>FJUX01000062.1:100126-223612 GCA_900074905.1 Rhynchosporium agropyri
TCGGCTAGAAGGCGTTACAAGCGGGGGGGATGCGCCCGATCGTAACACCTTCTTAAAGACTCTTCTAAAGTTACTTTTAAACTTAGAAGAGTTCTTCGCCTTGAACTTCTCCTTAGTCTTCTCTCTTTCTTCTACTATATAGTCGAAAGACATATAATCTATAGTATTATATACTTAGCACTTCTTAGCGTTACTTTCCTTATCTAGCGTATTTATCTTCTTCTCTCCTTATATTCTGAATTACTCTTTACTATCTCTCTTCTCCCTATATACTTATCTTTTATCGGAATCGCTTCGGAATTTTCGATTAGTATAGAAAGTAGTACTAGTTATAGGGTATACGTATTCGTAGTTAATAATAGAGGTTCTGATAGAAGTAATCGTCTTTTCAGTAGAAGTTATAAGTTAAGCTAGAGYAATTTAGTARGCTTCYGAGCTTTAGTAAGTAGTAATAATCTTATTTATAACGAACTTCTTATAATATAATTCAAAGGGTATACTATAATATAGCTCTCTAATCTATGTAGAGAGTATATTAAAGCACTCTAAAGTCGTCTTTCTAGGGTTCTTCTCCTTAATCGATTTAAGAGTAAGAAGATTCCATATAGTTAGAGAAGATCTACTAAACTCCTCGCTTTCAAACTAATCTATTATATTCTTTAGTATAGTATCGAATTTAATAATCAGAAAAGTTCCAGGAATACTATTCAGACTATAATAGTAGTATTAGAGAGTAGCGCCTTTCAGTATTAATAGAAACGCCTTACTATACTCCTCTAGTAGAATCTTAGCTCTTAAGTAAGTATTATAGAATATTCTGACCTTACTACTAAAGCTATCTCCGTCTCCCTTGAATTTCATCTCTTCTAGAAATATACAAGAGAAGCTAGCGATCTCCTTTCTATATGACTTCTCTTTCTCCTTCTGTATCGTATTATAGTACTCTCCTTAGTAGCCTCCTCCTCCTTCTCCTCCTCCTTAGTAGCTTTCTCCTCCTTAGTAGCTTTCTCCTTCTCTAGCTCCTTCTCCTCTACTTCCTGTATTCTTCAGTATACGCTTTCTATAGTATTACTACTCTTCTCTATTCTAATCAGAGGAGGTCTCTTTATATTATCTAGATTACTATACTTCTTCAGTTGAATCTCAGTCGTATTATAGAGGTTCGTAGTATTCTTTATTAAAGTCGAATTCGCTAAGAGGTAAGCTGAGTATAGTATAGCGTCTTTATTGTAGTCTATAGAACTCTTTCTTTAATCTCTTATACTCTAATTCGTCTTATTAAGTAGCTATATCGTTTATTATCTCCTTCTTTCTCTTATCTCGCTCCTTCTCTCTCTTATCTCTCTATTACTACGCAGATATCTATATAGTTAGCTTCTCTAGTATAAGTAGGTTTAATACTATATACTATAGCTATATAAAGAGTATCTTCTCTTTTACTATACTCTCTAGCTCCTTTAAGGTCTAACTACTACGTATAGTATTCTATGGAGTATATAAAAGCTTATATAGCTCTTACGTAAGTTCATCGCTATCTGCGATAAATACGCCTTTAGTACGTAAGGTGAATATAAGGTTATTATTTAATGATTTCTTAATAGCTTTAAAAGAGTCTACTATCTAACCTTCGTAGATCTCCTCAAATAAGAAGTATAAGAGTCTATCTATATAGTCGGAGCTCTTGATTTGACTAATAAGACCTTCTCCCTATTTCCGTATAGTCTCCGGGTCTAGTAGGTCCTTACCGGAGCTCGCAAGTGTGTCGAAAGCACTAGCCTCGGGGGTATTATTATCTCTTATTATATTGAAGGTCTAATTCGTATAAGTGTCTTAGTGCTATTCCGAGGTTATTTAGAATAGTAGTTATAGAGTTATTCTTAAGTATTATAAGGGAAGCGCTAGCGTAGCGCGTTTAAGTCTGACTTCGAGTTTTCGGTTTTCGGCGCAAATTAAAGTCTTAAAAGCGCGTTATTTAAAGTCGGGTTACAGTAGTAATCGAAGTACATAGAAGGTAATAGTATAATATACTAGAATTCGAATCCTTTGATCGTATCGCAGGTAGAATCCAGGCAAATTATCTTAGTAATTTAAGTCAAATAGTAAAGAGGAGACCGTATCTTCTCTAGTACTTAAGCTATTGCTATAGTAGATATCTCTACTCTTCAAGGTTACTAGCGCGCTCTTCTCAGTAGTCGAAATTCTTAGAATTTAACTGCTTTCAAAGAGTGAAATGATCTATACGTCTATTAATTAATATTAGTATTACTCTATCGTAGTACATATAATCAAGTAGTCTGCGTGAGCTAAAGTATAGTAATAATAGTAGTAGTATTATCTGTTGTATCGTGGCTGGTTTTCCTAGGTAGTCGAGACTCCGTAAGGGAGATATATCTGGCCGGCTAAACCCCGGCGCAGATACTCGACTAACACGTGACTATGGACCAACAACTATGGACCAACAGAAAGTCTTACTTGCAACTTCGCATTTCCGTGCTCCGTGTTCGTCGTCAAAGGATCATGCGCAGCTTGATTCTTAGTATTGCTGTTGGGTTGATGGTACTCGACATCGACACCATGTTCAAGTTGGAATGTGGTTAGTGGTACTGGCGCGCGAGGTAATCAATAACCTTCCCGGTCATAACGATTCTCTGGGTAAATATTAGCATCTCCAACGAATGAAGTAGAATGAAGATCAAAACCTACCAAAATGCTTCCAGGTCTCAGATTCCGCGTACCACCGACGAATATACTTTTGAGCAGACCACCTTGTGTTTGCTTCAACTTTTTTTGACCGTCAATAAGCTTTGAAACCCGCTACCTCCTCCGATGTGACTGGCCTGCCCTCAAGGGCTTTACAGGCTGTCCGGTCGTGCATCAGTGGCTGTATCTTTTGAATGAAGAGCCACGGGTTAATCGAAAGGATCTCGCTTTGGTGTTCCATTTTTCTTGGAATTTAATATTGATGATGTTGAGATTTGTAGGTTCAGGTGAACGCGGGATCTTTTTGTGCGAAAGTTTCGCTAGCGTGATTTCGGCGACGGCGACAGCACAGGTGGCCGCCACCAACGAGGCTGAGAAAGCAGCTTTAGACATGATTTTGCATGTCTCTCATAGTTTATATAATCTATGCTATATTCCACATTACGATGACAAACATCCTGGAAATCGCATACCTTTGGGCTATCTAAGTTATCGCTTAACCTTTAGATGTAAACAAATGTCTACACGTATGGCCCAAGGATACTTCTTAACACGGCAAAAGACGGCTGGCTTGGTAGTACCGTTCTTGAAAAGGCTCCATATCATCATAGGAGGTGAATTATTGACATGGAAGCGTGCTGGTCTTCAGCTCATCGGTCAAATACTCCCTGACAGAGCTTCGCAGCTGCTCATAGACCGTCGATCTCCACAGCTTTACCAATCTTGCAAGGAGGGAGGGCGCTGCTGCACTTCTTCATATGGCTTATGCGCTCTTTCAATTATCAAGCATGTTGCTAAGCTGTTGGTTTGATTGAAGCGGTCGGGACTCTGGGCTTGCTTTACATGGATAACCAATTGATTGACCGATGTTCTCGTCCAGTGTAATAGGTCTGTGCGCCTAGCGCCTCCTACTCTTCTTCTTCTATACTAAGGAGGATAGAAGAGCCTTCTCTCCTTAGTAATTAGTTTCTGTTTTAACCCGATCATTACTAGCGAACCTTTAGCGATTCTTCTACTATTCTATTATGCCTATTTACCTTAGCGTACCAAGTGATCATTACATACAGTACTCCATCTCTTCATTTCTTGCTGTGATGTGGGCAAAGCTATATGTCGCGAATTGACTTCGTGAAAGCAGTCTGCAACTCATAATGGCGACTCACAAGAAATATGAACAGATGGCTGTGTCTCGACTCTACAGACTTCGCAAGTTTCATGGGGTCATTTGATATTCTCATAATGCAAGAATTGGCACCAGTCACCGGGTTTGATTTTGAATTTATATCTTCTTCTTTTCCTTTGAATACTTGAGCTATCATGATGGTGACTGCACGGCCCACACTTCATAGCTACATCTCAAGGTAAGCTTCATCGTTCAATGAGATTCGAGAGGAGCCTGGTTTTTTATCTGTTCAAGTGGAGGAGGGACGAAGGCTTCATCTTCGATTGACTTCCAGAAATGCAAACTCAGATCCTCAGTGATAAGCCAACAGGCAAGTGATAATTACTGAGATACCACCTTACAATTTTTGACGTGAATTAATCCCGGCACGGTACCACTCTCCTGGAAATGATCGCAAAATGGTTATTGTCAAATGGTTAGCGGTTGGAATCAGTAGTGGAGCTCGCTTAACTGGCCTGCCGTAAATGTCATCCACCAAACCTTAAATGTCATCGGTAAATGTCAGCCACCAAAAAAAAAGTCATCCACCAAGCTCGGTAAACGTCGTCACACCTGAGTCAGCACCGAGAACATCACATCAAATTGAATGCCATGAACAAATTGCCTTGCCTTGAATTATAGCATTACAAACCTGTCGGTTGTCAGAAGATGAGATACCAGCCAGCCAGCGTGGAGTAAGGTACCTTACGTGCACGGGAATTTCTTGGGTGATTGTCATCCAGCGCTCTGAATGGTTAGGTCGTTGGAGGAACTGCCAGACCTACCCGTTCACAGTGATTCTGGTTCGTAATTTACGAGTACCGAGGCTAGAAAGACGAGGTAGTGACACAGCTCGGTTAATAAAGATCAAGATCGAAGGCATGCCATTTCAAGACAGCACTATATGCAAATAACATTCAGCAAGGGTCTGATCCGCCCCCTCCCAGTTTACACAACAGTTTTGAAAAACGCCTGCCGCTGTCTCAAATGCCTGTTTCTAAATCTTGGTACCGATACTCGACCTTGAAGATGGCCTTTAGACTAGAAACATCATACAGTACACAATGGTTGTTTGTATCTTCCTTACGTGGATGTCAAATCAATACCACTAATTAGCGTCGAGGAGGTGAATGACGAGTGTTTGAGAAAGGCAGTCGAAACCTGAAGTCATTACAGACTCCGTGACTTGACATCTATAAGACCTTCCTCCCAGAAGGATACATGCTGTGGGAAAAAGCACTTCCTTGATCAGTAGAGGTTGAGCAACCAAACACCCAGATTTCGGAACATGTTGACAATTATAATCTGGATGATGTAGCAATAGTAATGTAAAGGGTAGCTCAGAAAAGAATTGTATAGTCTCTGAGAGGTACGCTATAACAAATCTTTCTCCTCGAGGATCAACAGTACCGGACAAGGTCGAGAAATATAGTGAAAGCTGCAGATGGACCTAGTATAAAGGTAGAGATATTCTCCAGGAATTAGGGTTACGTCCAGGCCGTGGGCACAATCGAGCAAAATCTCAAGGCAGTCATGATAGGGATGGTCTTCGAACCGACCGTGGCACGAAGGGTGGCCGTGCCGTTGCAGAATTTCAGTTTAGAATGGTGTTGAATCAAAAGTAATCTCCTGGAAATTCGAAATTCTTGAGATGTCAAAGTTTGATACTTTCATTCTTCTATTAATCAAATACCCTTCTCTTCCGGTAGTTGTAAGGTGTCATCATTTAGGAGGACATAATATACAGGTGCTCTGATAAAAGCGAGTGCTTCCCATAAGGACATTCTTGACTGGTGCGTAACCTTGACCTTGTATGACATATTCCTTAGGATCTATATCAGTACCGGCAATTGGGACCACCCAGGTGTGTGTGTAGCCATTTTGCTGTTGCGGCGCGGTACCGATCGGGGCCCATCCCCAATCTGCATTATTTTTACTGGCCTCGTACCAGGTCCCGCTGTATTTAAAAAAGCCCGAGTAAATCTCATTGCCTTCGACAAGGTAATTTACAACTTCGTGAAGCTGGGTTCCTGCGCCCCATAACTTCTCGGCTTCAATTGGCCAGCCGTGGGCGATTCCCATACCAACATCCTTGACACCTAGGAATAAGCGCACAAATGCGTATGGAACCAGGACGTCAGCGGTGTAAGTAACGGAGCCACCGTTTCTTTCGAAGCTGATGTTAGTCATTGTACCATTTTTGGGCAGTTCCTTCGTACTCGCTGAGATTGATCGAGGGCTACCTCCTCTATCACCCGATGCTAAAACCGTACGCACCTCGAAGGCGATACTAGCGGTTCCAGGCTCGATCATTCCAATCGTGGCACGATTTAGCGAAGGCGGCAGTTCTAGTATCTGTGTACCATTCATGTACACTGCATATCCAAGAGCATCCCCTACTGCTGACCATCCGAGAGTAACAGAGCCATAATCTAAAGAGGAGACGATCGAATCGCTTGGGATACCCGCAACATGAACTTGAGAGCCTGTTGCTTCGGCTGGGCTGGTGATGTGCGGCTTGCCACCTGCCACGGCATTGACTGCTGCTTCCATATAGGCAGAATTTGACAAAGTGTCGTATGGGTTCGGATTATCATCATCAGTCATCTCCAATAGTCCCGCATGGCGAGTCAAGGCAAGTGCAGCAACAGCCGCAACTTGATCCTGTGGTACCCGATAAATTATATGCCATATCTTGCGAGGATCCTTCGGCGTCCAATCGTTAGGTACGTACTTGCTTGTATAATTTTCAAAGCTGCTTTCGAACGTCAGAAGCGTGTCCATTGTATCTTCGAAGCATTGAGCTATTGGGGAGCCAGGGTTGAGCACTGTGAAGGCGCCAGGGTGTTTACGTTTCGTGTAGTTATTGATATATGCGTACAAGTCGGCATAGATATTATTAGGACCGCATTCCGGCCAACCTTCATCGAAGAATATGCCACCCAGACTGGTGCCGTACAATTCAAATCACTTATCGATGTCTTGTTCAATCTGAGAAGCCCAGTCTGCGAGATCATGCGAGCCAAGTCGGGTCGTAAATCGTTGTTTACTCACACCAAGGTATCCAGTTCGAACATACCCAATGATTGTTTTGCCTCCAGCTGCAACTTGATCGATTACTGATTTCCAAGCCGTATTGACTACATAGTCTGGACCATTTAACACGTTGGCAACTAAGACGCTTACTTTCGAAGCGTCGTATTCCAGGAGTCTTTGCCACGAAGCAGGATCTCCCAGGGGATTGATATAAGACGCGATCGCAATTTGTTGCCCTTGTCGAGTCGTGGGTTCTATCGTCGGTGGATGGTAAAGACAGGTGCTCATTTCTTGCTGCTCTGGAATCGCGGCAAACCCATTGTGTTGTGAATTCCAATCAACCATATGATAGATGACGAGATTGGCGATCAGCTCGTGTAAAAGGATCTTTGGATGAAACACACGCCCGTAACTGTTGCGAAAATCAATATGGACCAATCGAGCAAATACCGAGGGTTTCTTACCCGTCAGGTAGCATATTCGGAACTTCAAAGCCCAGAATAGTTAGTTTAGATTCTGTGGGTGCCGCAAAAGCCGCACTCAAGATATCATTTTGACCAGATTCAATGAAATGCTCATTCACAAGTTGCGCTTTCGGATCTATTAGCAGGGTGAGTTGTGCCAATTGGCTAATTCGCCCCACAAAGGTATCGGATGGCACGCCGTTTGTGTCTCTTTTCCACGGACTTCCACCAAACACATCCCAGGTACTCATCTCATAGAACATAAGGCCTTGTCTTTGACACATCAGCAAGCTGCACTCCTGTAGAAGATTAGCACCATACCTTGTTTCGCTCTCCTTTGTGGCCTCATCAACGCCAGCTTCGCAAAATCGCCCATTAAAATAGCCAACGTATTGATCGTAATCTACGAACTTGACTCTATTGCCAGCTTTTTCCACTGCTATAGCCTGGAGATGGTATCAATTAGAAGTGAAAGATGTAGGGCGGCAAGACATACGATCTTGGCATTCACAGCATCAACGAGCTCATTCATTGTTCTTCGGTGAGACCTTGTGAGTTTCTGATCACGCTGGAAAGAATTGTACAAATCCTCGAGTTTTGTTAGTCACAGAGGCGACAGACCTTCGAAATACGCACATATATCCAAGTAGACCAGGTAACGCTATCGCATTCTGTTGTGAGATCTTCGGCCCAGAATTTAGCATATCTATAGCCTCGTTAGCACCTCGTAGGAACTTAGAGCGTGTGAGAGACCCTGTGTAGTAAATCATGCCACTGGAAGGAAGTCAGCTTTATATCATTTTATACAACTTTGTCCTTACTCACCCCTGTTCGGCGAATTCAAGCTTATTCTTCGCTGCTTGCAGTAGAGCATCTAAGTTGTTACTAAATGTAGGGCTGTCGATGAGCTTGCGTGAGGCTTCCAATTGACCTTCACAACCCATACCAGCTGCATCAAAATCAAAATCTTCTGCAAATTTGAATTTTTTATTAGTAAAAGCTTCATACTTTGCAACTATCACTTGTTCGGCATTAAGAACAGCGAACTGAAAGATGCATTGGTTCATAATCTCTAGAAGGCCGATATCGTTGCCACCTGAGATATGTCAGTTTAAAGCAGATATTTCGAAAAAGCGAAATAATTTTTATAGGGAGATCTGTACCAGCTGAAAGCAAGATGACTTGTTGGTTGGGATTAATCAAGGGGATCTGTGTATTGATGACGTCGGCTATGACTGCTCCAGAGCAGGACTGGAACTGAAATTTGCGATTTGCAGGATCCCCAAGGCGAGGGTCGTTGTTAATGAGGTTGGGATACGCATGATCGTAACGGCTGCATCTCCAATCTGTCGAGGTTGTGTGAGCTTATTTGGCATTTACCTCCCTTCAATAATCACAAAGCTTACGAGTCTGACCACCGTTCTCTGAGTGAAGCCCGAGACGATCGCCCGCGCCAATTCCTGCCGAGTATGAGTCCCCAATAGCTGCAAGTCGAGTGATAAACGAAAGATCAGATGGATCGAAACCATCGTCGCCTTGTCTAGACATCAAATTTCTGGCATCGAAAGTTGCGTTCTCTGCTGGGTTCAGATAGCTAGGAAAGCTTGGAGAATGGGGCATTGCTCGAATAGAGTGCACAAATGCCAACATAAGGGCAATGCTACACGTTGAAGGCCACATGGCGAGCATAGTGAGCTGAGCAGACGAAACTTGCGACAGTAAGACAGCATATGCAGTTCCAAGAAGAATAAGGTATCAGAGCACACAAGCTCCTTGAGTACGACGAGAAATCTGAATTGCTGAGATATCAGAGGCCTACTACTCATTTATAAGCTGTGCTGAGGATGGGAGAGGGGGAGAGCGGGCGTTCAATCGCGCTTGGGACGTCAACACGCAGAAAACAGTAGCATTGGACCTTCCTAAAGGAGCTGCTACACGAAGTTTATTCCCTGTTTAATTTGTTGCACTGCTACGATACGATATAAATTTTCGCTTAGGAGGCTCAAAAGCCCGAACCTACTCTCAATCTGGGCCTGCACTGTGCCTGTGCTGTGCATGTTGTTAGCAGCATACCATAGAGTTCCTGTGGGCCAAAAAAGGGCCCTTGTCGTCTATATGCCTCTAAAGGCAATATTTGTAAGTTTTCTCGTAAAAACGGATCCAGCGATGCTTCAAGTGACAACTGAGTGATCTAGATCTGGCCTGTCTCTTGGCAGCTTGAAGTTTTCCATGTTCTTCAATGCCCTACACACTTTTCGGGTACAAAAATCCTGCCCTAAGACGGACGCGAAGGTTCGGTGATTTAGGCTGCAATGCGACGGGCTCTGATAGCTATATTCATACATACTGACCTGATCCCTGATCACACGGGGGATAGCTGCATCTTATGTTGGTTTTTAATCTCTGATCTTCTTTGCACTATCAATACTGGGTCCACGTTTCTCCTAGGAGTCGGATTGACTGTCATTGACAACCCGTCGTAAATGGCTTATAATCCACTGTCCCGGCTGCAGTGGAAGAAGTCCCCGAAAGTTGAAACAGAGGCAGGAGGAACGGCTGAAGGATCAACTGCATCACGATATGACATATGAAGTTGGTTTTTTGAACAAAAGTATCTGAGGACAGCAGATAAAATGTAATGGGCAATCACATTAGTCGCGGCATTCATGGGTGAAATTCCGTCTGTAAAGTTGCCTGAATCGTATAACGTTGGACGTCGTCTTGATACAGAATATTTCGCTTAAACCCCTGGTATTTGACCTTGTCTCATAGGTGCTGCAAGCGGCGCCAGGGAAGTTGCCAAGAAATCAGAGGCATCTCGTTTAACACTACACCCCCTTGAATAAACGTTAATTCTGAGGCCCTTACCACAGCTGAAATTTCAACGTTTTTTCATGATTCAAGGGGAAGAGAATAAGTGATTTGAGCGTAAAATCAGTGACCCTGCTCTTCTTGCAAGTCACTTATCTAGTGCCCTACACATGCACCATGTCAGTCCCTGCATGTGTACACGCCCGAGTGTAGTGTGTGTTTGTTTTTTCGCCGTGATTGAACTAAATTGTCCGAAAGATGAAAGATAGTCGCAAGGCAATGGTCTTCCTCGCCAGACTCGCTGGCCGCCCCTCGATACAGAAAGTGCTAAAACACCCTGTTTAGTAACTTCCGAGTAGCTACGGCCTTTAATGCCGTGTCGATAAATCGTTACTTCGAAAGGATTGTGGCGTAAATCACGTTTAAGCGAGCAGGAAGTCCATGCGTCAAATCACGATTTCAGATCTGTAACTTGAACTCCGCGCGTGTAGGATCCGAGGCGCCTTCTCAAGCTTTTAACCGTTAACTTCCGCGATACATGTCAGAAAATTCACAAGACTTCGTGTCAGAGTGTTGGTAAATTAAGTTACTCATTTTGATTTGCTGTGAAAGGTCTGACTTGAGGTTGAAGTTTGAGGATTGGGAAACAACATACTCATCATCCTGAGTAAAGTCGAGATTTTATTTTCCCGACTAATTGATTGTGTGTCTGTACTCGTAGTTAGGAGAAGGTAATTAAACTCTTATCCTGTCTCTAACGGCACGAGCCTCAGCAATGACTAACGCCTAGTCATTTACTTGATTTCAGTCTACATGTGGGGGAGAATCTGCTACTGTAAGGTTATCTCGCAACATCGTAGGGGTCTATTTACCTCACCGAGTACCCGCGCCTCCCGCGCGAACGGCCTATCTTCCGCAAGGTGGGTCGTATCCCCGGCATATCGCCAAGTTTGTCAAAGACTTGAGTTATTCCCTCGAACGGTCATTGCATAGGTTTGAAGCCAACTGAGATCCAGGATCATACAGCTTTCCTATTGGATGGCACCCTTGCAAGATAAGGGAGCAGCTATTACATTGTGGCATATTTTAGATGATAAGGTGGAAGCGTGCGATTTCCGCTCGAGGAGATGCGTAAGCGCCCAAAGCAACGAGCACGCATATTCAAGCATGCGGCACTGAGGCACAGCGGCACGGCGGTTCTTTTCTACCCCCAGACGACCGGGGGATCCCTGAGATTTCCCAACTTCAACACTATACAACGTTATCTAGATAGGTCGAGATTAAATTGGTAAAAAAGTATCGCTGAACTTCCCAAGCAAGGGAGGATACATCGATACAGTAGTTGTCAATTTTACTATGTGTTGTGGTTGCGATTATAAGAGGTTCGAAAGTAGAACAAAAAAACCACGTAGTAAAAATCAATGGCTGTACCTCCTCCGTACTCAATAAAACTCCCCCAGCTTAAACGTTGAATTGGAGCTGTGGTAAGGCGTCAGGTTTAACGTTTAAACTAGGGGTAAGGGAGGGCGTAGATGGTAATATTAGGCGACGTGCAGTAAGGTCAAGCGAAAACTTGGATCAACATCGGCCGACATAAAATTAACTAAACCGTCAACCACCCAGCAATGCCATCGACAGAACGCTGAAGATACAAGGTTTCTCATAATTTTCTAGCTTTGCTTGTCCACGGGGGTACGAGCTGTGCAACATCCACCCACTCTTCAAGTCAAAAAGAACTGCCTACAAGACAGCACAGGGGAAGTAACCAACAGCTGCAGGAACAAGTCCAACCCTAATGATGGCTGGAGTTCTGAATTTCATATCCCCTAGACCAGTCAACTAATGCAAGTAGAAACTTTTCACCTGTCAAGCGTATCCGACTTTTCTTAGGGAACATTCCTAGGCCTTGCATACATTGATCCACAGGTACTTGGGCAAAGCTGACTGCGGGTTTGGGTTATGCGCGAGCCCAATTGTAAGAACCACCTCCCTCTTTCAGATGTTAACCTCCGGAAAAACTCATCGTGAAAGTTAAAGAGTACCAGTGTGATCAATTTTCCTGTAACCCTCCCCGCTCCAACGGCTCTCTGGAAGAAACAGCTCCCTCTTTCAGATGTTGGCCCCGAAAAGACTCTTTTCCAAGGCTTGACCAATTTTCCGTATGCCGTGTGATGAATTATCCTGGGAGGCCTCTCCATGGGATGATCGAGTCATGCGAAATGGTACCACCTTTGTGGAGCTCTTTAATTGAATAGCCCCTATCTTAGGGGATTGGAAGGCAGCAAAGTACTTCTATTATTTTCTATAGTCGGGAACTTCCCCCCCCCCCCCAATAACGCGTTTCTCCATCAGTCCTATTCTTAACTTCTCGGAGATATTTGCCAAGTCAGTACTTCCCAATGTGACAGTGGATAACAAAACAACTGACTGTATAGCATTTTGTAGGACTTCAGATAGACCAGTACAATTATACGATCATCATCCGGCAATATGATGTTCCTGCAGCCATTAGTATACGGATTGCTGGCTCTCGTTCTCCTCCTTACGCTTGTGAGAGCTGAATATGACATTTCCAAAGAGCTCACCCCATTAGGACCTCTCCAAGTCCGGATTGACTATAATCTTGTCATGGAAGGAGGACCGGCGCATAAAAACAGAATCATCCGCACTATCGTTTATTCCAGTCATCTGAAGTTCGAACGTGATGTCAATGCTTTCAGTGACGGGCAGCTGGTGCAAATGGCCTTCGATGCATACAATGAAATGGTGGAGGAGGTGAAGCACTACGGTTTCTCGGGATACGGTAAACCAAGTGTCATGACCGTCGCTGCTATTGGTCAGGAGATTTTTCTGGCATCCTCTCAGAAAGGGAGAGGTGCTTTCATCACTAGATATCCCAAATCGCAAGCCTCGAAGAGTCTGGCTATTTGCCAAATAACTTTCAACAATGGGCTCCAGGCTCATCAGCTCACTTCTGGTCATGCAAATGAATCAAAGTGTGGAGAGATTATGGCAGCGCATTCCTTCTTCCGCAACAATCCTTCGTACGAAACGATCAGAGGGCTTGGCGGTAGAATTGTCTCAGTGGATGAGCTCGGGGGTTCAAGCCCCCTTGCAATCAAAGAGCCCTGTGGTACTGGGATACCTGTGAGTAATGGTTTAGGAGAAGTCTGGAAAGCACAAGCTGACTTCGGTAGAATGCATGGGGCTGTAACCTTTTTGTCCAAGATCAAGGATTGACAGTCATTCCGAGAGGTACTACACCGGTGCCGTATCAACTGAACGCGGTCGCCGGAGTAGCGACGATAAACCAGATTCCACTTTGCTCATAGAGAATCTATTCTCATGACTGTATACTTGTCGCTGTAGACTAGCATGTTTGGAAAATATTGCGATTGATGAAGACGAGATTGTGATTGGATGCCGCGCGGATTACCACATGTTTCAGTGGTCTGTAACTGCTCACCATAAGGCAAATCCCCTTTGAAGAGTAAACCATTTCAAGGGAAGAAGGAGGGTTTTTTTTTAATGCCACACCGGATCAACAGAGATCACTTGTGCGTTAGTGCACACTGAGTGTGAATTTGTAGATAGAATTGAGTGTCAAGCCGGCAACTGAAGTTTGTTTTTGTATTTATTTGCTCTCCCAGCACGAGAAAAATTCGAATTTATATCATTAAACGAGCCATTCTGTGTAGTTTATGTGTCGGAGAGGCCATTGTAGATTGACACCATGGTCGACTTCCACAGAAGAATCAAATGTTGCTAGCACCTTATTTCAAGGTTTCGTGTCCAAGAAATCTAGACCGAAATAGTGATAATTGTTCTTTCGTGAAAGGGCTCCAAGATTCTTCCACCCCCTTCAGCACGAGGGTATTTAGACAGAGTTCAGTCTTTACACGTTTCAGGTTTCTCAGCCTGTAGGTGCTAGACAAGCTACTTAGTAAAGTGACTGGAATGAACCAAGAAGAGGTAAAGAAATGTCTTTAGTGAGACATTCGGAAAGGACATTATCTGTTTTTTCAATACGTACCATCTCTGTAGAGCAGATGAGACCGCGTCGTCATCCCAGTTTTCTTTCCAGGGCCAATCAAGTAACAAATCATCCGTTATTGTCAAGCTTTCGAGGTTTCGAGGGAACATTTCTTCTTCTGCAACAGCACCGCAAGCATCAAACTCGCCGGTCAAGAATGGCAGCGGAATTTGGAGGGATTTCAGACGGTGAAGGTCCACAATGCGACCTAAGGTACCTTCAAATTCGAGAAAGTCATAATCGTAATGTTCTTCAAGAACAACCTTGCCAGTGATCACCAGCACTTCTAGTGTTTTACGGACGTGAAGTAGAGCGAGGCTGATATCATCGAGATTGATCCAGACCGAGCCTTCCTCGGGCCTCCGAAGATCAACTCCTGACCGATAATACCAATTGTATCTGAGTTTCTGAAGTGCTGGGGTCATAGATAGTAGCTGGCCAAGATGCTTCGGCTCAACGGCGGTTAAGTGGAGTGTCGTTAGCAACGAGGAAGCAGGCGTTTGGATTGTTAATATGTCCCACTCCATTGGCATAGATGAAAGTATGGCGAGGTCCCGAACTGCTGGTAGATAAAACCAGGGCTGTAGGTCTATGGATCGGAGTGGATATCCATGCCGGCCCTGCTTAGCACTGAAGTTGAGACATACGACCTGCAGATGCTGATAAGTGGGCACCTCATGAGAAGCCTGCTTAAAGGCTGCTGCGAGGAATAGCTGGCGCAATATTCCAGTCTCGAAGGTAAATATTGGGCCGAGAACCAATTTCCTGACACGGTACAGCTGGGATAGCAAAAGCGTGGTCAGAATGTCCATTGTGCCATGGGCCATCTGGTCTCTCCACGAGAGTTGCATCTTAAAGTTAACCTTTGTCAGCTCCATAGCCTTCATTGCTTCCTGGTAGTCCAAGGCGGCAGTATTAATTCTGGGCGGTATCGTAGGTCGGTCATATTGGTACGATATGAACGAATCCCCAAGTAGCGATACGCTCCGTACATGTGCGGCCAGCTCTGGTCTCCTTAGAATCGTTCGAATGAAGGCTGTAATAGGAGGTGGCCGATCTTCGAGCCATGTCCACTCAATACTTGAGTATAGCAATGGCTCGCAATGTGCGCGTGACGCTTTGCTAACAAGAGAGAGCACATGAAGCTCACGCGGCGAGAGTAACTGTAGAACAGGCATCAACATATCGCCTAATAAATCCCAGAGTGAGTCTGTCGGAAGTCCCTGATGGTCTCGTGAGCGTTGTGATTCTTTATTCGGGGTTGTTCCTACTTACCTGGCGCAAGATCTGCGAGGCCATGATCACTGCCAAGGCTGGAACGATATGTTTGCGCGCCTCGAGTGCGTGTGTGCAGTTGGAGACGTTGGTGCTGGTTTTATAGTACCTGCTCTGAAGGGCTCTTTATACTCGGGGATGAGCATACGATTTGACATTGTGACAGTCTCTTTCCCACCAGCCTGACCTATGCGTGCATGCAACAAGGTAAGGTCGGAGAGACTTCAAAGCAAAGTATAGCGCTAAGGACCTTCCTTAAGCAGTTAGCGCAGCGCTCGGCTCGGGTTGAATGAAACCTAACCTTACTATAGTACGGAAGGTACCCTTTGAAAGCAAATAAATGAAATCTGAACATACTCATTTTCATAAAGACGTTACGCACAGCAAAGAAAACGTTAGGGACGCGACGATACGACTAAGAAGCACAACACAATCCCCGTGGTCCATTCGACAATCCCCGTGGTACATTCGACAATCTACTTGCATCATTTTAGAGCTTGACTGACGAGCACTTAGATATCAGAGAGACAGAAGTATCACAGGTCTGAATACTCTCTGCAAGTCTTGCACGCTCCCCATCTGAATCAATAATCTTAAGCAGCCCAAGAGCAGCATTATATCGTAGCCTTGGGCGATCCTAAGGATGTATCGATCACACGAGGAAAATGTGCAGAGGAGCCACCCCGGCTGGAAACTTTGGGGGGCTGAACTCAAGAATGTGAAGGGAACATAGTCTCATAGTGTCTCCCGCCATACCACATGTAAAGACACTATACTCAGGGTGAGGTCATTTCGAGTCATGGAGCATGGTTTATGATGTATATTTCCTCTGTCGTGCTGAAGACCTGTTATATCGCGACTTGTTTCGACTTGTCTAAGGGGTTACGTTGGATTGACGGAATTCCCAGTAAGTGTGCCTACCAACGACGATGAAACAGCTCCACCCTTGATTGATTGATAGTCTGCGAGCGCATCGCTTATTGGTGACTATGCTCTTCCTACTCTGCACAATGCAATTATAGTCGAGGTAATCGATCAGGTGCAAGCGATAATTTTCGTGTCCTGGCACATCCGCAAGTCGCACTCGAGTCGTAGAGTTCCGGGTATAGTCAGACCATTGGGACAGCTGCGAGTCGGTTTCGGAACTGTACAGGATTTGCGAGCTGGGTAACATGTGCTGGCAGTGAGCATATAGATTGATGCTCTTGGGATCTGAAAGACTGACATGATCTTCTTGTTGCAATTTCGGAGCATTGAAACGTCATTCCGACGCCAATTTCTCGCGATCATTCTCGACTCGGCCAAGTAAGGCACAGCAAGATGTTCTGGCAGAATATGTCTGTATCTGTCTATACATGTTATATCTTTGCCCCCCCCATTCTGATCCTACCCTGCTACATATGCTATTTTTATGTAGTTCACAAGTCTCTCAGATGTATATCACCGGGACACCTAATCTTGCAACGCCTTTCCCGTCCACGTGAAGCAGCGTAACGCCTTAGTCGGAATACATCCTAACCTCATCGCGCTTCAACATCACCTTCTTTGGGGGTCTTTTTTTTCTCAAACGGATGTTGCCGGGTTTTGTGCATGCAGACTCGTCATGATTGCGCTGAAAATCTCACATATCAGCCCTTACGAGGATTTATATTCAAATTACGGTCTTATCACGAAGTTCTCACGGTTATGCATAAAATCTTCAAAAAATTATCAGAATTAAAATTGATAAGCTAAAAAATCTCACATCGGGTCAAACAGGATCAGTCTTAATAGAGACCTATCCAGCATGGATAAATCAAAAGTCAATACACCCCCTTCAAAATTCGACCTGGCAACATTTTAAGTATTGACATGGCGCATCAATATCAAATAAGATCAGCTCCATGGGCTCTAGAATGGATGCACTGCTTGAGACTCTGATAGAGGGCTTCAAACAAGAAGCGCATCTATCACCACGTGAATGTAGAAGAATTGCTGCATGCAATTCCCCAATTCTTGCTTTCACTGACCTCGTCCACGACCCCTCCAACCTTCCCGGTCTCTGCCTCCAGGTGGATATCCTAGGTATCTACCACGATGTCCACCTTGATTGTCTTGCCCATTGCGAGGTACGTCTGGCCTAGGACGTTAGTTGCTGTAGCCCTGGTAGCTGCTTTCCTCATTGTATGACTGTTGTCGATTCATAAGCTGGCTTCGAAGTCGATCCGCCTGCTTCCAGGCGTCTTCAAATTCAAATTGTACCTGGAGCAATTCTCTTTCGTTATCGAGAGCAGCAAGCTGAGCCCTTGTTCGTTGAGCTTTCAAGACATCCTGCGATTGATACATATTCTCTTCTAACTCGCGAAGCTGGCGTTCCATAGATATCTCGCGTCGAAAAGCACCTGGCTGATCATATTGTTGACGCTTATCGGAACCTTGATCTTGCTGGTCGTTTTCATTACGACCTCGCTTGTTGGATCCTGACTGGCTATCATGCTGCTGGAAAGAGTGAGCACCACCAGAATGCTGGCTACCTTGTGGCGCTTGGGAGTTGCTCCGATTCGGAGCTTGAATTGGGACTTGAAATGGATCTTGAAACGGGGCCTAAGCTAAAGTAGCATGGGCTACAGCTGGGGCTGTAAAATCGGCTTTTGGCTTCTTGTAGCGCCCACCTCGTGGTTCCTGAAGAACATTCCTTCCTATCTCCGGGTTCAAATCAGAGAGCTCCATACTCATGCTTCCACTCCAACCAGATATCACGTGCCAGGTTACGCCTGAACGGATGCTTCCTTGCAAGTTTTGCCAGAAGGGATCCGGAATACGCTGAAAAAAAGGCTGGTCCTCGTTGCGATGTTTTCGAAGCGTATCTGGCTGTTTGAGGCCGAGCTGTATTTGCTGGATCCGAGAAGTACACCGCCAACATGCGGTACATGTCCCACGAACAAGTAAATGAAGGCTTCCCATCCCTTCCTGCGATAAGCCAACGATATACGGTCTTCAAGGACTTGATTGCCGTGCACTGTGCTAATGAAGGTTTGTGATTCCGCGTATTACACCAAGGACAGCCAAATATGGTGCCATTGACGCCGACATTCTGAGTAAACCCCCTTGCAAAATGGCCCTCGTAGTCGTACGGTTCCTCGTCCGGTCCACAGAGACCTTTGCAGATCCCACATTCAGACTTGGCTATTGTGTCATGGGATCCATTGGCCTGCTGCGACAGGTTATCTTGCTCGCGTTCGATTCCTCTTCCACGACTTGGTGACTAATCGTCGCGCCCATCGAATCCTCGTGTTTAGGGATGGAATGTAGTTCCTGGGTTCGCATTCCAGTCCGATAGAAAATGGCTTCTTCTTTGCCTTGAGAAAGGTATTGTTCCTTGTTATTCCTGTCAGCACGATCAGCATACATACCATTGCCTTCATCCTTGAATGCTCTGGACTGGGCAGTTACATGCCCTACACCAGTTTATTCCCAGCTCATAATGCCCTGAGAATGAAGGAGCCTTAGGATACTGCGACTCGCTATCCGCCTTGATCCATACCTGGTTGAGATAATTACTGTGCATGGCATTGGGGCAGTGTTCTACTGAGATCATAACATAATCACTGTCACTGGCCTGGGTTTCAGATGGTGATGGCTAACAGTACACTCGAAACTATAACAAACATTTCAGCACATCCACGGGACGAGTTACATTGATGCACTTAGCATTCCTGGTTATTGATAATGCGTCATATAAACGGTCATCTAAGACAGGTTCTGCAGGTAGGATGTTGGAAACGAGAGCAATATGATAGCTTGTTCACTAGCATGAATTACTGAAGACAAGCTATCTTGTAGCCTATCCTCCATCCTATATCATTAGTCTTAGGAGGGTGGTTGGGGCCAACGTCAGTCCCGTCTCCGATTCTGACGTTCCCACGCCTGCCGCTATCATCTGTCGCCTCTCCCATGGCTATCCCCTCCACTTCTGTGAACTTGGGAGCGCCATGTTCAGTGTTCACATTGGGTACAGGCGAGCTATCCCAGACAAAACTTCAAGCTACGACCTTGCTTTGTTCACCCTAAACGCAGGCCGAACTGTGAAGAATCCGCAAGCTGAGCACCATCCAGAAAGTTTTACAGAAACAAGAAAGTCTACACCAACCAATCATTAGCTCGTCTTCACTGATAGATGCCCTCTGGATCCTGGGGGATAAATTGCCAGAAGCTATTTCTCCTTGCGTCATTCAATCGGCCGATTCGATTCGGATGGCCTATTTGTATTCAAAACAAATAGATGTTTGTTCCGAACAGGCTCAGAATTTCAGGCGTGCTTTCGCCAGGAGAACCAATGGTGGCGCCCATGGACTCTATCAACCTCCTAGCATTTGCGAGAAGCTGGCAAGGATCCAGATGTCTAGATGGGCATATATAAATTAATAATGCATCTCATCATATTACCGTCACACTTTGGTATTCTGCTTTGTCTTTGGCTTTTTGGTGTTTACTTTGAGAAGATTAAGCGAATACGCCAAGTACTCCTTAAATGGGAGGATAAAACATTGGGCATGCTTGCGGCATGTGTTGTGTTTCTTCCAAGCACTCTAGCTGGTAGAGGTCAGTCTCTACACATTTCTTGTGCTTTGTTATCTCCCCGCAAAACCTCGCGCATCGTCATTTGACCTCCAACAATCTGACTCTCCCCGTCCAGCCCTACCACCACCTTGGCTATTCCATTTTCTACCCCAACTTCCGGACTTTCCACACCGGTCGTATCTATTTTTCGAGGAACCTCCTCGCTTTTCTCTGTGATACAGCTTCTGATCAGCGGGAGAAGCACTCCTACTTCCTGATCGCCGTCCATCATGAGACACCAATTGTCCACTTCTCACGGTTTCCGAATGATCATCCCTCTCTTGCCATGCCGGTTTCAAAACCCGACCATTGCTAGGAAGCCGAATGGGAGATCTTTCTCTGTAGTCCTGGTGATACTTTATTGGGCAATTTGCCTGGTTGTTGCTTACATGCAATTCTCTTTTCAAACGCTCAATATCTGCCCCGGCCCGTACTATTCGCTGTCGTGCATCGCAAAGCTCGTCGCGGAACTGAATTTTCCTTTCCGCGCTCGTGAGACTTTGTACAGGAGTTTCTTCGTACGATCAGGAACTCTGAAAAAGACTATTTTCTTGTCGAGTTGGCACCTGATGCCTTTCGTCCTCGTGTGCTGCGATTCTTTGACGTTGTGGTGATCTACCCCTTTTGCGTCCATTGTTGAACCCAGATTCATCCAAACTTTGGTCTAAAGACGAAGTCGTGCCGATGAATTTCTCTTCTTCAGAGAAGGTGGGTGTTCCTCTGCGGCTGAGTTGGTTGTCTACACTTGTTGTCACACCATTGTTCGTGCTTCGTCGCTGCTTGAACTTTGGCACATGAATCATGTATTCTCCGTTCCTAAGTACTTGATGCATGTGGCGGCTATATTTGAGGCCAAGGGGAGGGTTCAACCTTGCAAAACTTCCTGTCCACGGAACGAACGAAGCCCATGCGAATTCTTCTGGATGAAGATGCCAAATAGGATCGACATCAATCTCATCCAGAAGCTGTACGCCTCGCTTGGACAGCTGTTCTAGAGCGTATGCCGGAGTCTGTGGTCGAGTTGTATGTTCCTTTCGACTCGCCGAGGGCGGCAGAGCTCCTAAATCCTAATGGCACTTGAAGGGGGCTCTGCCATGCCGTTGGACCACAAGTAAATAGAATGCAGCTTCCACAGTCTTCGGCTTCCGGCAGGTTGATGGATTGTGACTTCTGGAGTTGCACCACGGGCATGCATCGATGTACCCGTCCAATCCTACATTTCTTATACAATCCTTGGTCGAGTGTCCTTTTTGTTCATAGATCTCGCCAGATATTGGTGACCTGAGACCATCGCAATTTCCACAGATATTATGCCCTCGGGATGTCTTGTAATAGTCGGCCATTCGTGTCTTCCCGCTCTTTTCTACCGTCAATTATGACTGATCAATCGAAATTGATAGACCTTCTTGATTAATGCAGACTTTGTTCGATGGGCTGAGCTATAGATACCAAAGTTGAAGTAAAATACTCTTCAAGTGTCGGGGGAAAAAGAAGTTGACTGACATACGCAGCATTGTCGAAGGAAACTTGTGATGAAAAGATTGAGGAAGTAACGAGACCTTGGGTCTTTCCTTCCTCGCGGTCATTAGGGGCAATTCTTTGGCCAAGTGGCCGATTCGCTAACTGGAGCGAGCGAATGACCCTTCCTCGCTCCTTCCTTTCCCGTACTGGGCGTTGGACATTTCAAAGTATCTTTGAGATTGTTATCGATTTTTTCGACGAAGTTCATTAGCTCGATATTCCGAAATCTGGTTTGTGAATGGAATAGGGTATTTTAGGTCGCAAGCGACATCCGATCTCATGTAGTCAACATTGCAATTCCCTCCTTTCACTTTTCCACTGCGTCGGGAACCGAGCAACAGAAACAATTTTGAAAGCGCTTAAGCAAAAGTAAGATTAGAGATCGAGAAGACTTATTGCATCCTTCAAAACTTCTTCGCAGGAAAGAAACTACAAAAAGCATGTAACTTCTCTTATTCGCGTGCAATTAGCGAACAAGCCCAGATAGAAATCCCGAGTGTAGGGTAGAGTATATATACGTGCAGATTAGCGCCTGTCGTTTAAGGGCATATACACGGTCAGCCTACTTAGCTTCCTGTACTACTCTGGTTCTAAGGGAGTCTTAGGTTCACACCTAAGCTTTAATTCGGAGCTTAGGATCTTTTTTCATCTTAGTTCAGACTCCATAACCAAATCTGTTTAAGTCCCACAGTCAGCAAGGAAAAAAGACAGTCTAACAAATAACAAAATTCTATAACACTGCGCAAACAAGTGGCATGCTTGAATCTAGCCTTTGTAATCTCACGATGCCTCGATACCTAGCTCGTATACTAAGCCAAACTCATGGCAATTAAGGGTTCTACGAATGCAAGGTGCGGAGTGAAATTCGACTAGACTGTCAACCTCACGCCGGTACTCCATAGCTCGCTCGGTTGGGAAAACGCACGCAATCTCATTGGCTGAGCTTGTTTACTTGCCTCCCCCCTCAACCTTCTGGCGGCACAAATGATTTAATTATATGAGACTAATTCTAATTTTACTTACAAGATCCCTCGAGGAATATCTCGCAATCGTTTCTCTAGCACAGAATGTGAATCATGACTCGGACAGAAAACCATACCTGCCCACATATATTAATGGACCACGACACAACCCTTCTATTTGAGAACCTCGAAATCCTCAAGTCTTTTGATTGAAAAAGGAAGACTAGACTAGCTAGTGAAATAAACAACCAGAAACCCAACCCAGCTCCCCACAACCCCCACAGCCGAGTAACTACTAACGAACATCAACGGCAAGAACTCCAACCTCTCGCCCCAGATCACCCCATGCAGCAAACTACAATACGCGATCAACGGTATACTAACCGCAATATACACCAAACTAAACCTATCCAGCAAGAAAACCCTCGATTTGTTACTCGCAGGCGCTAACCTATCAAAGGCCAGTAAGAACAGCACCAGCCAGAAGATCGTATAGACGGTTTTGATGGGAAATTCTGCGGCGGTGAATAACAAGGGGAAGAGAGAGACGTGGCCTGCGACGGCGAGAGGACGAAATGCGCCCAGGTAGCGACGGTCTTTGAGCGCAATGAGGGAGAATGGGATTATGATTAGCAGGACTGCTTTTTCGTGGACGTGCCAGCCGAAGAGGAAAGAGGCGTAGCCGCAGAGGGTGACAGAACCGATGAAGGTGTCCCAGGTAGGGGAGAGGAAGAGTTTGATGAGTGGGATGATTTGAAAGATGAGGGTTAGGATGAATGTCGTCCAGGCGGTGATTTCGGGAAGAACGGCGAAGGAGGAATCGCCTACTAGACCGCGGGTGACACTGTTGGTGGCGTCTTGGTTGACGGAGAGTTTGAGGTACGGGGCAGCTGATTCTGTCAGTGATGTAAAGCGACGAGTGAGGAGGTAGCGTACCATAGATCAAGATTCGATCAGTGAACGAATACATTGCCCATACATTCGGAGCCCAATACGCATGACACAGCCCTCTAGAAAACGGAAATAATCTGCTCATCAATTGCGGTATCTGACCCCAATATGCGAATGGTCCAAATGTAGCACCGAAAATAGCAAGTATTCCCGTCCCAAGCTTGAACGCATTGCCGAATTTGATGTGGAAGATCGACTTTGGTCCCAGACAATAAGCTCGAAGTAGATAGATGAAATATGCTGGTGCTAGGTAGAGGTAGATATGCTTCAAGCAGAGGAGGCTTGCGAAGAGTAGCCCGCTGGCCAATAAAGTCGACTTCTTCCTTGCCAATACCAAAGAGAGGATCAAGAGGCCATACATGAAGCCATTGTATTGAAAGTGGATATGATCAATGATCAGAAGTCCAGGAGAAAGAAGGATCGAAAGAGCAGCGGCCTGCGACGCCCTTTTCGATTCTGGTGAAGATGATTGAACGAAGCTTACAAGTCAGCACTATCCCTCGAAATAGCTTCGCAGACATACAGATAAAGCGCAAACACCAGAATCAGCTCCGTAGCTATCACACTGGCTCTCTGAAAATATATCGTCTGCCAACTATCATATCCCAGATTGAACACCTTCAACATCTCCGGATCTGCTAACTTTGCGCCTTGCGATAGAAGCCATTCGAAGTACGCAAAGAGAGGGGGATAGTCGAGAGTCCATTCTGAGGTTTTCTCATAGTACCATTGTTGGATTGGAAGGCTGTTTGTTATTGCTAGCCAATTCCTATGGACTTCGAAATCGGTGGATTTGCTGGTGCTGTTAGTGGAGCTCTGGAAAGTTGCGAGGGACGTACTATGCGGGGAGAAGAAGCAATTTAAAAATGGTTGCTACAACCGCACATTGTGCTATCGAGGGGTATATTTCTGCCATCTAGACATTCTTTGTGACAGTGCGACCGTCGGTGTACTGAGTGGCAGGTTCAGCACAATAATCTAGCTGCCATTTACAACTAGCTATACTGCCCACTGTCACCGCCCCCTCACTGACCACCACAGCATCATTGGTCAAACTCTCAATTGTCAGTATTTATACCAGTATCTCTTCGTTGTCACACGCGGAATATGGATCTCCTGCCAGCAACAGTCGTAGTCAAACATTTCGTTACACATTCATTTACCCTTGAACTCGGACCTTCTATCACCAGTCTAGGAAGGCCTATTCGCAACGTGATACTTGCCGCGGTTGTTATATATTGCGTCGGTGACATCGTCCGTGGTTCACTGCAAGCTGTCCTCAAGAGGTCCTCCAGTTCGAAACGAGAAGACAGAGAGGACGGACAGGACTGATACAGTCATCCGCGGCTAAAGCCACATTGCCACAGAGTCTAAATCGCTTTAGTTTATCCTTTATCTTTTTCACTTTCAATTGCAAATTCAGCTTCAACTTGTGATTGCTTGCGTACGAGTTGAGCACGAGAGCTTTCTATGCTAGCTGCTGGATCAGTCAGTACGATAGGATAGCTGTCACAGAGCTCTACCAACCATGCATTTCTCTACGCCCCTCTCCCTTACTTTTGCTTCCTTTTTCTTCAGCTATGCACATGCTACATACCTCCACAATGAATTGAGCTTCGGTCACCAAAACAGGTAAACACCATCCATTTCAGCTTCCCCCCAGAAGCCGCTTCTAACAAGGCCCAGGTTATCTCCCAGCCCACGAGCCCTGCCGAATTGGCATCTCCTAGGCAAACCCAACCCCCCCGAGATTCTTTCTAACAAACTCGTCCTCACGCCTCCGACTCCAGGAAACCAACGCGCAGGTCTTTGGTCCGAGAAGACCCTCCAACACCAATACTGGACTGTCGATGTTGACTTCCGCACAACGGGCCCAGAGAGGGCAGGAGGGAATCTGCAGATGTGGTATGTGAAGGATGGGCAGAATATAGTGGGCACGAGTAGTATCTATACGGTTGGAAAATTCGACGGGTTGGTGTTGGTGGTTGATCAATATTCTGGTTCAGTAAGTTTCAAGTCCTTCCTCAAGAAGCTGTGCCAAAAATACTGATGGCAAACAGGCAGGATACATAAGGGGCTTCCTCAACGATGGAAACACAGATTACGCATCCCATCGCAGCGTCGACGGTCTCGCCTTCGGACACTGCTTGTACGCTTACCGAAACTTAGGGCGCCCCTCGCGCGTAGCAATCCAGCAATCCTCTACCGGATTCAAAGTCACAGTCGACGGCAACAACTGCTTCTCATCCGACAAAGTGAACCTTCCCCTTGGAAACTATTTTGGAATAACAGCCGCCAGTGCAGATAACCCGGATTCGTTCGAAGTCTTCAAATTCGTGACTACGACCGAAAGTCATACCCCTGATGGCCAGGCTTCTGGGCAACAGCAAGGTTCTGGCTCTAATACTCAGGCACAGAGCGAGGCTAAACAGAGTAAGAATGTGCCAGTTAAGCATCAGAGAGGAGGAAGCGTTCCACTATTCAGCGACATACCCGATGAAGCACCCTCAAAGTACACCTCATCCAGCGAGCAATTCGCCGACTTACATAACCGTCTCCAAAACATGATGAAGCAAATTTCCGCTGCCACTCGTGACGCCACGCACTTCTCTACTGAAAATCAAAAACTCACGCACCAGCTTTCGGAAACGTTAGCCCGTATTGAAGGGAGTGTCGCGGAATTACATAGTTTCCGGGAGAGACTGGATGAGATCCAAGCCGATGTTCGATCGACGAAAGGCGATCTTCATACTCAGCTTGATAAACATGTGGCAGATGTCAAGTACGAAGTGAGGGATACGCATACTAGTCTGCATGATAAATTGTCGGCTAGGTATGGGATTTGGAGCATTGTTTTGGTGGTTGTGGGAAGTCAGGTTGTGCTTGTGGGTGCCTATTTGATGTATAAAAAGAGGAGTAATGGGTCGCACATGAAATATTTGTAGGGCAGAAAGG
This sequence comes from Rhynchosporium agropyri, assembly GCA_900074905.1. Lineage (NCBI taxonomy): Eukaryota > Fungi > Ascomycota > Leotiomycetes > Helotiales > Ploettnerulaceae > Rhynchosporium > Rhynchosporium agropyri. The sequence goes on from FJUX01000062.1 coordinate 126,596, forward strand.
AGAAGTGGAGAAGTGTTGATAAGAGCGTTTTGAGGTTCGGTCGCTTTAGTGGAATCGAAAGCGGAGAGACACCACAAGGCTCAAGCGAGTAAAGTAAGTAAATACAGCTCTGGAAACCGACCGATAGAGGAACTTTGCATAAATGGAGTGATATCACAATGAATTTTACAAAATAAATTTCAGTTATTGACCTGTTGCAAATCGTAGGCAGTAGTTTGTGAGGACCCAGCCTGACTGAATATAAGAGAGCTTTTTCTTCGTCAAGTCGCTAAGGGCCATCATCATAAGCGAGACCACACTAGGCAATGTTTTCGAAGTAAACAAAGTTGAATTACTTCTCTCATAAATCTCCGAAGCCCATCATCAACTCCATACCTCCAAAAGCGCCTAGCCATCGTGATTCGGCAACACAAGCCCATGATATACACCTCCACCTCTTATTCAAATTCCTTCCCCCGTATTAAATATAACTAACCTTAACCCCCATCCCAGCAGTCTGCCTGACTTTCGTCCACCCACCAGCAAGTGTCCTTCTCAGTCGTTCCTTAACATCTCTCCTACTGATAACTGCCAGAAATCCAATCAGGAATGCCAAAAACTGCAAGATAAATAATGGTCTTGCTTGAAAGTTGACCGCCATACCCTCTACCAATTTCTTCACGTTCCCTAGAACATTACTCGCCCGAGTGAGGATCGTAGGTGAGATTTTTCGCGCATTGGAAGCTGCTGACGGGCGAGCTGTAGAGGTGGTTTCATCGCGATCCTGATGTAGTTTTTTGTTGGAGGGAGAGGAGGCTTTGCCAGAGATGGAGCCATGACCCCGTGCAGAAGAGCGAGATTTCGAACTCCCAGGTCTCGGTGTATTTTCAACACCATAATCGACCTCACTTCCTCCAGCTACACTCCCACCACTCCTACTCTTGACACCCCTATCCATTTTACTTCTTTCTTCGATTTCTCTTCTCCTTTCTCTTTCTTCGTTTTCAAGTCTTCGACGTTTCGCATCCTCAAGATCTTTCTTCAACTGCTCTTCCTGATATCTCCTCTCCTCTTTCTCTCTGCGCTCATTCTCATTTTGCTCATCTTGTAGGCTTTGCAGAGCTTGAAGGAAGGCTTCACGACGTTCTTCGTCGAGGACAGAGGAGATCGAGATGAACTCGCGCGCGTAATCCCATTCGTTATTGCGGAGGAGCACGTGCAGGGTGTACAGTTCTAGGATTTTTACTCGTGAATTGAGATCGCGGGGTGTGTCGGTGCCGGAAGTTTGTTTGTTGGGACTCATATTTCGGCGGCGAGGGGAGCTGGAATTTTGCGAATTGAGATGGGAGGAGATGTCGAGCGAAGGAGTGGTAGAGGATGCGAGGTAGTTTTCTAGGCGTTGTTGGTTAACTTTTTGAGTGCGGGCGTGGGCTAGGAGGAGGGTCGCGCTGCCTTCTATTAGTATATAATTATAGTCATATTGGGAGAGCATAAAGTCTGAGAAGAACTCACAGACTAATCACAACATCCGAATCAACATCCCCTTCCACCCCTCTATATCCATTCTTTACCACCTCCTCCCAAACCTCCCCATCTCTTACTTTCGTGACCAAACCTCTCCACTCCGTACCTCCGAATGCCAATTTTCCTTCGTCTGGATCCAGTTCAACGACAGCATTCAATATCGTCAAATACAGACTCCACACCTTAACCCTTGTTGTCTTTCCAGCTTTCGAGACTGGCGCTGGTTCAGGATTGGCATTCGTATCGTCTGTTGGAAATTGCGTGATGACAGGCAGGATAGTAGATAGAGATTCTGGAAGACGACGCGTCAGGAATAATGTAGACGATTGGCGGTAGATCTTGGTTATTTGTGAGGTGGCTTGTCTCGAGGATGTAGAATTCAGCGAGGAGATGGAGGAATGGAGGAGCTGTGATGATGATAGTGTTTCTCTTGTAGGCGCAAGAGTTGTCGCGATGGAGGAGCCGTTAGATGTCATGATTGCTGAGTTGGTCGGAGGACACGATTGTGAGGAAGGTACTGAGAACGGGACTCAGGATTCCCTGGAATGCAGGTGGTCGCCTTCCCAACAACAGATGAAGACGGAAATTAGGACAAGACCTGAAGAGGGTAAAGCCTCGGTCCAGCGACGGAGGGAGGGGAGCTTGTGATTGGTTGCATAATTATTGATTAACCATGCATTAAATCATGCTTAAATCGTACAGTATGGTGCAAGGCGGACGAGGCTGAACGAGCAAACTCTCAACATCATCAACAATCATCAATCATGGATGAACACATCATTTGATAACGACTAATGCGAAGGAAACACAATATGCAAACAGAGCTAGATATCTGGACTTAGCTCATAGTCTCAGGAACTCCTCTGATAATTTCTCTATTTTAAATGAGCATTGCGTCGATATCATCAATTCTAGACCTGAATTGCCACCCGTGCCAACCCGGTGTATCTTCTTCTTCATTCACCATTTACAGTTACCACGAATTTATTACTGACAAGCCCAAAAACTTCACAGTTGGATTCAACTTTCGCTTCTATAACCTTGCTTTTGCCTTTGATCGTTCCTGGCATTCGTATTCAATCGCCTTCCTAATTAGTCGATGCTTCAAAACACCAGGCTAGCGACCAGTCTTTATTCTCGTCTGCGCCGCAGAGTAACTGCTTTCTTCCAAAAGACAACAAACACAGCAATGGAGGTCGATCAAGCAAACTTCCGTCGGCAGTTGCTACCGATATTGAAGCATATTACCAATGCCTCATTCGTCTCCTTCGATCTGGAGATGAGCGGTATTAGTACCCGACCAAAATTCTCAGCAGGAGATCGCTCCCGCGATGTTGGCAAGCCAACTTTGCAGCAGCAGTATGATGATATGAAAGATGCAGCAGAGACATACCAGGTCTTGCAGTTCGGTATCACCTGCGTCGAGGAGGATCGTGAAAAGGGTAAGAACACTTTCTGTAAATTTGGATGTTGCTAATGCATATCAGAATTCTACCTGGCTCGGCCTTTCAACTTCAACGTGAACCCGTTATCAGCTGAGGGTGTGGATCTGAGACTGGATCGGAACTTCACCTTTTCCACCAGTGCGTGTGACTTTTTGAAGAAGAACGGCTTCGATTTCGGCAAGGTGTTCAGAGAAGGTGTTCCGTACTTATCTCGTGATGAAGAGGATGAGCGTCGTGAAGAGAACTCTCAGCGAGCTAAGAAGAATGCGTCTATCCCTGATATCCTTGTTCGTCCTGAGGATTTATCAACCATCCAATTCAACCGAGATGCACGTAAGACTATCAAAAATTGGTTCGAGGATCCAAAGGTACCTGAGTTCTGAGCCTTACTTTTCAGAATCTGGTTAACCAAAATTTAGCCTGAATTGGACTTTGTCAACGTTGGTAGTGATGCAGGGGCACTGAATGGATTCCAACGCCGACTTGTTCATCAAATGGTTCGCAATGAGTTTCCCAAGCTCCGAACCTTCCCAAGAAGTGATGGCTACTTTATGCAAATTGAGCGTCTGGATGTCAAGAAAGAGGAAGAGGTACATAATCACCCTTACTATAAGACTGACATTTTCTAATATTGGTACAGTTCCAGAAAAGAAGGGATTCTCAATTCAATTCTCGCATCGCAAAGCAGAAAGGTAAATCCCCCTCATCATTATAAACTTCCACGACGCTAACATATCTAGGCTTGCGATTCATATTTGAAGCCCTAAGCAACGGTGACCTGTCCGATATCGACCCTGAATGGTTCGTCGACCACTCCTCTTCTGACTCTGCAGAACAATCTCTCAAAACCAATCGCGAATTCGCCCAAGTACTCCGCACCCTCCGTGAAAAGAAGCACATCATCGTAGGCCACAACCTCTTCGCTGATCTCGCCTTCCTCTTCCGCACTTTTATCGGCCACCTTCCAGTCAATGTCAAGCATTTCCAAGAAGACATCCACGCCCTCTTCCCCTATGTAATAGACACCAAATATATCGCAACCTACGGCGCCGACGCCATGAGCACCCGATCTAACCTCAAGGAACTGCTTGTTCCGTTTCGGAAAACCCATGTTCCGCTCGTGTTGCTGCATCAGAGTCACACGGCGTATGGTGCGGAGGGGCAGGAGCACGAGGCGGGTTTTGATAGCTGGATGACGGCGGAGCTTTTCGTCAAGATGTCCGCTTCCAAAAGCTTAGAAGTCAACATCTCCTCCACGGAACAAGCTTCTTCCACATCTGACTCCTCGGGTGGTGCGCATCTCTCAGACGACTCAGATCACTCACCTATCGACGAAGTCCCACAGGAATGGCACGCTCGACAACTCAACTTCAACCCGTACGCTGTATTAGATATGGATTTCAGTAAGGAGAGAAGCGGTAGAAGTAGTCCGGTGATCAAGCAGTGGTTGCCAGCTTTCAATAATAAGTTCTGGGATGTCTATGTTAACAAGTTGAGGGTTAATGCTAGTGAGACTGGGTTCTGCGATTTGGCGGGGAAGGAGGATGATGAGCGGTTGAATGGGCTGAGGCGGAAGGCAAAGCAGTCCGCTTCTTAGCTCTTAGGATCATGATAATGTTTCACGGATCTGCATCGGCATCAGTATTGGCGTTTGGGATTTGCACTCGTAGATGGGTGAGGTGATAATGGATGGCGGCATTATTGGCGTTGTGATGGAATGGATGGGATGGTAAGCGAGCATTGATAGGGCATCTTGGGAGCGTTTCTTTACGCTTCCTACGAATGGGTAACTGGTGTTCGTCAATGGGGGAGAGTATCAGCAGACCCAGGTCGTCCACAAAAGAATTCAATTAAAAATCTTGAAGCATTTTACTGCTTTCCATACATCTCCGCGTTTCTCAACTCGTCCTGTGACAACTCAAGAAGCATCGGGGCAACATGACGTGGGGAGAAGAGCACAGAAAAAAGGAGGGAAGTACAAAGTGCCTCTGTATATTCATGAAACTCATCAAACCATTAAATTACGCGACATCAAAAATCCACGTGCGATAAAATATTCTATCGTAAAGCCACTACCAAAAGCGACACGGCTCATTTGCGGATCACTAAACGATAAGCCCAATTCCTGAAGTAGGTTTATAATTTCTACCTAAGCCATCGATATAGGTAGTTATTGTTCAAGATGAAGCATGGCTTTCTTGAATTGTCTGCATTCATGATGAAGCTAGAAGAAGAAGACAGGAAAATTGTCTGAACAAATTCGAAACATCTCTACCCTCGCGTTTTTTCGAGTCTCTATCAGTCGCACTACTGCCTTCTTTTGCAAAAAAACGGAGTACCAAATTCGTATTTTCATCTGGACGACCACCTGATAATGCGGTACTTGCTTTAACCACAGAGCTTTCGCTGCCTCGAACGCGTAGAGTAGAGTTCTTTTTCCCTCGTTTGCCGTGAGTTTGCTGACGGCCTCGAAGTCGGCTTTGATGGGAATATAGAGCTCTCTGCCGAGGCCTTGAGCTTGAGAGATACAATCGTACCGGCTGCACGCTTCGGCACCTTTTCTGATTCCCACTTCAATAGTTCAGTATGGCAAGAGTAGAATGTCTCGAGATTGGGATCAGCATGAACAAGAGATATTGATCCTACCCGAGGTCACCCAGAGTTCGAGAGGGGGGAAAAGTACATACATATGCAGGAAGGAAATTTCCACAGAAACAATCGAACAACTTCTGCAGCTCCTCGAAAAATGGCTTAGTGATGCTTCTCGGATCATTGCGGAATGTGATGTCCCGAGATCTTCTCGTTAGCTTCGGTTGCCTTGCGGTCTCTTCACGCTGGGCATCTTCGTATTTCCAAGCATATTGGAAGAATTGTTCCACGGTATGCCAGCACTTTCTCGTACTTTCATTTCTCTTGTTCCAGGGGAAGTATGCATGCTTGTAGTACTCGAACCAGCATTCACAGTCGAGCCATGGTACGATTGTCGGTTATGAGTAGCTGAACTTTTCTCTTCCCAGCTTCAATGGCAGATCCTTAGTATCTGCAAAGTTCCAGCCATCCACATCAGGTTCGGATCGGGAAGTGTTGACTATTGAGCAGCCAGTACCTTCCACCCGCCCCAAGCACTGGATATCATATAATGCTTGATGGAGATATGAAGCCAGTTGAGAGCCTAGGAAGGCGTTCAACGTTGTGATTTTGAACGAGGAGTGTTTCTTGCCCTCTTGAATTTCGATTGAACCTCGAGAGCTGCTCAACACATTTAAGTGTGTCTTCTCTGAAATCATATTGACCCAGTTGTGTGCTGCTTTCTCTGACTGAAAATGTGTGGTATGGATTATGTCGGGGTCTTGGGTGGCTATGGCAAACTCTCAAGTGATAATATCTGGTAGCTGTTGTAGTTTTACTTGCCAGCGTCAGTATCTCAAAATACTTGATAGTATTCGAAAGATTTTTTTCTTCCACGCATCGAATTTCTGGTGAACAGCTTCTCAAGTTCTCTGGGAAGCAAATCAAAATCCTTGAGCAGAGCCTCGACGTTCTTCGCCTCTTTGATGCCTGTGGCAATTTCCGCAGCCACGAGTCGTAACCACAAGTAGAACCCATCTGGTTTTTGGACGATGCTGAGCACTAGTAAGTTCTTCGCTGTATCGATATTTTCGGCGATTGTGGGCGCTTGCCTGCTTAGATCCATGATTGCAACGTCCAGCACCTTGGGGGTGTAGATGCGAATTCCTTCAGCTGTGTACCAATTGATCATACAACTTGGGTCATTGACTGTTAAGCCATACCTAGTGCAATCGAATCTCGTCCAGCAAGACACAGTTTGAGATTGCAACCTGCAGCACGCGCATGGCTGACCTAATTCCGGATGAACCTGGCCGGGTAGAAACGAGAAACGTCTATATCGCACATAGAATTGGCAGACGACCAGACAAAGAGAATTCTGCAGTATGGTGTTGAAAAATATGTAGGATGAACCAGAGTCGTCATTGAGGAGCAATCCAGATCCTTCTCGCATTGCGGGCCATACCTGTGATGTTTTGGAAGTGATGATGAACGTGGCTACCAAGAGCGAGCTCCCCAGGAAACAGCTGCAACTACCCGAAACACAACAAAAAAGATATCTCATGCTTCATCGCTCTGTATAAAATTTCTATTTTAGTTTCCAAGTACAATTGAGACAGCGCAGCGTGAACAAAGATACTCCAAATTGCAGTATTGACTGAGTAGCAGGCCTTGACATACCAACGATTTTGTGAGACAGTGAGCTAGGTTTTTGCCATCCCTGACCCTCCTCACATTGATATTCGGTACTTAATTTTCCCAGTATTTTCTATTATTACAGGGGTCACTCTCTAGATGATTCTTAATACATACTAGTTCTCGTAAAACTTCCTCTCAAATTGAAAGCCAGCTCCGTCAAGTCTATCAATGAACTTCTGACCCAGACATGCAGGAGTGTAGACGCCACCGGAAAGGTTGTGCTCATCGCGCAGAATTGAGATGGCTGCTTGTGCCAGAGACATGCCAGTGACTAGTCACGATTAGTTTGAGCTGTTCGGGTTGCTTTCTACAGGACTTTGCGAGCGTCACAATACGAAGGGAAACTTACATGCATACAAAGACCCCTCATACTTCGCCCTGCAGAAAGCTCTAGGTGGATTTGGAGTCTGCACATCCGGGACCCCAATACCACGATATTCTACCCGATCATTTTTATACTGCTCCCTACTTGGTCCCTCACCAGGTTTGTACACATATTTCCTGATGATAGTCCTGAAAAGCGGGATAGCGAGTAGGACAGAACCCATCATAATACCGAAATAAATAGCGATAGCACCAAGGTAGTTTCTCGCCTTCATGTATTCGGCAAAATGGAAGTTCGGACCGTAGAATTTGTCGCCCCCAAGAAGAGCCCAGCTGCGATAGACGATTGGTCGATCGGCTGTTCCTCCTATGGAGGTTGTTAGGATTCCGAGGTCTGAAATTGAACGGAACCCAAGGACTTTTGTCAGGAGGGAGCTATGGGGTTGGGTCTTGGGGATGGGTATTGGGGAGATACCGCCAGGCGCGTGGGCGGAGGCAATGTCTTTCAAGCTCCAGGTATCCATAAGCGAGAGGACTGTATTTAAAGTTCCACCAGATGGTGCCGAGCTTTTTCAATGTCAGCAAGATCAAACATAATTTCTACTCAGAAGGCTTACCTAAGATCATGAACAGAAACAACAACTTCTCCCGTTGGAGCATCTAATCTCTTCCGAATCATGTCCACCAACGTCCACGTTACGAGATCTGCCGGGGCGGATTCAATTCCAATCTGAGGAATCATGACACAGCCGTTTGCTTGAGCCGTCTTCTCATATTTCCTGATCATATCTCTGACGAATGGGATTTCTCCCGTGACATCGAGATAATGCGTGCCATTCTCAGCACAGGCTTTGAAAGCGTGTTCTCCGTAATTACCGTAAGGTCCCACGGTAGCTATGAGGACTTTAGTCTTCTTGGCTAAGGCTGTGAGGTCTGCGTCTGAGAGGTTGCAGATTTCGATGCCTGGGGAAAGTCAATTAATTACTTTGCTGATTTAAGAAGCACGTGGCTTGGGTTTTTAGTGCTTACCTGGTTGGCTCCTATCCGGGTTTAAAGCTTTACACTCTGCTGCCACATCTTCCAATTTTAAGGCGGATCTTCCTGCTATAGCCCACTTCAGATCGGTTGGTAGATGAGTCGTAATGTGCTCTGCTGTAAGCTTCCCCGTGTAACCAGTAGCTCCAAAGACGACTAGATCGTATTGGCGGGACATTTTTATGTTGGCGTAAAGGGATCAATAGTTTGATTTAACTGTTTGTCCGAGATTCCAATTGATCTAGGGAATAAATGAACCTCAATTTGTCATGAAATAATGCCTCTTTGTCGTGACAAAAGCAATAACGTTACAACGTCAACACTTCCAAGGCATTCTTGAAGGACTCGGTCCAATCCCATCATCCCTAGCTTCTAAGTCACGTGAGATATTATAGCCTCATTGTCAAGGCCTCAACCCACACAAAAATAGGGCTCGCTTATGACCCACGAAAGAAAGACTTGCAATTTTGGTGTTCCTAGCCATCAACACATACAACTCCCAACCCGTTCATCACAGCAACATCCCCCAAGATGACGAAGAGAACCAAGAAGGTCGGTGTTACCGGAAAGTACGGTACAAGGTATGTAAAAAATCTACTCGAGCGCACTGAATTACCTTGGCGCGCATTCTGGGGGACGAACATCGAATTGCACCATCCGTGGACAAATATCTTTTCAGACGCGCGCAATAAACAGGGGGAATATTGGGAAGAATATGGGACCAAAGCGCTGACAATCATTCTTTCGCCATTCAGATACGGTGCCTCCCTCCGAAAGCAAGTCAAGAAGATGGAAATCACCCAACACGCCAGATACGTCTGCACATTCTGCGGAAAGACCACAGTCAAGAGACATTCAGTCGGCATCTGGAACTGCAAGTCGTGCCACAAGACTGTCGCTGGAGGAGCATACACTGTGTCGTACGTGTATTCCATATCTTGAAGGGTTGCTCAATCGGACGGATCATTTCTGTTGAGCAGTCACATCAATGAGGAGGAGCTGACACATAATACAGAACACCCGCCGCCGCTGCCATGCGATCGACGCTTCGACGATTGAGAGAGATTGCGGAGGTTTAGATGTTTGGGATGGGTTCTTTCGGTTGGCATTTGCTGGTGTCTAGGGATCGCACTCTACGAGGGTACGAACATCGAAGTCGCTACCTCGAGGAGCACAAATAAAATCAATTCAAGAAGCACCGCGCGCCTTTTTCCGTCTTCCTTCCCGTTGCGAGGCAAAGAGCTGGACGCAGATATATTCGTGACATTTGAGAGTGGTTGTGATGAGATATCGGGAATTGATGCTACCTGATGCTTGTGTAGGCATCGAACGCATCCATCAATCAATGGCCTGTTTCTATTCTATCTCATGGCAATTCTCTCCGTTCGAGTACCCCGGGCTCCAAGCAACAGTAGCGAGTGACCGCTGTTCACCTTGGACCTAGAGAGGGTCTGGGAAGACGTAAGGCTGTCGATGAGAATCTCGAACATCGACTGATCCCGTGGTGGTTGCGATCTCATCATTTTTTCGTCGTCCGAACATTCATGGAAGCTACCCGCCTTCAACAGGACGCTGTCGAGAACTCGGGCTGTTCATTGCCTACTGCTGCCTGGGCATGCATTGATCGAGGAAGGGCTCTTCTCTCCCCATGTTGAGTTTGCATTTCCAGCCCATCTTCTCGTGACTCACAATTCTCCTAGTGAATCCTCATGCATCGTCACTCTCAAATGCGCCAGATGCCCCATGTGACAGAGACAACAAGGTGGTTCACCTGATGTCCGTGGGGGCTAACATAGGATTTACATGTTTCTCATTCACTGTTCGAGTTTCACAACTCACGGTCTAGATCACAGAACTTGGAATCCAGCACGGAGATAGAGTCACTTGCAATTCGAACACAGCTAGGCAAAATTGCCTTCCTTCTTGGGTCATATGCAGCAGCACTTTGACCTTCCGGCTGTTGGTCCTGATTTGGCTTGGGATATCGAGGTACCTGCATCATCAATCTCCTATATCTCTATCTACCGCTCATTGCGTACTATAAAGAACATCGGTCACGATCACGATCCAGTGCCACGTTGGACAGCCCCCACAATAGCCTCAATACGAGTCACTCACTCCTACCAGTCAATGACAGTCCTCGGCCACGAGTACAGCTAGTCAACCCACCATCGTAATCGTGGTTTGGTGGTCAGCCAGTCGAAAGCGGTGAAGCTGGTCCGAGAAAGCGGGGTGCAAAGGGCAATTCCCATTGGTACGCTATCGGCGCTAAGCTAGTAAGCGACCTAGGCTCCCGCAGCGCAGCGTCCGGTTCCTCTACCTCCATCCATCTTTCACATCGCCTTCGTTAAATAAACAATCTTGCGAAACCACGATAATTCCGCAAAATCTCTCTCCAAATTGATCAACCTTTTTCATGACTTTCTCCCAAATCATCTTTGTACATTCTCGCAATTTCATTCGTCAGCATGGCTGACTCTTGCATTGTTTGTCTTGAGGACTTGGATGCCGTTCCCGACACAGCTCTTCACGATGATCTTCTAGATACGGGTGAAGTGGCGGCACTGTCCACAAATCTTCCACCACCACATCCCAGCAAAACAACCAAAAACTTGGCTATTGCTCTCATTAAACCCTGCAATCATATTCTCCATGATGAATGCTTGAGGGAATGGTCACAACAAGCAAATAGTTGTCCAATTTGTCGCCAAGCTTTCAATCTGGTCGAGGTCTTAGATAAGGTCGGAGGTACGTCCCCCTGCTTTCAGATGGTTTAACCAGATATTTGCATAAATTTGCGAAATGATTATTGTTTCGATGGTCTCTTACATTGGGTCAATACATGCTCATTGTAGAGCTTACTCATCCGAGCTGAGCCACCCTCTGCAGCTGGTAGCCAGCTGGATGAGGGGCAGTGTTACGATTAGCTATAATTATTCCAAAAGCTAACTATTTTGGTCAGGTACTGTTCTGTCGGAATACGAGGTTGAAGATAAGAAACAAGTTGCCGAATTCGACCCAAGTGCTTGGATTGAAGAGGAGGAGGAGGAAGAACCAGCCCGCCCCTGCCCCATCTGTGGAGAGGCAGATCAAGAAGAGGTAAGACTGACTTTCCAAAGCTGGTTGCGGATCCTCTTGGAGTCACTCGAAGCTGCTATTTTTTCTCGAAGAGCTGCCTCCTCCACCCCGACAAATTCAAATCCAAAATAATCGCTGACTGTTTACTTTTAGGTCCTACTACTCTGCGACGCTTGCGATGCTCCATATCATACCCACTGTACCGGTCTTGATCGAGTCCCGAATGGCCACTGGTTCTGTATGGAATGTGAACATGACGGGGCATACGAAAGAGCTGCGTCTCCGTCTGGGATTCCCCTCACAGGAAGACTCGGACCCAGAACGCTGGCTACAGTTCGACGAACTCGCCATAGGACAAGAACGGATCACTGGCAAGGTGCTTGGAGTATGCTGAGCAGCAGAATACACGATGTTACAGGATTGGATCTCGATTTCTCCGACGATGACCAAAACTTGGCCACATATAGGGAGACACAACATCGCACGACCAATGAGAGAAGGCAATTCAGCCAATGGCAGCGTCGCATTAACATCGCAACTCGACAGGGAGCCAGGGAAGCATTTCGTGCCGCCATTCCAGCAGATGTTCGCCCAGAAACTCCTGTCGAGTCAATTGAGGAGACCAAAGCTTGGGGTGCATTTGAGAAAGCCAAGGAAATCGACACAGTCAGTCCCAATAGACGAAAGCGAAAGTCTAGATCAATCACTGCTTCTCCGTCGCAAGGTCCCTCAGCACCAGCAGAAACAGAGCGTAAACTGAAACGTCCACGAACTCGAAGAGTTTTGGACAGACCAGAACCTGTAGCTTCTCCTTCGATATCCAGTTCAAGTCGCCCGCCTGTTGCCAGATTGGCGTCACCAACTGCCAGGATCTTGAACGATGTCAGTGGTCAGCCTTCTTTCCTATCTTCTCTTCTCAAAGAAGTCGAGATGAATCCCTCATCCGAAGATGAGCGATCCGTAGTATCCTCAACTACCAATATCGCCCCCAACAGAGTCACAAGCCCAGTTGATTATTCCTCACCTGCTGCTTCGCCAACTTCATCCTCCCCATATCACACGCCTCGTGCGATGTCGGCCACACCTCCTCCACACATCACCAAACGATCAAGATCACCACTACGGCTCACTTCTCGTGTTGAACCAATATTCCCTCCCGCCAATTACTCTCCAAACCGATCCCCTCCAGGAAAGAGATCCGAGCAAGACCATCAATGCTCCTCACCAACAAACGAAATCCGGCAACCGCGTCCGCGGCAAAGAACTGTAAGATTACCTCGGTCCGAAGACACCTCACCCGTACGAGCGGCCATGACAATTGAAGCCAAAGAAGGCATCAATAGGATCGTCAAAAGCGCACTCGCACCACACTGGAAAGGCGCTGAGCTCACCAAGGAACAATACGCCGAAATCAATCGCGATATATCAAGAAAGCTTTACGAGATCGTCGCTGAGCAGAGAGTCAATGATGAGATGGGCAATGAGCTTGTAAAGATCGCCACTACGGAAGTGGCAATTGCTGTAAAACAGTTGACGGCTTGATGTGATGATGAGCAGTTTTACTTTTGATGAGCGAGTTAGCATTGCTTTGGAAGGTGGTTTATGGCGTAAATAGAGATACCCGGTATAGGCAGGCACTGGAAGGAGGCATTTGACTGGGTTGGCGTACATGAGGAATAGGGGATGTTCTGTCGCACGACTGGATATGAGTTTACATATTCAGCGGCATCGATTGAGTGCATCCTCTGTGATATATCCACACGGACAGCTTGGTACTGTGTATAGTGGAACTAAATGAATTATGTCTGGATGTTCTTACTGGGGATCGAAACTACTTGAACATTCTGGAGGAGCTGTAGAAGCAAATAGAATTGCTCCAAGAAGCTGCTAAAACTCTCGTGTCACCATGTGGGAGTCATGTGCGTGTAGCAGGTTGTCCTTTCCAGTACCGTAGGTATGGTTCATATAAAGACAAGCGATCAAAGGACTATTAGCTCTGATGGCAGATTCCGCGTTAGGAGACGATGCGAGCGAGAAGCCGAGCACTAGGCATGACTGTTTGATCGTCATGATGAAAACACCAATCATACTTGACACACGGTAGCGCGATGATGTGACAGAAAACAAACACCAAAATACATTGCGCGGCATGGGACAACCTTAGGAGGCTCAGAGCGAGGCTGGGAGTGCCAATCACAGCGCCCGATGTTCTTGATTCTATCGTGCAATATGGTACATCCATAGAAGCAGAGCCAGGACTTCCGTCTGCGCTGATGAGCGACAAGAAGTCATCGCAGCGATGAAGAGTCCTACCTACGCCCCTGTGCAACGTTTGGTGCCCAGAGCTGCGATATAAGTATGGGCAAAGATCGTGTGACATAGCCTTGTGCGACGTCAGACGAGGCCTTGACCTCGGGCTCGACCATCATCAGGCTTGCCGACGACCAGCTCAGCTCAGCGGATGTATGGTACGGACTGAAATACGCAACCAAAAGACTGCTCCATCTCTCGCCATCGCCTCGTACAGTATGTACATGCCTGGACGGCATAAGTGACCAGCCAGCCCGGCCCAGCAAAACTAATGCACAAGGCAGAAGAATGTCTCCAGAAGCTATCTAACTATTCCCGTAGGACGCAATCTTACAAGGATCGGTTTAGAGGGTTGAGTTAGCGAAAAAAGCCTGGAGGCCTTCGTTCTAGGCACCTGTAAATGACCAGAACGTTCTGAGATGAATCGGGTTCTGGTGATAAGAATGTGTGCCGTACTTATTAAGGAAAAGAGAATGTGGTTTGAAAACTTCGCGGCTTTATTATGCGCTTGGGAGGTTGACGCTAGAGTGGTTTGGGATTGGTGTGGATGTGGGTATGGATTGGATGGATTATGTAAGCGTGCTGGAATATTTTGAGCTTCGTTTATCAGACCGAGGAGAGTGAATGCTAGGTGCCATTGAGAAGACAGATGGGAAAGGCTGGGGTCAAGCAGGTCACTCGGTATTCGCATTATGATGACGGCAAGTAGTAGAGGGAGTAGAGCTGCGGCTTCATTTCTCCGTAAGTATTTATATGTCCAAGGGGCTTCAAAATGTAAGGAAACTGACTGACAACACCAGGTACATCACGACGTTCCCATCCTCATATCTGCTCAGATTGCATCTCACACATCCGCGCACGATTTCTCCCAATATCTACCTCCCTCCCTACACCACGGACGAGATCATACGCTGTAGCAGCAACCTCCCTCAAAACCCTCACCCCGGAACCCGACTCTGAACTCCAACATCTCTCCTCCCAGAAACCCATATCCTCCACCTCAACACAATATGTCACAAAAGCTGGAATTCTCCTATCTCGCGCGCCTCTACTCACAGCACCACAGACATCATTCGAGAAAGCATTTTACTTCTATCAGAAACGATTGAATGAACGGCTCGCGATGCCCTGGGCACGATATTTCTACTTCAAGAAGGGCACGCCTTCCGATGCGGACCGAAAGCTTAAAGAGAAAGAGCGGAATGGATCTGCGGCCCGCGAACTCGGCGGTTACCGCGCATACGGAGATGAGGCCTGGCACGATGAATTATTATCCACGGAAGCAGATGCTGGCGTGAGTGAAGAGACTGCCAAATTGGGATTAGGCAAAATGGGTATCGCGGAGCCAAAATATCTTATTGAGAGTTTGGTGAAGGATGCGAAAGTAAGAGCTGTGGAGGGAAAGGATGGACAGGCTGTGGAGGTGGAGATCAAGGAGGGTGAAGATACAGAGGGAAAAGAAGGGGTGGACGATGAGTTTAGGGTTGAGAAACCATTGAGTCGGTTTACGGAGAGTGATAGGAAGAATGATTTGAGGAAGTTGGATAGGAAGTTGGCGCGGACGCTGTATCTGCTGGTTAAGAATAAGAGCGGTGTTTGGGGATTTCCCAGAGGCGATTTGGAGGGGAGGGAAAATCTGCACCAGGTATGTTGTTTAGTCTAGTTTCCCTTTCTATTTTGCGCACGAATCTAATGTCAGAGACAGGCAGCAGAGCGGATCCTGGTCCAAAGCGCAGGACTCAACATGAACACATGGATAATCGGCCACGTCCCCGTTGGGTACCATGTCTCTCCACCCCGTCTGATCGCCAAACACGATACCTCAACTTCATCCTCATCCTCAAGCCCAACACCCGAACCCGAACTTGAACTCCAAAGACCCGGAGCGAAGACATTCTTCATGAAAGGAAGGATTATGGCTGGCCAGGCTGATCTGGCGGAGAATCACTTCGGGTTGACGGACTACAAGTGGTTGACGAAGGAGGAGGTGCAGAAACATGTCACGACGAGTTATTGGGCACATGTGAAGAATATGATGGCTGATAAATGAGCTTGGTTATGATTTGGAACTGTATAAAAAGATAGGCGGAAATATACATGGAAAGCACTGTCTGTAGCATAGCATTGGTAGCGCCGGATGGATGCAAGGGAACAACTTTGTATTATTGTAGAATGTAACAACTCCATCGTGACCTCTCGGTACAGACTGGTTTGCGAGTGACGTGCTGGGTTGTTTTTCTGACTCGGGCCTGGTTCTAGGAGGGAGGTAAGATAGGTCTTGATCTGGCGCTCGATTGAGTTATGTAGGTACTGTAGGTGATGGCAGCTGAAAGTCAACATGTAGCCACTTTCCTCTTTGCGATTGCTTTGAGCATCCCTTGATTCTTTGGCTCCAGTGGCTTTCGATCCAGATGACTTGCGGATTTTCTGGTCTTGTAAATTAATGCGTGATCTCCGTCGCTCTTCCTGGCATTCAGTTCAGCAGAAGGCTTTAATTGAGTATCCACTGACTCTCGACTGAGCAGTTAGTTAGTCTGTGTGTCAGTTCTCACGTGTACACTGCATGTGCAGAAAAGATGTTTTCCGGTTTCTAAACTTGGAACATATCACCAACTCTTTCTCACAAGGTAATCGATAAGAGGCCAAGGCTGGTTCTTCGAAATAGCGATCTTGAAATAACAGGATGTCGGATTTCGTATATAAACCCTCTGATTTCCATTCTCTAGTTCGAATACATCACCTTTACGGGAAAACCTTCGAGAATCTAGGAAGAGAGGTTATGAATCTCCCTTTCAGCCAGTAGATTTATTCTGCTGAGATCTCTGACCGGGTTGGTTCGTAGATTTGTAGATCATGCATATCTGGTCAGGAAGTAGAGAGTAGGATCGTTGTGCTTTCAGAGGGATGTATCTGTCTTTGGAGTGTTGTCATAACTTCATTCGCTGTCGTTTATATATCCGCAAAACATAAGTAGGTAAGAAATGATCGTATCTTACCTGGTCCCAAAACTATTAGCTTATCTCTCTCTCTCTCTCTTTATCACTATCTTAATCCTGCTCCCGCATCAATAGAGGCGTGCTGCTGCACCGAGGAACGCTCCAGAGGACAGAGTAAGGAAGGAGCCTTCAAGGAACAATAGTATGAACGGGTGAGAATGTCCGCTTGCTTTAATTGTGTCATAGTGTAGGGCTGCTTCCTATATTTATATACTTGCTTCCAGATCAGCCAAATTGGGGATCTTTTAGAGTGTCATAATTAAAGCTGGAAAACTGCTTGGCCAGGCTGTGGGGTGAATCTTTGGGCTCTCGTTTGTCATGCTGATGCAGAAGATTCGATCTTTCGGAATGAGGCCGGCTGGGATGTAGTGATTGTCTCCTCATTTATTTTCGCTCACTTCACATTGAGTCTTGTGAAGGTTTAAGGGAAATTAGGAGCTATATAATAATAGCCTTGATACCAGAGTTACAGCCGTTCAGAACCAGATCTAAGATCAATTTCTGTCATTGTGAGATGTTAGTATACCGTCAGATTACTGTAGAACTAATCAAAGACATGTAAACGTGATGCTAATCTAGCGTCACACCTTAGAATATTACTTCATATTAAACTAGACCTTCTGAACGTGGAAGTCACTACCTGAAAAAGCTATAATTTTTGTTATCTACAATTTTGTTGTCAATCTGAATATTTTTCAACACGTTCACTTGATCTTCACGCCTACTCATGATACTGAAGTCAAAGATCCGCCTGCAGTCTAGCTTTAGAGAATAACAGGTATATATATATAACGAAACTTCATCGTGAGTAGAGGTCTATTTAACAGGCTTGCTCTCTGCGTGATGGAAGAGCACTTCATTTTGATTTGCAGCTTAGATTTTTCAGAACTACTCTACGTATTTATATTTCTTGGAGGGTGCATTGATCTCTACTACATTGGCATATTTCTCATTCTATCAGTTTATTTTATCAAGTATTCTATGATGATTTTGTGACTTTCAAGGACTTTGACTCGCATTTCTTCATAGTGAATTTATGACATAATGTTATTTTACGGTATCAGGTTCAAATATTCTAATATTCCTGAGGGTCTGAGATAAATCCAGCTAGATCCTGCTGTATAATATCACGCTGAACAATATTGAGGCTTCACCAGCACCTGGTCAATCTCAGCCCGATGTATTGATCTGAAGACTATAGAAGTAGACTCACAAGCCTATATATGGATGTATCTAATGTGTACTCTCACTGCCTACGCGTGAATCAGCACGTGTGATACGACTCACATTGGATGAGATTGTCAGAGGTCCTGCTGCGTTAATGTGCATTAAAATTATTAATATTGAAGAGATTCTTGGGTCTTTGATTTTCTATCAAGAGCTTGGGAGACGTCAAACACGACTGAGATGGAGTTTTTTCCAAGCATCGCGGAAGCTTTCGAGGTGTCTACAGATCGAGTGTACGAGAGTTTGATATCGGTGAGATATGTTTTAACGGTAGAAGATTTCTCTCCTTGTGCAATGAATGCAATTACGTCCATATTTGTTAACAATCGGTATCATCCGAATTATCATTGTCAACTCACCAACTAGAACTGCATCATGGAAATGAGGCGGACGAATTCTTTATATAATTCCAATTTACAGATCCTCTCGAAATTCAATAAACGCAACAGATATACCCTTAAAGGCTCCAAATAGCCACGAAGAGTTTCCTGGGCATCTCTCTTTCTTGCGAATCCACTGCCGAACGAGCATGTTAGTTCCGTTCCCCTGATTTTTTTTTGTCAATCAAAAGATGAGAATGTCACTAATTTATACCTCTTACATAAATATGGATTTGAGGAAAGTTACCGTCATGTTTCCCTTCCTTCCTATCTTTGCTTATCCTGTACCTATAACGAAAGTGAATCGTCGAATCTCGCAGCGACTCTACAAGCGAAACATAGGAGGAGCCTCTATATAAGGAATCGAAAAAGCAGATGTCGTTACCGCAAGCATACGTCAGTCAAATCCCCTTGCTGTTAGATTTCAAGCTGTAGTGCTTCGTCTTCGTAGGAAAAACTTCTTCATGATCACTTCTTCCTCACTCTTACGTAACCTTGTAATGGAAGATTTCAATACCAGGTTCAACACAACTGCCATTCCAAATATCCAGATTTCGGCGTCAGATTATGAACTGTTGGCAGCTTACTCACTGTTGCCATCTCCCCAGCTCCTATAATTATCCCACGAGAGATTCGAATGATCACGTTCTGATACTCAAATCCCGAGACTTCTGGTAAAGACTATTAATGTTCTTTCTATTCGAACTTAAGGTGTCCTCCTTTCCATGGGTCCTCCCCTTCAAAGGACCTACACTTCCAGGCCACATACTCTCGGACCGCTAATCTGCAAGCTGTGATCGATATTCTTCTTCCTGAGGTAGGTTGTTGCCTTTTATATTGGAAACTTCTGCGAAGGACCTCAAATTGCGTTACCGACCTATTGAAGTTCAAAATATTGGCCGGGTTTGGCATAGCCCATCTCATCTTAGTGGGTAAGGTCAGTAGTACCAACACAAATTCGCGAATTATGTTCTTCCTTGACTCGAAGCCGTACGTATGTCGCGAACTTTCATGACGCTGCTACAACAATTGAGTACGATTCTGAAGCATTTTATGACATTGATATGCTCGCATCGCTAGGTGCCTCAATCAGCCTGGCTTCCACTTGTCGGGAAAGACGAAAGACCCTTCGATCAGGTCATTTCAGTCTAACTCTACTTCTACTGGACTTCTTTCACTGGCGAGCAGCACTTGATTGTATGCTCGTCTACCAATATTGAGAATGCAAGGGCTTGATCAGAACATGGCTTGTTTCATTATACGCCAAACAATCGGATGTACATGGAGGTATTCCGCATCTCAGGAGTCCATCCATCCATTCATCCAGGTGAGACGTTCTTCTCAGGAACACTATTAGACCGTGTTTTCAGTACCCGCGTCTGAAACACACCTTTTCACTCCACTTTTTTGTCGAAACAAAATTCCTCGAACGCCATCCCACCCATACTCCATGCTGATTATCCCGTCCTATCTAATTAATATAACCAAACTCCTCCCATATGGTATTCGCTGTCTAGAAATTATACCGCGTTCCCTGACGACCCGTGCCCTTTTCCTTCTTGCCTTTGGCTTCGCTTCTAGTCTGACGTTCTTCCTCGACAACAACGGATGGAAGTATCGCTGCCTTCTTTGCGGGCTTGCGATTACGAGGTTGCTCTGAGTGAATGTGACCAATAGCCTCAACTGCTGCTCCATTGTGCCAGGAGAGACATCTGTGAGCAGTGGTATCGACACGTTGGTCCTTCTTGCGTGTTGATGCACGCTTTGGTTCTGGTTCAACTGACTTATTCTTGGTTGGATTCAAGTACTCGTTGCGCTTCACCATGTTCTTGATAATCCTATCTTTGTATAGCTTGATCTCCTTGCTGAATTTGATCTCGTTCTTTCCACGAACGTCTAACCATTTGATCAATGCGTCGACTTCCGCTGGTTGGTCGTAATAGCCCCATTGGTGAGCATTGAATACAGTAGTCATGCCGTCTTCGAGCTTCTTTCGCTCAGGAACTGTCATGTTGAATTTCGCCTTGTACTCGTTTTGCCACTCCGGCTTCATGTCTATGAAACCTTCACGCTCCATATCGTCCGGTCCTTGAACCCAGATACGACCATTGGCATATCCGGCTTCGGCAGTTGAGCTGTCTGGCATACCGGTGTAAGGCATACCGTTGCGCTCAAACCAATAGTAACGATTCCAGAATCTGTCCTTGCCGAGAACAATAGTTCTCGGACAGTTGTTCTCTCGAAGGTCGTTATCCAAAATGGCGATTTCTTCTTCCTCTTCCTTTATCAACTCTTCTTTCTTCTGAATGTCTTTCAAAAGCTTTGTGAATTGTTTCGACTGCTTTGGAATCTTCGCCTCGGCTTCGGCCTTTTCCTTCTTCTCTTGTTCAGCTTCGCGCTTGCGCTTTCTCTCAGCGGCTCGGTCAAGACCTCGACGTAAAGCGCGGCCTGACTTGGGATCATCGTCGGTATCCATAACATCCTCTTCGGCCGACTCATGAGGCTCCTCAACTGGTGGAACATCAACCATGCTGACATCGCCATTCATCTGGGCATTTTCCGGAATTGGCGACGGTGGCATGTTGGCTGGAAGTTGAATTTTTCGCTCCTCATTCAATAATCGAAGTTCTTCGGCCCTATTGTAGGTTAGACATGCTTAGAGTATCATCACGTGATACGTACAATTCCTTCTTTTTTCTCTGGTGGTTGATCTTCTCCTTGCGGTATGCAGTCATCTCCTCAGCACATTCCTCCATGTAAGCTCTAATAGCTTTTGTCTCGGCAGTAAGCATGACAATGATCTGAAGAGCTTGGATTCGAAGGTTAACATCTAGCTTGGCATATTGCTGGCGAGTGGTTTCTGGTGTTGGATCCATGTGGAGGGGTGCAAGCTCCTTCAATAAAGTTTCGCATGACTCGAAGCGGCGAGGGCTCTTTGATAGTTGATGTAAAAAGCCGACCATGATAGATTGCCAACCACCATTCTTGAAGTCACGCTTTCTCAAACGCTCCATCCAGCCAACTTCTAATTGCATCTCGGCTGCTCGATGGGTGAACTTAGGTTCTGGCGTTGGCTCCTTCACTGGCTCCGGCTCTGCCTTCAGTGCCTCCGCCTCTGCTTTCGCCAGACTGCTTCTAGTCGCCCGTCTTTTAGGCTTGATTTCGGGTTCTGGGCTCGGGGTCGGAGGAGCACTGGCTTCGGCACCAGACTCTTCATCATCGCTGTCTTCATCCATATCGGGCAACTGAACATGAACTTTTCCGCCATCGGCATCCGAGCTGACCAAGAGCTTCAGAGCGGCGCAATGAACTTCAACAAATAGCTCGCACTCGACATCCTCCGAAGTGAATTGCATAGCCTCGACAAAGTCGTCAAAGGTAAAGGAATCCAGCTGGAAAACCTCACAGTAGACGTTCAAGGTGTCCCAGGTTTCGAGGAGTGGTCCGACTGACTTCATCAAAATGCCATTTCCTTCTCCATTCTTCGTTCCGTCATCCAGAGGAGTATCTTGGGAGAAGTACTTCAGGGCTGGCTTCATCGGAGGATTGTGTCGGAGGATAACTTGCAAATCCTCGATTGGATATTTTATTGGTGGAGGAGGCGGAGGAGCGGGTGGTAATGAAGCAAGTTGTTGAAAGGTAAATGCCTGACTGTGAAATTGGTGCTGATGTGGTCCTGGATGATGTGGTGGGCCGACAGCTTGGAATGTGTGAGATACGTAGGGAGGAGGAGGGTAGTACGAGAGAGGATTTTGAGGATTTGGAATTGGAGCATAATTCAAGAACGTTTGCTGCTTACTCTTGGCCAGCTGTTGACCTTGCTGCTGCTTGCTCTTGTGGCTCTTTGGGGCTGGCTTCAACTCTGGGAGTCGAGGTCCGTTTCCTTGAAAGCTTCCTGCCATTCCATCATAGTCCGGTGCGTGCTTATGTTGGGCCTGCTTCTGCTTGCGTTCTGCAGCCTTGCTCTCATAACGAAGATTTGGTGGAACTCGAGTGTCGATGTTGTAAAGTATCGCGACCTCTGGCTTGACCAACCAAGGAGCACCAGTCCATGCATCTCTAGTGACAGTCTTCTTGATGAATGATCGTAGAACCTGCTTGGTGAAAATCTTGCGATCCCGGGTAATATGCTGATCGTCCACCACAGCCTCCTCAGTCGGGCGTCCGTCAAGGCTGACGAAGTATCTCGAGAACGGCGGGTTTATGGTTCCATCAGGAAGTTGTTTCGGCCCAAATCGTGTCTTATCTCTGATGCTCCCAGTGAGTCTTTCCCCCGTAACCACATGTACCGTCACCTCCTCGCCCGGGTAGTAGTCGGCACGGAACTCGTCGAAAATTAGGTCAACGAGAGTGTCGATTCGAGAGATGGTTTGGAATTGGATACGTCGTAGGATCGGAGCTTTAAGTGCTTCTGGGAACGCCTCCTCAACCTCCTGTGCGCCTGCGGTCTAGTGGGGGTCAGTTGCGCCCATTCTCGAACAATGCTCGACGTTCTTACCTCGCTCTTCAAAGCCTCGAAAAATGATAAACCAGAGTGTCCGGTGATTTGGCATATAAAACGACGCTATAGAGTGTTAGAGTGCGTATGCGACGCGTCTAAAGCGCTTTTTCACTGACCTGCTTGTAGAAGTCGATTCTGGGGTGTATTAGCAACGCCTTCAGTAGACAGAGTCTGGAGTCTGTGCACATACCTTCGCAGATACTCCTCATAGTCTACGAATATTTCTCCTGTCTGGTTGATCACCCAAACCTATTTCGCGGGTCAGAATTCGCGCTTTCCCAAAGAACTAATGTATTCGTACCTCCGTATCCTCATTGTCAATAAACGGCGGGAACATGTACTGGACGGGTTTTCGCTTGAAGAGAACCTGTACGCATTAGCTTATTACCTCAAAAATTCGGAAAGGAAGATGCTGTACCATCACTCCGGCTTCTTGCGTTCAAAGAACGCCAACGTTTTAGGTAGACCTGGGAAGAAAGTAGAATGTCAGACTCGATGTACTTTCCCGCAATACTTATTTCCCGTTTTACATAGCTCTCTAGCCATACGGAAGCTTGTGATAGTGAATGGTGGATTGACTGAAAGTGGGAGTGAGTCGCAAAGGACACCCCAACAGGGCCCAGGCATGATTGCGTAGCTGGGGTGCAGATCAAGTAGCACTTACAGATGGAGGCTCTTGACGCGTCTGTTGTTCTCTAAGCGACTAAGTGAAGGCGCATACACTTGCTGATCACGGTTGGTTGGATTAATGGCGGTTGCTGCTGGTTGATCCCGACGCGTAAAGAGTTGTATAAGGGGAGTAGGAGGAGGAGGAAGAGTTTTGGACTTTGGATCATCGGGATGTCAATTTCTACGCTAGACTAGGATTGTAAGTAAGGCGGGCCGCTCAATCGGTTAGCGAGTGGAGAGACCAACACATTAAACATCCTCCAAACATTGCTATAACCCGCGCCCAAAAGCAAGAACATTACACAAACCTCTCAACTTATAGCTTGGTTTGTAGATCTGGACGAGCTCTCTCGATTGAGTACTCCAATGTCTATTTTTGATTATTTGCGCTACTTTAAATATGGCTCCTGGGGGAATCAAAACATGATAGTTGGAATTTGAAAGATCAGCCTCGAATTTTGACTCAGGGGCGCTTGTTGATCAGACTTTTTATATGAGCTTAAGACGCGTTCCTCCTTTTGCTTAGATCCCCAAGAAGTCGGAATTGAGAATCACGGATGGCAACAGTATGTTCGCTGAGGCTGTAGAAGGCTAGGTCGTTTTGCTGATGGTGTAAAGGGTGGTCTGTCAGTTCGGGTGATCTCGTTTAACGAGTCGGTATGTTATTTGAGACTGAACGCATAGATTCTGTCTATCCTCTGGCTGGTTTAGATAGATATAGATGGTAAACTGACTACTTCTCGATATCCGGTCAAGCTGACTCTGCTGCTCGGTCCAGGCATGTCCTGCCAACAAGCCAGCAAATGTCCTCGCTTGAGCGAACTAGGTTAGCGCCCACGTGATATCCCAGTTTCGCCAGTCCTTCGACTCCACAAATCTCTCTGTATTGCTCACCGACTTCTGCTAAACACAAAGGACGTTGAGTTTCATCACTCTCGTACTTCCTACGTACTAATGCATCAATTAGCCACTACGTACATGTATTCTTACTATTCCCGCACCGCTCGCTTACCTCGGATTAGGGGCTATTACGAGGATGGGCAGATGATTAAGCTTCAGACCCTCCGCCACCATCGGCACCATTCCGTAGGGTCGAGGCTGCCCACAAATCTTTCCGCATTTAGTTTCTTCAATTAAGATCTGCTTATTACTGCAAGTTTGTTTCATTCGCGAAGTGGTTCTCATTCAAATTCCATTTGTTTACTTTCAGTTCGGCTGTGTCGCTTAATGCTCAATTCGAAGTTGAGACTTATATTTGTCTTTTTGCCTTCAAATTCCCCTTCAATCTGTTCAGGTCTTAGTGCGGACACCTAGCAGACAGTGAACAAGCAATGTGGACGCAGATTTTGGAAATTTCAAATCAGAAATAGGTCTCCATGATTTGCTATGATCTTGGCAAGCATCCATGAATCCGATTATCTCCACATTGCATTCGCACATACTACTACCAAAAATATTCGAAAGTCTGCAGAAACCGTATACTCATACTTGGATTTACTGTGGCCGGTAAAACCCTTCGGATTCCCAGTTCTCAAGTGTCTGACGGTTGGGTCGCAAACTTCGGCATGCAACTACCGGTATTGCATTGTGATCAAGTCATGCCTCAAGTTCAAACCCAACCTCGTATACAGTGCTTCCGAGACTCAAACAACATGCTCGGTGGAGCAGTTCAAGAACACTTGTGGCATGGCATGTACCACTGTTACTGAACAAGTTTCTGTAAAGATTTCATAACTTGTCATTACCGGAGTAATATTCCTATGAAACTCTTGTGACAAAACCAGCAGATCACAATGCGAGCTTTCATTTGTCATGAAGCCAAAATCGCATCAACCATAGTCTCCGTTAGGCTCCGAGGCATGGGATTTCAAGTGGTAAGTGCTGCATACAGGCTCGGTTGAGCTTCAATCGGCAGGTTATATGCCATCCAAGGATTTATGATCTATCAGAAACCTCGATATCTCACAACACCTAGAGATCTTAGCAGGAAACAATGCACATGGCTAATGTCGCGTCCAGTCGGAAAATCACAAGACCATTATTTCATCTCCAAGAGATTAAACTTGTCCAACCCCAAGGCATATGGTTCCGTTCGAAGTACGATTTTCTGTGTGCCTCGGATATTTCGACGAAAAAACTGCACTTGACAAGTTGACAGCAATCTCTAATTACCAGAGGGTAGCCATGAGACATCCTGTTAGATTTTCATGGAGAAGCATGTAGGATGAAGTTGAAGAGAATGAGGAATGTATACATGAGCGGTGCATTGGTATGGAAAAGATGACCCAGGATAAAGATCAAGGGTATCATATGTTCCCTGAGCACAGAGCTCGAGCGGGATGCAGATATTGTTTTCGGGACCATACCGACACATATGTTTAGATATGTATGTATTTATCTCTCTCTCTGTAACAATAGGCGAGATAGCTTCGATTTCTATACGTTCAAAGTGTTCGTGGCTTTCAGACAACTTTGCCGAAGTCGTCTTATCGACATCCGCAGACAATCGTGACAGCCGGCCTTTATTTTGGTAATGTGCTTTGATGATTTAATGACGTTGAAAATGAAGACTGCCTTGAAGACGAAATTACACAGCCTCGGATCAACATTGCCAGAACCTTCGCATGTTATTATTGGGAGGGATAGACAAGTGTAAACTTGCCAGCGGTCTTTTGTTTCAAACAAACATGACAGAGAAAATCAGCATGGCGTTGCCATGTAGAGGCGTAGAAACATATTGCGGGCAGGTCGGACTGTGAGTCCAATGATGCGAATCTCACCTGCTAGAATCTGACAACAGCAGAAAACTTGATGCCAGTAAGATCTCTCGGCCCCCTTCCGAGTATCAATGAAGCTGACGGGATTACGGCTCAAATGGCACAGCAGTGAGAAACTTCAAGCCGAGCCCTTATCAAGCCTCTCACTCCCCGGGTCTCGTAACCCCACAATTACCCTATTTCAATAATAACGTAAATTTTCAGCCTCCTCGCGACAGCGCGTTGTATCCTAGCTGTCCATCAACCGGAGGGCAATTGCTCTAGCTCAGAATTATCCTTCCTGTTTTCTCGGATTGGCACATTCCGTCCGACTGCCTGAAACTCCCAGTCACTGACCGTATAAAGAGCCACACACCTCGAGCCGCCGCGCAGCATAGCCCGGTCATGTGTCACTCACGTGATCAGATAAACCGCCAGTATTTTACTTCATCCTAGATAGAGGTTCTGTGATTAAACAAGGAGAAATTTCAAGCAAGCAACGTGCAACATCTGTACCATGAGCCAAAACCGATTTGTTCAAACAGAGTACCGAACGCGTCTGATGGCCCTACAAAACTAATCATGACATGATTGGCTAAAATGTCGGCAAATGGCTAATAAACGCGCATGTTTTAGCGCTAGCAACCAATTCTATTTTGATCTCGCCCTAGTCGCACGTGGTCGCTTGTTTCATGATTATTCATAGATTTTCCGGCTCTGGTTGTCATTGGATCCAAACCGAATTCTTTGTTGTGCAAGAAACCCACACAAATTCACGATGTCATGATAACGCAAAGGGCATTTGAAATTTTGGATTACGTTGATTCGAAGTTGAGACGTGGAAGGGTTCTAAGGAATGCTGTCATGTCATTAACCCGTCGTCTGTTGGGTGCAATGTTTACTCGATCCTTTTCATACCTGCCACACTCCATTGATCCTTTGTATTTGGTTGCTCTGAGATTTCTTTCATTATCATATCAGTATAGATCCAATCATACTACGCATAGTCCGTTTCGCACATCTCTCCACTCAGCTGGCTTGTATCGTGTATTCCACCATCGGCTTCATCGCATCCGGCAACAAAGAATAGACCCCTGAGTGAGCCACCCCCAGCAGGCTGTGCAACCGAGAGCGCTTCCCCCAGCCATTTCGCCGCAGCATTTCTCAAAATATTTCCTGAGGGCCTGTAATGTGATTTCCATATCTTACCTGCCTTGTTGGTGCAGTACCAGTCCTTCATTCCGGACGCTCTACTTGTGTATAAAGGAAGTCCTTGATCCGACCCAGAAACAATTCTCTCATTCTCACTCACCATTCCCACTTCCTCTTCCATCTACACGCTTGACTCACTCTCAGTATCGGTATATCAAAGCTTAATTCATCCTTATTAATACCTCTTACATAATCAATCATGTTCTCCTCAACTACTCTCGTTGCTCTTGCTGCTGTGGTTGCTACTGCTTCCGCGCAAGCAGGTACAACAATCAAAGTTACCGTTGGAAAAGGCGGTAACATCTACACACCAAACGACATCAAAGCCGAGATTGGGACCAACATCGAGTTCTCATTCTTCCCACAGGTAAATTCCACATCATTCCTCACGTTACACTCGCTTACCCAATCCAGAACCACACCGTAACAGAATCATCCTTCAAGGACCCTTGTCATCCTCTCGAGAACGGCTTCTTTTCTACTTTCGTACCCACCTCATTTGCTCCATCCAGCACCAACGCTAGCACGTTCACCATTACCGTCAAGGATAAGAAGCCCATCTGGCTCTATTGCGGACAAGGCAAACATTGCCAGACCGGTATGGTCGCCGCAATCAACGCTCCAGCATCCGGTAACACATTCGAAGCCTTCTCACTACTCGCCAAGAATGCCACCGCCTCGACGTCTCCACCGGTAGCTGCAGCCGTTGGCGGTATTTTGAAAATTGCAGCTGCTCCTTCTGGTTCTGCTTCGGGATCTGCTGCTACAGGCTTCACTACAAAGACTGTTCAGACTACCGTCACGGCAGTTATCACGACCGTGATTACTACGGGTGCAAGCACTTATACCAGCACCTACCCAAGCACATATGCCACTGTCCAGATTGAAACTGTCCCTCTCGCAGCCAACACTGGCGGTTCGACTTCGACTCCTTCTTCGTCGAGCTCTGCTGGAGCGGCTGCTGCTACACTTGCTACCCATGGTGGTATGGCTGGTGCGATTCTGTTCGCTGGACTGGCTATGCTGTAGTTTAGTATAAAAGATGGAGTTGGGTTGAGTCAAAATGAAGTGTTTACTTGCTCTCATGCACTGGAAGGGAATTAATAGATGGGAGCCAAATTACAGTAGTAGCTAATGGCGTCGGGATATACCAATGTTATATGTTTGATTATACCTCCAATTTCATCTTCCTCCCTGCCACGAATGGATTCTGTGAGACTTCCGATTTTCTGATGATGTTATGGTAATAAAACTGAGGCCGGGCCATCCCATTACCCGTGGGTACGGCATATGTCTTCGATTTGGTCTACTCCTGTCAATGTCATAAAGATATTCCAAGACATTGAGAAAATGTGATGTGAAAAGACGTCTTGAAATAATGTAGGGACATTGAACTGCAAACATTTTAGAATAATGGAATAACTTGACAGCAATTTAAAATCCGCTCAAAAACTAGGGTCACGACTTGCTTCACCGGGGACGGCATTTACCAGCCTTACTTACATGAGCTCAGTACCTAAGGAGCTAGTGTAAACCGAGAACATATAAATATGTCCTGAAGTTCAAATGGCCACATGAGAGAGTACCACACAACAAAAGATTATCTAGATTCATATCATGCGTTAGAATGGGTGCGCATCGGATTACAGTATGCTTCACATCCTCATTAAATCATTGCCCCCGCTTCATTCTATTTAGATTCATCTCTCTTCCGTATGAATCCTCAAAATCATCCTGCAGCACTAACAATTCGAGCGATTTCTGCTGTAAAAAAACCCCCCGATTTGTTACTATTCCACCGAAAGGTCCCTTGTATCTGACAGATTCATAGTCCACTATCCCACATTCTCATTATTAACCTCATTCTCACTGTCTCTTTGATGCCGAGATTTATGGTAAGAAATCCCCTTATTCTCTGGTTCCACCGAATTGACGAATAAGTCCCTGACATGAGAACTTCTTGCACGGTCTTTCGTAGGTAGTGGTTCACAAATTCACTGCGTCTTTTCAGGATTACATCCTTGGGTCCTTAGCGACTGTGAAATACTGTTTTTGATTTTCTGTAGTGCCAAAGTGGAGGAATGGATATGTATCCTTCATTATAGGACCTAGATAGCTGAGACTCAAATATGTGCTATAACAATTTCAGCAATTATATCGTACGTGGTTATTTCCGCGGTAATTCGGAAAGCACCATGATGCTATGCGCTATATATTTTCGATATTCAAATATGCGACTCCCATTTCTATTACTCGCCTCTTCATCTCCTTCTCGTTACCAACAGGGGTTCTCCCTATATATGCACCTAAATTCTAGAAGGTATAGGCACTTAAAAGTAGCTAGAATCGATTTGCTGCTCGCTATTTCAAAATCCATACGTTAATCTATGAAACTTGATTTAATCTTCGGTAAACATATATTCATGTCTGTAAAGCTACGAGATATAACTATCCTGATGGTGTTTTTCGATGTATTGCTACGATAATTACCTGAAAAAGGGAGTTTTTTTATTTTAAATTTCAATCATCATATTCACATGGATTGTGGATGCGAGTTTTGCTATCATAGTGTCTAGATGATTAGGAATCCTACATGGTATAGCTAAATAAAGCAACTATTTAACGCGGATACTGACAAGAGTTCTCTTTTCAATTATCATTTATTAAGACGTCAAGAGACTTCAGTGAATTACTGTCCTACTGAATACTTAAGAGCATAAGCTACACAGATTGATCTGCTTAATCTAGGGAAAGTTCGCTTACAAGCAAGTTTTATATACTCAATATCTCCCACACAACCGGCCTATCAGCCTCGTAATTCTCCATTCCTCGGCAAACGTTTCTGTAAATTCACTCACCCACGAAGCTAACTATGAGTCTCTCAGCACTGAAGTAATCGCTATCATAATTGTTGCTACAAAATGAATATAAAGACGTGCAAGGCTTCTAATTCTTATCGTAAACCTACCAGTTACTTCCGTTTTGTAGCTACGTATCTCCTGGGTCATCACCGTGCACGAACCTCGACTCAGAATTTCTAGCAAAAGTTGACGATTCAGGAGAATCTACTCAGCCGTTGATAAAGTGGGCGAAGAGGCCCTCACTCGGATAGACCTCTTTCCCGCAAGATTTCGAGCACGAGTTTCCGAACTTTGCGTCCTTGACAATGAGACTTTTGATGACAACAAGTAGTTTGCTGTTAAAAAATTTGATTTTAAAGTCGGGTCATACGTAAGTTGAAGTACGATCGAGTCTGCAAGCTTAGCAACTTTATCGCTGATGTGTTTCTTGTTATTAATACACGTTCTAGAGTAGCGGAAGTGAATACTCACCTACAAACCCAACTCACATCAAATCGCGTCAGGTAAGAGAGTATTATCCCCTTGGTCGAGAGCTCTAAATCAAAGCGGTTTCCCCAGCAGAGCCATATGAACCTGATTTCTGCTAAGCAACCTAGCAAAATGCTATGTCAATTTCGAGTTATCTCTCAAATATCTTTCTAACAATAGGCGCATTTGACAAGTAAGATTATCAACAGCTTTCCACTCACTTTCGTAACTCCTCTAATGGCTCGTAAAAATGTGATCCAGATCTCTAGCAGAAACTTCCAGCAATTGTTCCATTGCCAATATATTTCAAGTCCGCAGATGTCATACTCTCAATAAGCCGACAATCTGCGTCGGACCCAAGATAAAGAAACTGCTACACCACGCCTTCTCAGTTGTTGGTAGCTTTGACCTCACTTCGGACAGAAGAGATTAGAGGAGAAGTAGGAGATAGTAGATGAATGGTTATGTATTCAATGTATGGCTCGAATAGTCGACTCGAAATTCCATCAAGTAGCTGGCACTCCTAATAGTGCCCGGGCTGGTTCTGTCGGCTAATAGCAACTGCCCATTTCGTAATAATCAACACTGGCTCTTTCTAACATCTTAACATCACCGCTCTTTCTCGCCGATTACCAAATAAATTTCCTCACAGCTCCGATCGAACAGCTTCGGCCGACTCACTCTCCTCCCCACTCTTCTTCTTCCCCTTCCCAGTCTTCAACCCAATCCAAAGCCCAGACATCACCACCAGTAACGCTAGAATAACAGGTTGCAAAGTCTTAACGCCTTTACTCTGCGCAATAGCCCCAACCATAAACGGGAAAATCGCACCTCCACTGCCACCAAAAGCCGTTCCAAAACCAATACACCCAACATGTAAATCTCTCGGAAGTAATTTGGTCACTAGGACGATGGCGGTGGGGAACATAGGGCCCATGAAGACACCGAGTAGTGAGACAGCAACCGCGGACACGATGAGATTGGGCACAAGCCAGAATATGAGCTCGAGACCGAAGGAGAGGCCGAGGTAGAGAATCACGGACGGGTATTCGCCGAGTCGGGCGGTGAGGTAAGGGAGGAAGAGTCGACCAACTGTCATTCCGCCCCAGTAGGCGGTAGAGGTTGCGGAGGCAGCGAAGGGAACTGCGCCGCGAACTTTGCTCATGAACGTGATGATCCAGCCGCCGAGAGAGACTACATTGATTAGTTTTTGACTATGATGAGATGAAAAAGAATAAATACCTTCGGCACCGACGTAAGCGAAGACGAAAAAGCAGAATAGCCATGTGATTCTGGACTTCATCGCCTGTCGTGTTCGTCCAGTATTTGAACTGGGATCGCGTGGGTTTTCTGCCTCGTACATAGCGCCGGTCTGTTTCCAGAATGTGGTTGCACATGTCAGGAATTCGACTGAGGCCGCAGCGATCTAAACCTGTAAGCAATTGAGACTTTGGACGAAGGAGCTGTACATACCATCAAGTAGTAAAATCCATACCATGCCAACGTAGTCTTTTGTATCAAAGCCGTAGCGATCAATGGCGAGACGGTAGCACCAAGCGAGTAAGAAGCTTGAAGGAACCCTTGGACTTCATTCGCATTCGCCATGTTGCCTAACCACGCACACCAAGCTGCGTCGACCAATCCATTGCCAAAACCGACAAAGATGAACATGACAACTACGACCGGGTAGGGTGGATGCAGAGCCACGACAACATATGATACTACGTGACAGAGCGGCGCGACAACAGCAACGCCGCGTTGGCCGAATCGAACGTGTACCATGTTGTTAAATATCGAGGCGATGGAGTAGCCTGCGAATGGTGCTAGGAAGATGAGAGAGACAATAGTATAATTAAGATTATAGTATGGTTCCAGATGCGGGATCAAAGCCTGGAAATCATCAATATCAAGGACGATTTTCAAAAGCATCGAAGGAAGTCCTTACGCCAAGGGAACCATCATTCGCGCCAACAAGAAAGAAGGACCAGAATGTAGAGAAAACTCTCCATTTAGTTCCACCGGGGGAATTCCATTGTTGCTTTACTTCCACTGCATCATGTGGGATTGAAGCTTCTCTTGTGTCTTCTAGATCTGATACTCCTAATTTTCTGCCTGTAGGAGAATATGGCTGAAGCTCAATGGGAGTGTTCTTGCCGGCAGCTGTTGGGGACTCGGCTTGATTGACGGTGTATGTTGAGCTTGCCATGATGGCTGAGCGGTTGGGACGTAAAGCAGAAGAGTTAGTGGAGTGGTTCGAAAGTCGAGAGATGATGTTCCAGCCTCTTTACATCTCGCTTACTTACTCGCGCCTTTCGTATCTCGTCTTTCTTTCCCCTCACTTCCCCGGAGTCCTAGAGAAGTGGGGCTGAGGCGGAAAATTCGCGCCGAATACCAGCGCCACATTTCTGTCTGTTGTTTTGTGGGGAGAAATGGAGAAAATGATCTTCGTCATCCATGCTGGTGATGTATCTTGGCATGAGTCAACAGCCGATATTCTACCGTTGGTCAGTCAATATTGTTGTGTTTATTACTCATTGCCTTACAGATACGTATAGCTGGAATGTTCATTGATTATTCTTATGCCGGATGAGTGTTATTACAGCTCGGTTCGAGAACTTGTCAATTCGTCAAGCCGAGTATGCGAGATGACATAAGCGACCTGATAACTTCACAGATGAGATCTGATAGTGGAGAAGATCTACACCTTTCCATTCTGAGATAAGCGGCGGCTCGTCCCGCCTCTGCTGGAGCCGAGGTATCCAATTACAATACGCTTGACGCCACTGGACCCAAACGCTCTCGCCGAAACTTTTCTCAATTTTCAAACAGGACTTTCTTCATCCCTGTCGATCTCGACGTACAAGTACGACGACCATAGCACAGCTTGTTAATACTATCTTCTCTTCTGGATACATTACAATATATGCCTTTCCTTATCAATATCCACAATCGAACTCTATAGAATCATCATTCATCTTAACCCCATATCAATTGGGAAATCGGCATTCAATTACAGCCAGCATCGGCATCAGCATCAGCATCAGCATCAGCATTAGCATTAGCATTACCCCTCCAGCCTTGACGGTTGTGTACGATCATGGCCGCCATTGATTATACCAGTACGCCCTGGGGCTTACAATGGCGCTCAAAAACTGTCTTCATACTCGGAACCGTCGCCATAGGAATGTTCACTGACCTCTTTCTTTACGGGCTTGTCGTGCCCATCCTACCATTCATCCTCGTCGACAGGATCCAAGTCCCCGACGACCAAATCCAATATTACACCTCCCTCCTTCTCGCATGCTATGCTGGCTCGCAAGTCATCTCCTCGTTACCTGCCGGGTTAATAGCAGACAAACTACCTTCTCGCCAACCCCCTTTCCTCGTCGGTCTCGCAGCTCTATTTTGCAGCACGGCAATGCTATTCACAGGTCGCACAATCTGGGTTTTGGTCGTAGCACGTTTGTTACAAGGACTAAGTGCCTCAATCGTATGGACAGTCGGGCTAGCTATGGTAATGGACACGGTCGGAAGCGATAAACTTGGCATTACGATCGGGAGCATGTTTAGTTTTATTACCGTGGGAGAGCTCATCGCTCCAGTATTTGGCGGATTTGTGTATAAGAAAGCTGGATCCGGAGCTGTGTTTGGTACAGCATTTGGATTACTGGTCATCGACTTTGTGATGCGGTTACTGGTTATTGAGAAGAAAGTTGCGGAGAAATATGGAGTTGATTACTCGGAAAGCTCAGACGACGATTCGGAATTTGGAGAAACCTCTCCCCTCCTGACGAACGGCAAGACGAAAGAAGAAGAGCTTGCCAAATGGGTCATCCCTGCTGGCCAACCTACGTGGGTGAAGAAGTTCCCTATATTATATTGTATGGGCAATTCGAGGTTCATAGTCGCTCTCGTGGTGGCGTTTATGCAAGCTACAACCTTAGCCGTCTTTGACGCTACAATTGTCATCGAGTCCAGAGACCTCTTTGGTTTCGACTCCTTGAAAGCAGGCCTGCTCTTCATCCCTCTCATCCTGCCTCCCTTGGTTATCGGACCCATTGCCGGACGTGGCGTCGACAAATACGGAGCTCGCGTTTTCGCAGCTCTGGGTTTCCTGTATCTGTGTATCCCTCTCGTCTTGCTCCGAATCCCTCACATCGGTGGCACAGCCGAGATCGCCAAAATGGCCACAATCCTTGGCTTCTGCGGTCTCGGTCTCGCAATAATCTCCTCCCCCAGTATAGTGGAAGCAAGTCACGTTGTCGAGCAATACCATCGAGCGAACAAAGACCTTTTTGGGGAGAACGGACCGTATGGTCAATTGTATGCTGTTAGTAGTATGGTGTTTAGTGCTGGTTTGACGTGTGGGCCACTGATCTCGGGGGCGCTGAGAGAGAGGGTTGGATATGGGAATATGAATGCTATTATGGGTGCTTTTTGCGTCATTGTTAGTGCGCTGAGTTGGGTTTATCTGGGGAGGATACCGAAGATGGTTAAGAAGGGAAGTAGCGGATGTTCGACGCCGAGAAGGAGTGGATGCTCGACGCCAAGGGAGGGTGTATAGATAGAGAGAGTTACTGTTCATTGTCTAAGTCTGAGTCTGTGTTTATGCGTGGAAGTTTGCAAGGAGTGAATCTGTCTCAAGCTATGTTTCGGTGTGATGTTGAGGTTGGTACAAGTGAAATCTTCTTTGCAATGCTATTTCACGCTGATAAATCCGCATACTGTACAATACTTCATCAGCAAAGCGAACTCGGTATAAGAACAGTCATGGCAAGTCCGACGTCATAGTACATGATAAATAAATTCAGAGGGACTTAGTGAGACTAATGAGGTCGACTAAAGGAGTAGCTTAACCAATATAACACATCGAGCAGAAATACAAGCATCAGTACCCTGGAGAACCCTCATATTCGCTGCTACCATCTCTGGTTCCACTGTCACTTATTCTGACTGATAGTACTCATGACTATCGTTAATCGCATGGCTAGCTAATTGGTGGACTCTTGTCCAAGCTTTTCTTTTTCTCGTACGCCTGTTCGATCCGCATGGCAGAGCTATTGGACGAAGAGTATATATCTGCCGTAAGTAATAATTTGAGCATCATAGCATGAGTAGCTTGTGCTTCAAGAATACATGATTGCTTTTCGAAGCCTCTTGAGGTTGATCTGGCAAGTTAGATAGCTTGGGCAGCTGAAAAGGTATTTATATCCAAAGCCCTATGAAGTGATTTGAAGGCTGGAGCACAAATGAAGCTGTGCAAACTGAGTGAGTTTACGAGTTCGGGTTTTGATTCCGATACTTGGGTAAGATCATCTTCATCATAAGCAACTAATTCTCAGTACCGACTTGAATAAGTACGGCCTACGTTACATCGAGGTTGGGTAAATGCGTTCCAGTTCTCTTTCTCCCTCCGCGGGATATATGCATGTGACTATCCTAAATCAATCACAAAGGCACGCAGAATTTTCAGAAAACTGTATTTCAAGGAATAGTTTAAAATCAAGCAGGTAGTTGATGATTTTACTGGATTAAATCTGATGATATGTACTACGAGTTTTACTTGGAGCAATATGTGCTGTACTCTTTTTGTATGCATGATATTAAGCGACTATCACTATATATATCGATGACACGGGAAGAGCATGTGCTAAGTATGATATAGTCCGTCGTCAGACTTGCTTCATTGTAGGGTTGGTGGTAACTGATGTGTAGGGTATAGTAAGTGTAGTATATCATTGTGACGCAATTCTAGAAGATCGATTTTCAGCCTTCGGGATTGGGAAAATCGAAGTCACTGCCGTAATTTCGATAGATGCACTAGATCTGTGACCTGTTACTAGCATTGAGAGATCGAAATGACAGGAGTAAACTTGTCGACAGCAACAATTCTTCCTCCGCATATTGGCATGGTTTCGACTGGGAATAGATCATAGCGATGTTTCCGTACATCTAATAATGTTTAAAATATATAAGTCTGCTAGAATATAATAGAATATTATTGACTTCCTGAGAGGAGCGCCTCTTGTTCTTAAGCGGTCAAAAGGTCACGTCTCCATCATGGAGTCGTATTTCCGCAGCATGGTATCAGATGAAGGATAATTTCTAGGTCTCTTCTAGGCATTTACACAGAGTTTTGGAAAGGATTCACTGCTCACTGCATACCCGGAGAACTACTTAGATGCTGGAGCATTGAGTCATGCTTGTTTCTCCCTTCCACCAGAATTGATTGTGATTGTCGTTCATGACGAGGAATTTACACGAACGATTGCAGATACGAGATCTTCTTTAGCCCTGTCAGGTCTTTATATTTTACTTTTCTGAGGACTTATACCAATGTCGTGACATTGTTTTGTGACATTCGACAGATGATGCCTTGGGAGAGGCTGAAGTATAAAAGCTCTCATTGCAATACAAAAGATAATGCTTACGACCAAGATCGTTGAATAATTCATTTGGACAGAAAGCAATGACCTACTATACCTTCTGAGAAGAATTCTCATCTCAGTACTGAAACTCGCTAGCTTATCACTTGTAATTGCTGCCTCTTGGCTCGGCGCTGTGACGTCCTGGCTACCCTTAATATTTAATTTGGTACAGGTGGAGTCGATAATCATGGATCCCTCAATATGAATATTTTGTTAGTGCGAGAAATCAGGCTTCCAGACACATTAAGAAGCACATTCGGAATTGCGGCAAGAACATAACATTCGAGCCATATCATATTCACAAGATTCAAAGGACTTGAACCAGGTGGCATCTCGGCAAGAGACTTTTGTCTCTTTTATCCTGATTTTTCATACCTGCTGGTCAGGAAACACAAAGCTAACGGCCTGAAATATACATTGGGCGAATCACTACAGATAGATCATTCAAATATTGCAGGGGTGCGAAGCGAGGTGCACGTCAATAAGGCATTTCCGCTCTTGATGTCGTTTGCAGCTCCAACGACATTTTCTGACCCATCGAAGAATTGCGAATCACAAATCATAATAAAAAGCCCCAATTTAAGCCCTCAATTCTAGTCTGCACATAGCAAAGCCAATCTCCCCGATCCATAAATGCCTAGGCTCCACAAAAGAATCCCAAACTCCTCGCAGAATAATTTTAACCCATAGATAATGACGAATCACATCATATAACTTGACTACCCTTCAAGCTCCCAAAAATCTCATACTGCTGAAGTTCATGTTCCCACAAAATCTCGCTCCTAAACCTCTCGTTCGTCTCCTTCTGCGATAGTTTTCTGTCTTCCCCCTTTCCTCTTCTTCTTTTTCTCATTCTCGGGAGCCGTTGCTTTTACCTTGAATGTTGGGATCGGTTTGCAAGGGTAGATATGACATGTCAATTTATGCCTGTTGCCATCTGGGGAAGCCGTGGAGTTCCAGGGTTCGAGAGATAACCAGCAGAATTCGTGAAGGCAGCAATTAACTACAAAAATTATCATTAGCCAACTCCCACTGTTACGGCATTCCAAAAACCCAAGAAGACAGATCCTCGAGTGAGAGTGATAATTTATCAAGAGAGAACTTACAAGAAACACGAGTCCCTCCCCCTCCTTCCAAACCTCCTCTCCATACTGCGGACACTTCTTTATATTATTTACTCGCGACTCTTTCAGTTCCTTGGAGTTCCTCTTAACCGATTTCTTGCTTTCTTTCATAACGAGTGGTTCGGGATTTGGCCCTCTTCGGCCGATGAAGGTAGCTAGCGTTTCGTAGAGGCGAGAGACAACTATCATTTGGAGCTTTATGATTCACGGACATGGAGATCTTGACGTTGAAGATCATGTTGGTGCTCGGCTTGAAGTTTGAAAAAGTGAGAATGGGAAAGACGAGGTGATGAAACTTAATATGGGTATTCGTAATTTTACTAGTTGTGGATGGTCAGGGGCTAGTTCAGCTTCGGCTTTAGAGTATCGTGGGATCTGGTACCGACAAATCTTTTCGATTCTGCGCTATAATCACATGATGGGCTTAGAACATGATAAATCTGAACTTGAGATAGCCTACATTGCCTAACGTAAGGCCTAGTGTATCCCTCAGTAGCTTTGCGACTAAGTGAGGGGCAGACTATTGTTTTCTCTGGATCGATGTGCCTTGCACTCTCATCCCCATGAAATTCTTCCAAGTAGCAGGAACGAGAATAGCGTGAAGGCATCATCCAACAGACAAGCCTCATCGAATGGCATACAAAATAAGGAATTAAATGATGCATACGGTTGCTGAAAATGGCTGCCTTCCCGGCACGATTCAAAAAAAAAGACTACTGAGAAGAAACTCTTGTAAGAGCAACTTCAATCCCCCAATAATTGGTTGAGTGCACACCCAAATAGACCAACAGCATCCCGTATCTCATTGCCGCATCAATCGTTTTCTTCCCTTTTCCTTCTTCTTCCCTTCCTTCTTCTTCCCTTCCTTCTTTCCTCGTCCCTCCTTACAACGAATTCCTGAAATACGGATTCTTCAAATCAGTCACATCCGCTTCCCCAACCTCTCCATCTCCTCTCCACTGATACCACATTCCCTCGCCTCCCGCTCCCTCTTCTGATTCAAATACATATACCAGCCCCTCCACGCACAAATACACACAAACTGAGCTCCCAAACAAATACTCGCACCAATAGTGCCGTTCGTATATCTTGGTGCATCCTCGGTCCTGAAATCTGGCTACCGCACATGTTGCCTACGCCATATTCAAGTAGGTTAACCCCTCAATGCCGGAGAAGAACGAAGGTGTACCATGTACAAGAATGGGTATGAAGATCATCTTATCTTTACCTCCCTAGAGGTTTAAGGGATAAAGGTCGCGAGGTTTAGTAGCCTGGGTTTTGTGTCTCCTCTCCCATCACGAAAAATATGACTGGGTACCACAGCCTGGCAAGAAACATCCGGGATTGCTGTTGCATATGCTGTTGTGGTGTAAAGAAAAGAGCTGTAAAAGAATGACTGACACGGAGATATCTGTGGATGCCGGAGACAGCTGGACAAAGTTGAGGTAGATCTGGAGACAAGACATTACAGAAAATGATGCGCGAAAGCCAAGTACTCGGTCACCACTCAGTGACAGGGTGGAACGCTGAGAGCCGCTCCTAATT
Organism: Rhynchosporium agropyri; assembly: GCA_900074905.1. Lineage (NCBI taxonomy): Eukaryota > Fungi > Ascomycota > Leotiomycetes > Helotiales > Ploettnerulaceae > Rhynchosporium > Rhynchosporium agropyri. The sequence goes on from FJUX01000062.1 coordinate 166,724, forward strand.
GTATAAGGCATTAGTATTGATAGAGCCTGTCAATTCGCAAAGATATTGGTCATATTACAGCCCATCCCATCTCGCTTACTCCCATAACACCCTTATCCGTAATCCACCTCTTGATATAATACACCTTTACACCACCGTCCCGAAAAACTAACTCGACTGACCCACATCCCCATCGGCAGCTTTCCTCGCATCCACCCTCTCCCTGTGCTGCCTATTCTTCAAATGAACCTCGAAATTGCCGACCGTTCTTTCCGGTCCCGGAGTATATAGTTTCCCAGGACAATCATGACATCTAATTCTAGGTAGATACATATATTTAATACCTTCTGGTATGGGACCGGGGGGAGGAGCGGAGCAAGGCATGTCGGTGGCTGTGTTGACAGCGGAGTAACGCATCACGCCTTCAAATCTATCACCGGGGTATTGGGTTAGAAGGGAGGTGAGGCCGGCTTTTAGCCAGGCTGGAGGCGGAGGCTGGGGTTTGTTAGCATGTAATCGAAGCCACATCGAAATTGAGAGTGTTTATAGCACCATTTCACGTTTTGTGATAGTAACCACTGGGGATTTTGTACTAGCAGGAGCAGGATATATAGAAAGTAAGGGTTTACTCACAGGAACGTGAGGAGGTTGCCCTGCTGGAGGAGGGGGCGGTGCGTGGACTCGGCCGATTTGCCCGATAGCAGCTGGAGTACTCGAAGGTTGCAGCGATTGACTTGCAGGATTTGGTGTTGAAGGTGGTCCCATCGAACCTGTAGGAGCTACAGCACTTGGAGCGGCTGGAGTCGATGGAGCAGCCGAAGTCCGACCAAGAGGCTCGGGTGGGTGTGACGAGGAAGAACGGCCCGAAGTGAGACCTCTATGGAACTTCCTCATCCTTTCTCTTCCTGGTTTAAGTTTCACAATCAAAGATGGAGGTTCGCTATCTTCCCGAGTATCACGACCACCATGTCTCCTAGCCGAAGTCCTCGTTTCATGATGGTGAAGGGCAGCAGCTTCAGGCGTCTCTGATCTTCCTATATTTGCCATTCGTTGTTGCGCAGCCGTGGCAGCTCCGCGCATATTTCTCGTTCTTGCAGTTCCTTGTTGTAGTGCTAGAGCAGGTGATTCGGGATTGGAGTCTTCGCTGTCTGATTCTTCCGAAAGATCTCCTTCGCGAGCTCCGGGACGTTTCGATTTTCCTCCAGGACCTACGTCACGTTTATATAGTCGACTATCCTCAACCTTTTCAGCTGATCCTGGAATGACCGAAGATATCACCAATGTCCGCACTGTCCGTTGTCTGTCCTTCAGATCCGGTAATATTGGTCCACCTCTCCTATTCACAGAACGTTTCTGCCTCCTCTGCTCTCTCGAATATATAACCTCTCCACGTTCCAGATCTGCCTCCGTCAATTCATACAAAATAGGCGTATATTCTCGCGCCTGCTGCTGGGGTCGGAAGACCGAGGGTAATGGAGAGGGTAGGAACCCAGCAATCAAATCCGCGTCTTCCAGCGGCCGCCCATCAAACGGATGTCCAACAATGAACAAACTTCTCGTGAATAACTGGCACTGCTCACGTATAGAATGTGCAATGGCCGTCGTGAACTCTCCTGATAACGATAACTCTCTGGCTAAACTAAGCGCAAATTCTTCTGGAGAGTTCGAAGGGTTGTTGATCTCCCATTCGAATTTATCCACCAGCGTAAACGGTCCGATGGTTATATTGAGCTTGATAAGGATACGCATCTCTTCGTTCTTGTAAGCCGAATATGGTAATTCCGGATCCAAGGCCTCCTCTCCACCATTCAGTTGAGGATAAAAGTCTATCAATTGTTCGCGCAATTGGTGCTGGATCTGCTCCATAACTGGTGTCTGGGCAGGAGGACTCAATCCAAAATCCTCAACCATCTGAGCAGCAAATATCTCTGGGCTTATAATCCGATCGCGATAATTCCAAGTCAGGGTGTCCCGTAGCTTTATCTTGTCCCAATCAATCTCCAGCCGTATAGGAACCAATTCCTCATCCTGCTCCGCCTGCAATGCAACATCTTTGCGCTTCAGTCGTAATTTGGGCGCCTTTTTATGTCCCAATCTTGGTTTTTGGTGAGGATACAGAACATGCGGTGGACCATCTGTTCTCCCGTTTCCATAACCAGAGTAGCCAGGGCCAAAAAGTCGACTTGCTGTGAAGTATTGCCTGTAATCCTCGCGAACCTTTTTGTAATCCTCGGCCTGCTCCCGCATCAAGGTATAGTTCTTGACCAGGGTCTCCTGCGACTCCAGCATCGCTGCAGTATGTACCAAGTCATGGTGGAGGTATTTTTCGAGTTGGATCTTTTCGAAATCTTCTTTTGTCCGTTCTCGATGGACTTTAGGAGAAGTAGGGTTCGGACGAGTGTCAATGGCATTTGTAGCCTGGGGATGTGAGGACGGCTGGGCATCGGGAGCCATGGCGTATGCATTCGCGACAGTTACGCGACACTTCTAACGATTCGGGAGAGCAGCCCTGAGGACTGAATGTTGAGATACTCGAGCTTCAAGTCGAGTGAAGCGCGATATGGACGCGGTCAGACACATTGGCTGGGGCGCAAAGAGTGTTTCGGTCACGTGTTGATGTTGATGTAAATAATCCCTGCAGCTTCAATCAACAGGCCGACGGGACGGGCGTAGGTGGTAGATCTTCGAGCACAGCGACAACCAGGAACTTCTGCTTTTCCCTCGCTAAAGTCCACCTGCCCACAGTCGAACCCCTCCCTGCCAAACAATCTCTACATTTGCAACATCTCACTTTCCTTCATCTATTACGATTCCTTTTTAAAGAAAAATCGACTGATTGAAATACCTTCATCATGGCAGACAAGAAGGAAATCACCGAGGAGATCGGTAAGTTCGTCCCAGATAAAAGTCTCTCGATGGAGGGGTATCTACCCCGCTATCAGCTCCAGAATACACAACGAGGAGATCAAGGACACTCGAGGGATGCTTGCTGATGCTTAATATTGTAGATTACACTCTCAGCAACCCCGATACCCTCACCAAATACAAGAGCGCTGCTACGATTTCCCAGAAGGTTTTGGAGGCCGTTACTGCTCTTTGTGTTGCCGGAGAGAAGATCGTCACCATCTGCGAGCAAGGTGACAAGCTTTTGGAGGAGGAGATTGCTAAGGTTTACCGTGGAAAGAAGATCGCAAAGGGTACGAATATCTTGCCTTATCAATGATTCGAATACTTCTAACACGTCCAGGCATTTCCCACCCAACCACTGTCTCCCCATCTTCCTTTGTCACACCCTACACTCCACTTAAAACCGATGAGGCCGAAGCTGCCGTCGTATTGAAGGAAGGCGAGGCTATCAAGATCCAGTTGGGAGCACAAATCGACGGCTTTGGAACGATTGTCTGTGATACCATCATCATCCCATCTGCCGATAACAAGGGCGAGATCGAGGGTCGTGATGCTGATCTCCTACTGGCTACATACTGGGCAAATGAGCTCCTATTAAGGTTGATGGTTCCACCCGGACTTTTGGCAACTGGAACAGACGAGGAGAAGGCAAAGGCAGCTAATATCAAGGCACCAAGTCAGACCAAGATTACCCAGCTTCTCGAAAAGGTGGTAAAGAGCTACGAATGCAACCTCGTTGAGCACACCACAAGTTGGCAATTCGAGCGAAACGAGATTGAGGGAAAGAAGAAGATCATTCTTTCGCCAGGTGATGGCACTAAGGGCGATGGCATTCCTGAGATTGGCGATGTATGGGGTGTTGAGATGGGTGTGAGTGCTGGAACTGGAAAGATCAAGAGCTTCGAGAACAGAACTACGCTCCACAGACGTACGACTCTTACTTACGCTTTAAAGAGACCTAGTTCCAAGAAGGTTCTAAATGAGGTGGTTAAGAGATTTGGTGTCTTCCCTTTCAGTTTAAGACAATTGGAGGATGAGAGGGATGCAAAGGTTGGTGTTGTTGAGTGTGTACGTGGAAACGTCCTTCGTGCATATGAGGTTGCTGGAGATAAGGATGGTGCTGCTGTTGCAAGACTTTTGACAACCATTGGTGAGTTTTCCCCGGGGAATCGACAATCGATACTACAACCGTTCGCGAATGTACCAAAACTTTACTAACACCACTTAGCAATCACCAAGAACGGTCTTCAAAAGCTCGCCGCCCCTCCCTCCCCAGACCTCGACAAGATCAAGTCCGACAAGAAGATCACCGACGAAGAAGTTTTGAAGATCCTAGAGCAGCCCCTAGCCAAGGAGGTCAAGGCCAAGACTAAGAGCAAGAAGAAGAAGCCAGCCAAGAAGGCAGCTGCCGCGGCTGCCGATGAAGAAGAAGAGAGCAGTGATGAGGATTAAATTGGTGGATAAGAACGATTGCATTTATGTCACGGCGGACGGGTCGAATGGAAGGAATTATGATGGTATGGGAGGACTTGCTCTGGCTGAGCATGGATGGATGAATGGGCATGGATTTGCATGGATTCCCCGATGTATCAAAGCTCACTCCAGATAGTCTGAGTGGGAAATGGAATTTCCTTCATTCGCGCATACCTGAGGACCTTTACCATCTTGAAGCTGTGTTTTTTGAGTGAAAATTTCGGTAAAGGAGCCAGCCATCTACTTAAAATCTTGCTGTCCATATCTATTTTATAGACTCTTCTCACTGCTCGACGAAGTATCATACTTTCTGCATACCTCAGCAACCCGTAGCATTCTCACCCTATCACTAGAACTTCATATACTCTCTTGTTCTCTCAATATTATGCGAGGAAGGTGTGTACAATGTTTCTTGAACCATGGTTTGCCTTTTCCATCTGATACGGTGGGTTCGATAGCATGTCCTTACCGAAGGATTGCAGGAATCTACTGAAGTGATATTCTGAATGTCACGAAACTATTATATAAGTTTGGCGAAGGGGATTTGCAACGTGTATGAATTAAATTGTTTTGCAGCTTCGCTCGAGTGATAGTCTATTGTCTCAAGAATTTTACGGGATTTTGATGTGGTAATAGACCTATGTCATTGGATTTGCTGTAAGACAAAATAGGTCGAAATCGATGGAAGTGACTCGGGTTCTGCAAGAAATGTAGCGCAGGGCAAGTATCGATGTTCGGCTTTCTAGCTGAAAGGCGCTTGAATATTGGTGCTTGATGCTTTCGTATCTTTTTTGGGGGAATGGGGGCGGAGGGGGGGTTGGGGTTCAGACTTTCTGTAATCGCTGGATATGGATCAACAAGATACCTAGTCTTCTCACCTCTCAATGTCTTTCGATAATCAGAATTCTTGATCATAACATAAGAATGCCCTCTCCTACTATCGCAAGCGCCAACGGCACTACCTCCAGTTCCGCTCCTTACCGACCCAGGCATGTCCAATTGAAACACTTTTCACTTCAGACTGACAGCACCGGTGGAAGCGTCGAGCAAGGATGTCAGCTTCGATATCGTGGGCAATACTACTTCGGAAATCAGAATCATGCCAGCCGTAACATCCAGCGTTGCAGAGGAAGGGAAAATGACACAGGAGAGATGGCGAGCGCACGAGATTAAGGACAATTTCGAGATTGTAATGAAGATTAGAGAGTCTTTTAAATGCTGCTTAGTTGTTTTGTCTTCTCGTTTCCTTTACCTTTTCAAGATAACCGGCACGCCTAAGACTGCTGATCTGGAAGATGTTGCAGCTCCTCGGAAGTAAGACCAAAGAATCCAGATCCTACCCATCGACTGCGGTCTGCTATTTATGGTGAAAATGACGAAAAGGTACGACGGGTCTTGCAATTTTGCTAGGGAAGAAGTCTGAAGTCATGACATAATCATGGGACATTAGTTGCGAGTCTTCAGGTTCCGTTCCAAAGACAGAAAATGTAGTGAATTCGGATCAAAGTCATCGGACAAATCGTCGGTAAGCCCCCGAATCCAAACATAGTATGTTTCACTGTTTCTGACGGAAGGTTGCGTCAGGTTCCTGCAGATGGATGGCCTATGCGATGGCCGAACTAAATATCTACATTAAGACAGTTCAGTTCTCCGGTCCTTAGTTCTCCCTCTAGAACGCTGTTAGTATGGAACCACTTGAGATTCTTTTCGTAGGCTTGAAAGTCTTCGACGCTTATTTAGCTTGAGGTCGTACCAAATTGTCACAATACACTTCATTATGGCTTCACTTGGTTAAAGCTTTAAGAATCTTTGACTAGTTTGCGAATAGTAGTGCTGGATAGGACATTGAACTGGTCATCCATCTCGGGACTGCTGTCTCACTTTTCGCCATCAGTCGATGCTTTGTGCGTGGAAGTTATTACGCGTCACGCTGTCATGTGGCCGCCTTCATGGCCGCATCACAACAAAGGCAAATCGAACACGGACACATTCGCCTCGGATAAGGGTACCACAAAGAAATTCTCGAGACTTGAGAATTGGAGAGAGGTTTGAGGCTCGAGGATGCGAGTGGTATCTGACGATGAGTTCAGGTTCACTAACAATATATTGAGCTTAGTGATGGGTTACGTCTGGGTTTGGTGAAAGTTCGCCTAATGGATGCTGGCTTGGCAATGCTCGGGTGAAAAGGGGGCTGGTCAGATTTTCGAGTCTCGATGCATAACGTGAAATGTGCGAGATACTGCAGAAATAGACGTTTGAATTTGATTATTACTCGTCGCAGTAAGTTCAATGTAGTAAAACGCACTCTGAGAAGTAGATATACCAGGGAGTTGATAAGAACTATATTTAGGTTTTCATTTCCGCGTCATAACAAAGAGACCTTCCGGCGGGAGTATCACTCTACAACATTGAAATCGACACAACATACCTATATACTCGGATGGAAAAAGGTGCATGATTCTGCAGATTCTTTGATGGTCCCCGGGGACATCATCAACATAAGTACTTACATCATAATCTCTTGTGTTGAGCGCATTCCTTCTGTGGCCACCCGCTTCCGAATAGGGGCAAGTCAACATATCTTGTGAGTCAGTCAGGACGCCACCTTCACGTGTAAATCAGTAACCCTCGTCAGCTTCACCTTGAAATGCTATCGCCTAAGGGCAGAAGTGATTGTTGATATAAATTTCAAAAGTGAGGCCGGCAGAGTGTGTGACGCACTCATGAAGAGCCAAAAGGGATGTGGTTGAGGTCTCTACAGGTGGCCTAGGTTCGTTTCGGTTATTCGCCGTATTTCTTGGTACGCTGCTGCGTTGATTGATTTTTAGCGAAGCCCCTGAAGGGAACTGTTTATCTTTGCCTTCCAACAACCCTCCCTGACCTGTATCCTCCGCTATATACTATGCCAACACGCAACAGCTGCGGACTTGTGACCTTATTTTTCGTCGCATCCGAGAAAAATATCAGTTTCTTATACAGTCAGTTACTGCAGTATCCGTCTAGCCTTTTTTCTCACTGAGAGAGCCCAAAGACCTCCATCGCCCAGCTTCTGCGGAGTTGGAGGCTTGAGGTGTGGTTTCTGATCACTTTCTCGGCTATTAGCGCGAAGTTCTTGATCCCTACGAGGAAGAGAAGCACCGTCAATACAACAACTACGCGTGCCTATTGCGCCACCCCAACCACCATCAAATATCGTGTGCACGCTGTCGGGCTGTAGAGAGGTACCTCAACTCCCACTTCCATAATTGATTGCCCTGCTAACGAATTGATAGTCGTGCGCTGCATTCATCCAGGCGCGATCCTGAAGACCTAAGGAAGGAAGGTGCCTTCGAGAGCCTCGACAACAACAAACATGAGTGCAAATCGACCCACGCGGTCGCGGATTTCCAGCCCTTTCATTCCGACACCCTCGATCGAAGTCGCAGACTCTGCTACGGAAGCGCGCTCTGGTGATGCAATGCCGAAAGGGGCCTGGACGGAACCAACCCTTGCAGCGCCTCGCCCTTCCTATGCTGAGGCTGGCCACGAACGTCATGGAGTCGTTCTGAACATGATGCCGCTGGGAGTGGGACCGAGTGCAAAGGTTTTGAAAGCTCTGGCCACCGTGGAGAAGCCGAAAAAGAGCGTCAGTTCAGTCTCTACCCCCGAAGTTGCGACACCTGAGCCGCAACAAATGCCAGAGATCGTAGAGGAAATCCCAGATGTAGCGGAAATAATAGAGACTACGGAGCACTCCATACCTACACAAACAATTGAGGAGGACGAGGTACTGCCAAAGACACCCAAGTCGGCTACCAGTGCACGAAAGAGTCCGTCGCGACAAAGTGTTGGACCTCAGAGCGCTGAAAAATCGGGTTCCGCCCTACAGAAATCTCCTATGAGTGTGGTCGGCGCGGAGTCAGTCACAGATGCACACCCTTGGATTCGATATTCTTCCGATTCCGCGACTCCTGAGCCTTCTCTTGGTCCGGATGGTCTTCCAATCATCAATCAGGAACTCACAGATAAGGTGGTTGAACACGCTGTCAATGAGGCTCTAGACCGCCATAAATGGCCTACTGCCTACGCTCTACGCCTCATGTATGACGAGGCTAGATCAGACCCAAGGATTGTTCGGCTCTTCGACGCTGTCTACAATGGATGGGCCAGCAAGTCTCAGATGGACGAATTTCGACGCGAATTGAAAATCAAGAAGAAGGAGGGCAAGAAGGGCAGGACTGGTGAATATTATTTCCACGGCGACGAACAAGCTCCGCCTCGACGTCAGTTCAGCAACGCTATGAGTGTTATCAGAACTCCTATTTCTACCTACCAGTCTGTTTATCAAACTCCATATAACACAGTCCCTCAATCAAGCACCGCCAGAGAATCATCGCAGCCACGTATTCGAGGGTCGATGACTGTTTCAGCATCGCCGCAACCAGATCACGAGCACATCAGTAAGAAGCAACGAAGCAACAGTTTCCAGCCAACGAATGGGACTCTCATCGACGGAGGCGCATCGCTGAACGGGACGAGGAAGAGCCAGTCCCGAGGTGCCGTTTCTCCAGCAGCTGAGCCACGTCCAGAGGCTGATACAAATGGAGACTCGAATGCATCCCCCGGTGCACAGCGATCGCGATCCAACTCAACTTCATCTTCTTTGTCATCAGTTAATGAAGACTTGATCGAGAACGGGTTGGTGCTGTCGCCAGCCCGTCCAGTTCCTGGGCAACCTGCACCTCAACCAATATCTTCAGTGCCTAATCATCTGACCACCAGATACGGGCCCGTCTTGGGGCTTGGATTTGGTCCAGCGCAGCAACAGCAGACACCTCGTTTTGTGTCGCCCTACGCCTCTGCTGAAGGCTTCCAAGCCGTTGCGCTGAGTGCTGAGGCAGCAAGACATGCCCGACCAATCAGCCAGCCGGCAAAAGCGGGTCCCCAGAAATTTACCTTTTCGACGGCCCCTGCCTCCTCGCTCGCTCGTCCCTCATCCGCCGCCTCTGCTAGCAATCAACCATCTTCTTCATCCACACTTGCTGCACCATCGGTTCCCAACACCACGGCTGAGCCTCCTGCAGTCTCATCCATGGCTCCCACTATTCTTGCTCACGCATCATCCACAAATTCTTCTACCACATCCTGCAAGAAACATCCTCCTACATTTAGAATCAAGAACACGAGTAAGGCTCAGCAGGCTCAGGCTCAGGCTCAAGTGACCCAAGAAGAGGTCGATGCAAGTAATCGGCTGAAGCGGAAGGCGAGGGACATCACGGGCAAGACTTCGTCTGCCGAAAGCAATGAGCGTCATGAAGTGAAGCCCGTGAACACTGTCGCTGTTGTTGAAGAGCAAGGCAATCAATCGGATGGCGCTGATTCTATCGCTGTTAAGCCGACCAAGAAAAAGAAGAATCCTCCGAAGGTGCGACTCCTCAACAGGAATCGGGAGACACGTCAGAATTCTTCTCGATATGCTTCCGACGAAGGAAGTTCACCTACTGAGCTAGCTTTCAAAGCGCCGTTCCCTCCGGGGGATTCTCTTCCTTCTTCTCGTGCTGGCACACCAACCACGGCAGCCAATCGACCAACAAGGAAGCAGAAGACTGGATCGGGTCTACGTGTCAAGACATCGTAAGTCGTCACTTTTCATTTCGCTGCATCACATCAGTTTCTAAGTCTTCGGGATTTTCGAGGTCCGGGTTCTGCTTTGAGCTCTCTCCTCGTTCTTCTCCTTCGTCGATTGGAACCTTCGTGATTGCTGTCGCACAACCCGAAGCACAATGCGACCGAGCTCAGACTCTTTCTTTCATCATTATTCTTCATTTCCCCATCATGATCGTATCACCCAGAACTATGCTTACCAGAAAATTATTTACAGGCCGATGAAGAAAAAGGCTGGTACTTCAGCTGGCATTCCCAAGGATATGCGCAGTCCGACAAGCAACGGCGGTCCGATGACACAGGTAAGCTCATTTTCTCTCGTGCGTGCAGTCTCACTGCCTCCGGATGACGTCGGACGTCATTCGGATATTTATTTGAGGATATGTTGAGCCGTTGCACCTTGGACGTGATGGATTTTTGGTTTGATTTTTGGTCTTTGGGCGCTGTGGTGGCCTGAAAATGCAAACGCCCGCCGACAATCTCTGCATTCCGCCCCTACCGGCGCCAAACCTTGTCAACCCACCCACTTCCCACGCACGTCCACCTCGGAACCTCCGCTACACGTTTCCTTTCCTGAAGCTTTCCATCCATAACTTTATTTCCAATTAGATTCATCCTCACATTTCTGACCCATGCTACAGGACGGTGACAACGATGAATTCTGTTCTGCATGTGGAGGCAACGGTGATCTGCTCTGCTGCGATGGTTGCACGAGGTCCTTCCACTTCAAGTGTGTTGATCCTCCCATGATCGAGGGCTCAGCCTCTCTTCCGGATGAATGGTTTTGTAATTCTTGCCTGCTCGGCCGGAATGGTCGATACGACGATGAAAATGGCGGAGTTTGGGGACCATTGATCGCGGCATTCGAAAACAAGAACCCAAGATCTTTTCGTCTGCCCGAACCAATTCGTGAGTATTTTGAGGATGTCAAAACTGGTGCCGATGGAGAATACGAGGAATCGGTTCCGCCCAAGCCCAAGTAAGTTTACAATCCTTGGGTGTGACGTATATCATGCTGACCTTCCAACAGAAATAACAAGGCAGGCTGGGAAGAAGCGCCTGATTACTTTCGAAAGAAGGATGCGAAGGGCAAAATTATTCTTTGTCATCGCTGTAATGGTGAAGCTTCAACACCGAATCGCATGATCATCCCCTGTAGCTTTTGTGGCCTGTACTGGCACCTGGATTGCCTCGATGTCCCTCTTGCGAAAGAGCCTGGGGCTGGTCGACAATGGCGCTGCCCCGCCCATGTCGATGATCTTCTGGCGATTCTTCCTGCTACTTTGGCTCCTGCTCATCGTTTCCGCAAGATCAAGGGTGCTTCGGTTATCAAGCCAGCAGTCACTCGTGGCCTCAAGAACAATGGTCACATTGAAATTGAGAACGATGCCAGCGAAGACGAGGAGGAGCAAGGCTTCTATGAGTTGAGAGAATTTGGTCACGTATACAAGCTCCCAGAGACGAGTCTCAAACTCGATTTCATTTCTAGGTATGCGGCTCTATTCCCGACCTTCCCTTCATTTCTAACAACCATCCAGGGTAAAGCAGCAGCGTGGAAAATACGTTCCATCATTGCACGGCTCCAGTCATCGACGTCGCCATGTTCCGAAACACTCTGCAGTCTCAACAGTGCCTACTATACCATCAATTCCTAAAACGGACAGGCCATGGAACCTGCGCGCCATTGCAGAGCAGCAAGCGGCGCTCAACCTCGCATCTCTTATTGCATCCAGTGACCCCGCTCCTGGTGATAAGACGGGACTCTTAATCAACACTCTTGTGGTACGTTTCATCCTCCATATCCCATGACGTAACTAGTGTCAGAATCGAAATAGCTAATGGGTCTTGTTTTGAAATAGGCTGAAGCTCCACTTTCTGTAATCTCCATGATGTCGCAAGGCAATGTAGAAAGTGTGAAGAAGGTCAAGATGAGCAAATTGGAGAAGCAGGGTATTCAAGCATTCTTCAATCTTCTCAAGGAGAAACTGGATAATGCGGAAAGCAGCAGCGATGAGGACGGATTCGCTCCGGACACTCCACCTGTATCGACTGTGGAGCAGTCTCTGCTTCTAGAAGATGCCACGGCCGCTGTTGACAACTCGAAATTTGCAACTGTTGAGTCTGTCACCGAGGACGAGGAAATGATACTCTGATTTTGAGTTTTGACTTGATCTGATCTTCACTCCTCCGTATCACCGCTGCTTCGCACATTCTCAGCTCCGACAGGTCAGATTCAGCCAAGTGCTTGGCCAAAATAGCTCACGTGATTCGGCTATCTCCCTGGCCAATCACGAGGATTGTGTTTCATAGCTCCAATTCGGAACTGCTCACATCAGGTCGCTGACCGCCCTTCCATTCGTTGTACCATTTCTCGCTGATTTACGCTGCCGTTAATCTGCTGTCTCGTTGGTTTTGTTCTTGCATGGATCGGAGAGGGAGGATTATCTGTGTAACATCACTATCGCTGGATTTTGGCCTTGTGTTTCTCAAGTTTACAGGCGTCTGGAGTAGAGGGAACCATGGGGAATCTACAACTGGATATTCTTGCTGAGGGTATAGGTTTGGCAGGGGCTCAAAACTCGTCACGGGATTTCAAGACTGAGGGGAGGTAGAATGGTTGGAGAATAAGGAGCGTTAAAGTGACTAAACGGCGAAGGGAAAATATGTCTACTTGTAGGCGAAGCGAGAAGGTTCTCAGCTTGAAGGGGAGAGGAGGGACTGAGGGTTCCCAATTTGAGAAAGAGCTGAGGCGAGGCGACAGAAGTGGAGGGAAGAGTCCTTGAGCAGCCACATTGTCTGGAGATTCCGCCACACCAAATTGGCTAGTGAATGGTCTGGAGAAGCGGGGATCGAGAGAGAGCCGAAATAAAGAATTTTATCAAATTCCGCAACTCGTTGTTACCCTGCTCGTGATCCTGAATGAACCCGCCAGAGACGTGGGGAGAGTATGTGCCGTTCTACGATCGTGAACGTTACCCATGCGGCAAGGGAAATTTGCAAACACGTGACCATTAAGCTTGATATGCACTCCAACCTCCCAATCAGCATGTTACAATCCCCAGCAAAGCACTCACTCACTTATCCAGCTCGCTCCATCCTTTTCTCTACTCCCTACATCATATCAAGTCAAATCATTTCCCTATCCCTTCCTAATCCTCCCTATCATTTCCCTATCCCCCACATCCACCCCCGTTATCGATCCTCAATCCCAATCAAAACGAAAGAACCCTTCTCATCGCCATCAGCCAGACAGAATTCTCTGTATCGGCATCTCTCCATTCAGTCAGCAAGAATAAGCCAAGTAACTAATCTAATACAATATGCAGTAATACATACATACATATGTACCTCCAGCCATGAATATCCTAGGAAAGTAAACGTCACCACCTCCACCGCTCGATGAACTGGCGTGTAGATGGTGAAGTTCCGCTCGCAATCACATGACGCGCGGATTCTCTTCTAGTTCATTTGCTGTGGTCGAAGCAGGTAGGTATTCAGGTCAATGTCTTGCTGCTGCTGTAATATCTTGGTGCGATCGAACCAGTGGGCTCCCTCCTGACTTGGGTTGGGGGTTATCAAACAAGGTCAGGGTTATATGGGAAAGGGTATGGTACCCAGTGTCCTGAGACGATTAGGATCTGTTTCTACTTGGAAGACGGTGGCGAATACTCCGAATCATGCCCGAGCTTTACAATGAAGAGCCAAATGCACGATCTTTTCAGATAATGCAGGAGCCAAAATGTGTTTGATGGGTGGTGCAATTGTATAAAGCCATGCGATATAATTACAATTCATTAAGACCATGCCTGCCTGTTCATAAAAACATTATCCCATAATCCCCGCGCAAAACCTACTCCGTTCCATAACCCCATTTCGATGCCATTGCAATTTCCATTACATCTTCCTCGACCTCATATTTACCGGAAGAGAGCGAATTTGAGAGCGAATTTACTTGCAAGTGGTGACCTTGTAATCGACGGTATCGTTACCAGTCTTCCAGACCTTTGGCTTGAAATCAAGGTAGACCAGCTGGATCATCGTCAGCAAGACAAATATTGAAAGGTCCAAGTGATGGGAAACAGGTACCTACCTCATTCTTCTCAGCATTCCACTCGCCGTTGGTATCACGGTAGTAAACAACCTCTCCACTCTTGGCGTCCTTGACCTCGGCAGTTGTGTGGCTGATAGCTCCGTCGGTATCCCATTCGATTTGGTAGCATGTAGACTCCTGAACAAGGAAGGGCTTGGTGCAGCGGATGTTGCCATCGGAATCAAGACATTTCTCGACGGCGAAGTCGAGCACTTTGCCGGATGAGACTTCGCTGCCTTCTGGACGGGGATTAGTGATTGATCTGGATGGATGGGATGGAGGAGTAGGGGAAAGGTAAGGACTTACTCTCGACGGTCATGCAACCGGTCATGACAAGGCCGGCGGTGATGATCTGCTGAGCACTTGGAATGTACATCTTGATGAAGTTGAGATGATTTACTTGTTGATTGATTGATTGATTGATTGATTGATTGATTGATTGATTGATTGATTGATTGATTGATTGATTGTTGTATAGAAGAGTGAAGTGATTGAAGTTGATGGATCTGATGGTTGATTGTGTTGAAGAGTTGCTAATGAAGAGGGGAAATACGAAGGAAAAGCTCACTTACATAGTCAAAACTGAGTCTGAGGCAGTTGCGAACAGACACCCAAACAATGACGATGTGGCTGAGAAGGGAAGCGACAATAGAGATCATGATGACGATTGGGTCTAGAGATGTGCACGTGATATTTGCTATACTTGAAGAGGTTTAAGGCTAGCTGGTGCACTGCCACTTCTCACTCGCAAACTAGAGAAGGTTTAGCCTCTCAGAATGGAGGAAGAAGGGGCGCGATGTGTAATTCGCGTCTGGGCGTGGAGGATCTGAGGATGTGCCTTGGAATATGAAGCTAGCTGCTACTACTCATTGTGATGATTTCTGTCACGTGATCTCACAACCGCGAAAATATGTTGAGAGAAAACCTGAAAAATAGATATTAATAGATATTAAAGATTGCTGCTTGAGCTCTGATGTCTAGCTAGAAGATTAGGACCGCGAAGAGATTCTATGGCTATTTGCCTGTGTCAGTATAATTTAGTTCTGAAGCTCTTTGACCTGAAAGGTCTTGAGGTAATACTGAAAGTGATTCTACAATTGAAACGTTCGCGGAAAGTGCTGTAATAAAACACAAGCACAACCGGAAGAAATTTCATATAACTTTCGGACATTCTATTCCGGGATAGAGTTCCTGACCCGAAATCAAGAACAAGAGCACAGATGGAGGGATAGAAGGAGAATGGCCAATTTTCATCAGGTTGTAATGTAAGGATGTGTTGCAAATCCAACCAAGCCCCAATGCTGACTCGCATCTTCTTTCGTGAGTAGTCCTCTAACATTGATGTCACTCTGGGATTCAAGTCGATTCTGAACTAGGACCCTATGAAGTGAAGGCCTTAGATCCACAAAAACAAGGATCAGCTACCGCCGATTGAATGAAGAGGAGGCTTTCCATCAGCTCTTGAAGGTGGATATCTTGAGAAGGTGCAGAGCTCTTGATTGTGTTTGTAATTCCTGATGAGAAGCGTCTGCTGAAGACCTTCTTCGCGGTACCAGTAAAGCTGACCCGTCACACGACTTCTCTTCATCTGAAGCAGTAAAAACGGAAGACGCGATAGGGCTTGATGTATACCCCGTGTCCAACTTCCAGTATCAAAAAGAGCCTTGATGCCGCATATATTAACTGATGGCAACCCAGTCTCACATACGAGAAGGCTCAAGAGACATTCGGTATCGAGCCGCTTCTTTGGCCCATTAGCCCCAATATTGATGAAGGCGTCACTGTCAAGAGGATAGTCGCAGAGAAAGGAGCGCGAACTCGCGCAACGGCCCGAACAAAATCTATTCCTGGAGGAAACTCGCCACGTACTCAAGGCTCGTAAAAGCTAACTGTCCATTTCTGTGAGTATATAACGGTCTTTCGAATGGGTCAGAGCCTCGACTTGGTAACCGTGGCGGTCTGAAAATCCCATCAGACCCTGGGTGTCATAAAGAGGCGCGAGATCAAGATACGGAACCACCAAGCTTTGGAAACGGTGCTCTTCTGGCAAACAAAGATGTTTCTTATGTGCGAATATATATATGACGATAGGTAGGCAGAAAGGAGAGGATAGAATTTTGAAGGAATCTTGGTTATTCAATGCAGTGAGGCGGCAGAACTGCATACATGTGTCTCCGCTCATTTGCATCACCATTCGAAATCTGATCACTCAAGCAGAGCGGATTTATGAATTTGCTTCCCTAGACACAGCTTTTGCAAGATTCGTTTCATCGTGTTTACCCCTCAAGATAAAGAAGAGGCGATCTGAGTCTCCCCCTACGGTCACGATCTTAGGACGCAGGTGTGCTGAATGTTCCCTCGGTAGCAAGATCTTGCTTCACCTTAATCCGTCATCAAGGACGTCAGACAATGAATTGAAATTAGGTAAAGTTTATAATACACAGACTTAGTTCAATTTCATACATTGGATGCCATCAGTTTTCTCTATCGCATGGCCCGGAGTGCTCTTGCTCGCAGAATCGCTCATGTGCCTGACCTGGTCCATGGGAAATTCCTCCCAGATACTAATCATGTAATCCGACAACGCCCGGAAAATCAAGTACAGTCCGCTCGCTCTTGTGTTACATTCAAGAAGCTACGATTCTGCTCTCGCTCGCAATCTAAGCCTTTTGCTCTGGCCCGTGCATCACCAACCATGCCCCGAAAGTGTAAATCTTTGAGCATTCTGTGGAACATAAGAGCAGTCTTGATTTTTTGATGTATTAGGAAGAGATCAACGTCTGCATTTTCATTTTAATGACCGAATGCGAAGCTAGCTAGGGGGAAAATCCATGCACTATCACAACATCGTAACTCTCTCTATCTAGTTCTCCGTTCTGTCTTCGCCCTTTCGAGAAGAGAAGATGTTGCCTCGAGAATTTCTGATTCTGTTAAGGGTAGCACCAAACTTATTCCTGGAACCATCTCCAGCAAGAATCTCCTTGATAGCTTCTTTGTTCAACTCGGCTTTAACAATGTCCCACTGAATTCCGAGGGCAGCTTCAAAAAGAGGCGCGAGATCGTGAGCTGCACATATCTCATTCTGATTCTCTCGAGTGACTTTGCGATCGGTGAGCTGATCAAGTTTGTCTTTTACTGTGACCATACCCATTGGAAGAGCCAAGATCTTTGCGACGAAATCAGGTGAGAAGTAGTTGCTGCCAAGGAAGTACATGTGATTTGTGGAGTTAAGACGCTCTTGTGCTTTCATGTCTTGGCCGAAGCATCTCAGATCTCTGATGAAGAGTTTGGAGAAGTTGTCGAAGTGAGGATCTTCTTTCAATGCATTTAGAGCCTGAGATCTTTGGTATGAAGACGTCTGACTTATGTCCCAAATCTGTTGGAACTCTTCTTTTCACGGGCCTCTCAGCAGAGAAGTAGTCCAGACATGGTTGTTCAGCGTCACTTCAACAGGGCGCCGGTTCTTGGTAAGGGATGTGACTTTGATCCCAGCTGCATCTTTCCCAGCAGTCATGATCTCTGAAGTGATCCAACCTTGTGACTGTTAGCTGGTTTCATCAATAACAGAAGTGATTTCAGTCTTACCAAGAAGATACTCCTTGGAGAATGTTTCAGATTTTCCTCCGCCCAGATCAAGCGTGACTTCGTCACTTGAGTCGAGTTTGTTGATTGGACCAAGGGACAGAGTGTCCAGAGCAGATGTGATTTGAGACAATGGTGGACGAACGAAGATCTCAGAGACTGCTCTACGACCCGACTGCTTGCGGCGATCTGCCAGAGATTGTTGATGACTCGAAGCTCGGGATGCATTGGGAGAAGGATCCTTATTTGGTCGAATGTGAATCGTCACAACAGCATCTTTCTTGCAGTAAAGTTCCCAAGTGACTTTGATGCTCTGATCGGTGAGAAGCTGTACAGCAGCTGACATTGAGTTGGAATGAATCCAAAAGTTGTGATCCGAAACTTGCCCAGGCGCACGGGACGTTGTGAGCGCCTTCTGGAGCGTCAAGCCTTGACGCACAACCTCTGGTAGAGGCAACCAGCCTTGCTGATATGGTGGGGACTTGGTGGATGGCTTGGTGCTCTCCCAGCTGAAGAACCAGATTTGTTCTTCAGCCATGATGAGCTTTGTTGAATTGGAGATATGTGGCTGGAGACGAGGAGTGTGATATGAGGCACTGTGGTTTTGGCTTGTTTTGTTATTGTGTTGTGGTGTTAGGATATGGGGGAGTTTTAGTGATGTGGAAGGTGTTGGTTTGGAAGGAAGATAGCAGTATTTAAACATTGAAATTGCCAGAAATTTGATGCCTTGAGTCACAGAATCCAAAAGTATATTTCACTAGATGATTCACGACTATCCAAGTCTTCTTGCTTCCTGGAAAGTTGCCTTGAGTCACAGAATCCGAAGGAAAAACTCACTAGATGATTCACGACTCTCCAATTCTTCTTAGCTTTTTAAGATGCTGCCTTCATAGAATCTAAGAGGAATTTTCACGATTACTCAATCTTGTACTCTCTTTCAGGAAGCCATGTATGAAATCTATGCGCCTCATCTAATACATGAATCAAGACTGCGTTTGAGTGTCTTCTAAATCAAGTATACGATCATTCTAGACGAGCAGATTTATGCCGATCCATGATAGGCACGCCATTCTAGTCCACATACGGCGATATATACATATGATTCTGTGTGAGATTTTGTTGACGAGATATTTAAAATTCGCTAGGTAATATTCGTATTGGCGTGACAGGTAGTGCTCTCCGATAAGGAGCTAAGCTCTAATCGAACTCTCACATACTTCCTAGCTACCTCTACGTACACACGTCTCTACCAGAGGCTTGAATATATATTAGTAGCTCGGATGGTATATTTAATATGTTACTATTCTGACAGCTGTAGACAGAATGCTCGTAATGATAAGCTCGGCTAAAATGCGAATTTTAGTCACAAAAAGTGATTGAAGAGAAATAATAGAGTGACATGTGAGCTGTACAATCCACAGAGTGAGCCAGAGTAGTAAATGTTGCTGATTGGAATCCTAATTATCATAGCGCAGTGGTCTACTATAGAGAGATCTATCTTTAGGTGACAAGGAAGCAGATTCTTTTAGTTGTTGAATCAAGATTTCTCACAGCGAGTTTGCAAAAGCCATGTGTGGTATGAGGAATCAGCAATAATGATCTTGTTAGAGCACTATGCTATATTCTGGTTCTTCTCTGTTACTCATATAAACCTAGATCTCTGGCTATAAAAACCAGAAAGTCAAGGTAGGATCGCAGTTATGCCGAAAATTAAAACTACGCGAGAGCTCCTGTCATTTTCTCTTCTATTGTCAATCCGATAATAAGGGTATCTTGATCGTACCTAGATACGTCGTAACTCAGTAGGTAGACCCAAAGCTATCTGCTATACTTCTACTACTGTGGTTTCTTACGAGAAAAAATGTCTTATAGCATGCTTTTCCCGTATTTTCAGATTTTTGATAATAATATCGCAGATGACAGCAGTCCTCTCGAATATAGCACAGCCCAGGAAATCCTTACCGGATATTACACAGAGACACATGTAGAATAGCTATCGTGACTTAGTAAGTTCTTACTTTTTCACTTTCAACAAATAGCTTGCACGAGCGCTTGTCGTCTTACTCATCGTGAAATATGGTTGGGATATGTATGATGTGTGCGGATGTAGAAAAGACCCGACTCGAGGGTCAGCTTATACATAAGCGGGCCGAACACCAAGCTAGGTGGTGGACCGGCCATTGTTTGAATTTGTTTCTGCTGCTAGCGATCAGTCTACTTGATGTAGAGCGCCAAGATGTTTTAGGTGATTATTTTCACTTTACTGTACCTAGTTTTTTCACCTAACGGTGCTAAACGACGGTGTTGGGGACAGGAGAAGGAGGGATTTGTGGTGAGGATACCTAGGTACTATTCCTAACCAGTCTTCAATGTAACAAGAAAGAATCTAAAATCAAAACTTCGTCACCATATTACAAATGACAAATATATACCCCGTGGGCTTTTAATCCGCGACTGTCAAATGGAGAGTGCTGAAAATAATTGGTCGTTTTTAGTTTCATCATCTAACTCGGTAACGTTCACGTTGTGGCACATCACTGGAGACGTGACTTACTAACGCCACACTAGCATCTTAGACCAGTCCAAATTCCAATCAATATTCTTATTGAATCCGAGCACTGTCTTCCTTGATTATAATACAATTCCAACAACGCAAAGACATCCTCCCCTCCAGCAGGACTGCGACTCTACTATAATCAATATGGCTGCTCTTACAACCTCTACTACAACGCTTCCCGAGCAAGAATCAACAATCACCACCTCTGTTCTCCCGACCATGGAACGCCTCAGCCTATCAACATCGGTAGAAGATCTCCGCAAAAATCAGGACTTGTGGTATAAACTTCATGTATTCTTATACGATCTCAGAAACTTTCGAGAAATCAAAGAATCGCATGACAGACTCGACAAAATCGCGGATGCCTCTTACATTGGCCTACCTTACTTCAGTGCCCATGAGGCACAAACCCTTAAGTCGACTTTAATCACTCCACCAAAACCAAAGAACTACGCTGGAAAAAAAGCCACGGCAGAAAAGTCAGCAATTCAGAAAGTACTAGTGGAAGGTGTTGAGGAAGACGTTGGAGATGGGAAAACTCTAGAGATGTTGATTGAGGAAGAGTTAAACGAACGGCTGGAGAGGAGATTGAATAAAAGACAAGCAAGTGGCGACTTCAGAGTGTGTGCAGCTCACGATTTAGCCCCGATACTCGAAAAAGCATTCGACATCGATCCGAAACAGCTGTCGAAGGAAAAGACCTTTATAAATCTTATGGCACGGTCAAGACTGAAACTCAAAGAAGGGGATGAGTGGAAAGGTTTGCCGAAGAAGTCTTTTGGGAAGAAGGGAGCGAAGAGATAATGGTTAAGGTTTAACTGATTGCCAGACACTCTCATCGTTACTCCCATCGTCGTTATTCTCATCATCAACAAGCGGATGGAGTGCCAGGATCTGGGCTCGTTCTTTTAGCTTGATTACCTGTTCGCAAAAATTATCCTTAGTTTCTGGCTCCAAAACTGATCCTCTTTCTATGTGAAGCTCCAGATCTCATGTCCTCAAGGCTCAAGCGCGTCATAGATCTCAAGGAAGCACGATGATGTACAATAAATCTCTCCTCAAAAGCCCTCTTTATCGTTGGCATCGAGAACCCGAGCTTCCGTTATTCATGAATCCAGAATAACCAACGGACTATGTTATAGCTTAATACCAAGCTCAATTCGTGGCTAGCGTCACTCACAAATAGACTATCTCTCATCACCGAAGACTCAACACCTTTTAGCTCTCCTTGATTCCGAGCAAGCGTCACACAAGCGATCTTATCAGATCTCCATAAAATCTATTGCTACCTTGCCTTTCCTTTTTTTTCCACAATCTTATTTCTCATATCATGTAATCGAACCTCCACCATGAACGCCAGCAACTCGTCTTGAAAGACAACAAGCTTGTCATGACGACGAATACTACTCAGGTTAGACATGAGAATGGCGTCCAGCTAGACAGCCTAAAAAACCGCAGGCCTGAAGCTCCTGCTTCTACCGAACGAAGTGATCGCAGTAACTCTATCAGTGCGAACGGAGAGAGTGATACAAAAGACGTCGAACGAGTCGACGCCAAGTCGATCCCTAGTTCCGGTGCCAGCAACTCAGATGGAAGTGCACAGAATGGTGTCAAGAATATCGAAGCTGTGTCTATGACATGGACAAAATGGGGCTTGATTCTTGCATACTCCAGGTACGTATTCTCACCATGTGAATCTTGCTCGATAGAATTTAACCAGTTCCCAGTATCTTTCTCATGGCATTCTCCACTTCCCTCGAAGGCCAAGTCGTTCAGTCAGTGGCAGTCTTTGCGACGAGTTCATTCAAGTCGCACTCTCTGATCTCCACTGTCTTCGTCGTCCAAGGAGTTGTGAATGGTTCGTCACTTCTCCTCAATCCTCACACTATTTAACCACTTTCCTAGCTGTGATCAAAACTCCCATGGCAAAAATAGCAGACGTATTCGGTCGTCTCGAAGCCTTCTCCTTCAGCATCCTCCTCTACGTCCTCGGCTACATCCAAATGTCCGTCTCTTCCAATGTCGAAACCTTCGCCGCGGCTCAAATATTCTACTCAGCAGGAAATACTGGTCTTCAAATCCTGCAACAGGTTTTCATCGCCGACACCAGCGATTTGCTCAACAGAGCTCTCTGGTCCAGTTTACCGGATATACCGTTTCTGATAACAGTCTGGATTGGATCGCTAATTGGGAAGGACATTTTGAAGACGAGTACGTGGAGATGGGGTTATGGAATTTGGTGTATTGTTTTGCCGGTCATGTTTATGCCACTGGCACTGACGCTGTGGATGAATAATCGAAAAGCGAAGAAGCTGGGCTTGACCACCGAGTCGCAATTCAAGGGTACGAAGGCAATGCAGGTTATAAAACACCTCTGGTCTGAACTCGATATTGGCGGGATTCTGCTTCTAACCGCAGCTTTTGCACTCGTTCTCATTTCTCTTACCATAGCTTCGAAACAAGCATCAGGATGGGCATCCGGGAAGATCATCGCCATGCTCGTCATTGGATTAGTCTGCTTCATCATCTTCCCTTTCTGGGAAAGCATCAAGAAGCTGGCTCCTCATCCTCTGATCCCCATGTATTTACTCAAGTCTCGCACATTCAGTGCAGGCTGCGCTGCTGGATTCTTTTACTTCAGTAAGTTTCCTAACCTTTCATAACCTTCCTCTTTTTCTGATAGGCGATCAGTGGCATTCTATCTCTCGGTCCAACCATACTTCTACTCGTACCTGGTCATCGTCCACGGCGAATCCATCCCATCAGCCAGCCGAATCACTCAGACCTTCTCCTTCACAGCAACCGTAACCTCGGTCATCGTATCATTCTTCATCAAATATTCCAAGTACTATAAGCCCTATCTCGTCCTCGGAACCTGTATCTACATCATGGGCATCGGTCTCATGATCAAATATCGTACCATAGATGCCTCACGAGGTGCTTTAATTGGTTCACAGATCGCCGTCGGTGTCGGTGGAGGAATGATTAATGTCCCCGCTCAACTCGGAGTCCAAGCCAGCACTGATCACCAACACGTTGCTGTCGCTACAGCTGTATTCCTAACATGTGTCGAACTTGGCGGAGCTGTTGGGTCAGCTATTTCCGGTGCAGTATGGAGCAAGAATATCCCCTCTAAGCTCCGCCTTTACCTCCCCGAAGCAGCGAAAGGAAATGCAAAAGCTATTTACGACAGCATCACTGAAGCCTCCTCCTTCCCTATGGGCTCACCTGAGCGCGAAGCTATCAATAGAGCGTATCAAGAGACCATGCACACGCTTCTCATTATTGCTATTTGCGTTACTGTACCTATTTTGCTTTGCACTTTGCTGATGCAGAATTGTAAGCTTGATGAGATTAAGCAGGGTGTTAAGGGAAGAGTGATTGGTGGGGAGGTCAAGGATGGAAGGGAGATTGGTTTTGTTGGAGAGGAGCAAGGTGGTGGCAAGATGGGATTGAGAGGTGGCTGCAGTTCTCGAGGATGATGAGCCTGCTAGAGTCACACCATAAAGTCGAGGCTTCCAACAACGAGCTATGATTTATATGAGGAAACGCTTCGACTACTTGAGTCTATATTTCTGAGCGTTTCGCAGCGTGGATAGACATAATCGAGAACTAAACTCTGTTGACACACATGTAAAGGAACAGCTTTGTGCTTCCAACCCAACAAACGCTGTTCCAGCTCACTGCATGATCCGAGTGCGTTCGAAAAACATGGCAATGTGCTTCAAGACAAGAGAAACGTTTGTAGAAAGACACATAGATGTCAAACCCCTCTCCTCACCATCAAAATATCTTCAATTCAATGTGGTGTATACTTCTCCGTAACCAGTTCTATCATCGTACTATGAGACCTTCCTTTTATTGAAAATATCGCCACTTCCCGAACCTATTCAATTTGTTGCACATCGCACAATCCCTCCGAACTCACCGGTCGTAGTGGCGTTGGAAAGCGTGCGTAAAGCAAACACTTGCGGAGTGTTTTATCGAGGTTGGTGGTGGCGAATAGAATAGGTCGCGGGTCGGCTCGATGAAATCGACTACTACGGTGTAGTGCTTTAGTGTGCTTTGACAGGAGCGGAATATAAATTTGCTGGATAATGAGGACAAGGATGAGGATGTGTCGTGAACAGATTATAGGATTGGGGAATATGTGGTGAGATGCAGGTTATTACGGTGCTTGGAGACATGGATCGAGAGATCATGGAGATGCTTGATATGCAGATAATACGTCCGTCCCTTGCGAAAGGTTCGCTAATTCTTCGCTAGGAGAGATGCGGAATGGGAATATGAGATTCACTATCATCTCTTCAATCTTTCTGTGCACCAACTCCTTGATACAAATCCAAATATACCACTTTTCCATTCCCTACAACTCATCCTTTCTGCCCTCCTTCTTTACATTCCCCGTCCCCGTCCCCCTTTCCCCCGTCCCATCCTTAATCTTCACCTCGCTCTCTCTCCCCATATCTAGTAGCCCCCTCTTGACCACGCTCGTCAAAATCTCATATACAACCTGCGCCCCAGCAAGAGCCGTCTGTTCCCCAACACCATCATAAGCAGGCGCAACCTCCACCACATCAGCACCAACGACATTCAATCCCTCCACTCCCCTCAAAATCTTAATCAACTCTCTACTCGTCCATCCTCCCGGCTCAGGTGTTCCTGTTCCTGGTGCTAGACCGGGGTCTAGGACATCGATATCCACGCTCAAGTAAACCGGAATCTCCGTTCCAATCCGTTCAAGAATAGCAGAAATGACGCCCTTAGTCCCGAGATCATCTATATCATCGCTGGAGATGCGCAGAAAGCCTTGATTGGTGTCGTCTTCGTAATCAGCCCAATCATCCCCAGAAAGACGTGTTCGCAGACCAGCGTGCACAGAAGAACCATTCAGGATAAGCCCTTCGTTGGAGGCGAGCCAGAACATGGAACCGTGGTTGAATTGTGCTTGTTTACTTGGCCATGGAGAAGGGTATTTCTCGGGATGCCATGTATCGAGATGGGCATCGAAATGTAAAACTGCTATTGGTGATTTGTGGATCATTCTGAGTGCGCGGAGAGAGGCGAGCGCGAGGGAGTGGTCGCCACCTAGGGAAATTATCTTTGGATACGTGATGACGGAGGAGATGGGAGTGCGGTGTCCTAATTCTAAGTAGGCGGATGTCATTTGTGTAAGCGCTACGGCGTTATCGAGTGGTGTTACAGGGACTGTACGAGTCTTTAGTGCGACAAAAGGTCTGAGGATTGGACTAGGATCAACAACGCAATTTTATACAACCCGAGATTATTGAGATCTAAGAGCGGGAAGTTACTTACTGTCGCCACAGTCTAAAATGGACGCCCATGATGAGTACGGATTTATGGCTGCGCGGGCATTGAAGCCGCGGAATGAGGTTTGGCGGGAAGAGGCGGCGCGGATGGCGCGGGGGCCGAAACGAGCTCCTGTTATTGTTAGTATCTGGAAGTGAACGGCGGAGATGGAACGAAATAAGAAATGTACCTGGTCTATAAGATACTGCAGTATCAAAAGGGACACCGAGGATGCCGATGTCGAATTGTCGTTCTGGATGAGTAAGACATTTGACATGTTCTAGATGGGCGAAGGAGTTCACGCCGTTGAAACCCCACTATCAGAATCGTTAGTGATTACTTGTGATATAGCAGTTTATTGGAAGATGGGACTGTATGAACAGTCTCAAGGATGTATAGCTCTGAGGCTGTTCTTGGGCAGATATCTGGACAGCGAACTTCCCAAACACCAAGCAGGAGTTAGATGCAGACATCACATAGATCGATAGAAGTGGTACTATAATGCACACTATAAGGGCTCTGCCACTTGACAACATTGATTTCTCGATGATTTGACTATTCTCGACAGCAAAGGAGACCTAGCACTTTCTCGCCCTCTCAGAAGTGGAATGACCAAATCTATCACAAGAGCTCTGGCGAGGAAGTTTATCCTATCTCACATGAAAGCTTCCTCGTTCTATATGGCACAGTATTTGTAATATTTAATTTCAGAAGAATAGAGAATAGGCGGACGAACATGTACACCAAAAGATGAGCTTTCATCGTTTCGATAAAACAAGCAAGCTCCCAATCAAAACATGGGCCGTAATCTACAGCAGACAAGCAACCTCCACCACATGGAAGAAAGACATCTCACACGAGTCCAAAGCCAAAACCTCATCCGCAGCTCATCTTCAGAATAAAGACCAATTATAACAACACCCCCACCCTCGAAGCGAAACTTTTCGCTCCAGCTCGAAACAAACACAAAAGAGGAGAAAACCAAAACCCAAAAGCATCATCAGAAATCCTGTAGCATTGAAAGGTGCAAAAAGAAAACGAACCTCAAAACCCCACTTCCGCTCCAGCTCCTCCGCAGAATCCTTCACAAACTCTCTCTCATGCAGCGGAGTCTGACTTTCCGCTGCATGTTCATGATGTCCTTGGGCAACCACCGAGCTGACCCCATAAAACGCAACAACAAGACCGAACGTTTTCGTGAGTCTCATGGTGTAAATTTGGTGAACAAACATGCATGAAAAGGATGAAATTCTCAGCTAAGAAATTCAACGTTGAGGTTCCTGTATCAAAGATAGATGGCATGCCGCCCACTTACGTAATCCGTACTTGATAGCCCACCCAACAAGCGGGTTGTTGATGATGTCCAATCCCACTTTTGGCAACACGAGACCAAGTGTTTCAGGTATGTACAAAAGTTGACTTATGTCCATAGAAGTGAAGCCAGGCTAGGAAATGGTTCTATGGTAGATATGTTTCCCCAGACTGTGGTTCGCGCCCAAGCACCTAGAAACGTTCCGTGTTTCTTGAGATTGGGTGTCGGGATAGCAGTGAGTCTGCATTGGAAAACCTTGAGCTGGCAACTAGCCAGTGAACATCGACAGATCAAATCAGCAAAGGCCACAGAGGTGCGAATCGGGAATAGGGGGTATTTTCAACTCTCATTCGGTGTCAAACCTCAATTGTCAATACTCGAACGAACTCAAAAAAAAAAGCCAGACCACGCCAAAAGTCCCTGATAGAAAATCCTATTTCGCTCACTTTGCATGACCCATACCGCATGCCACTTGCTGTTCTCTGTTTGTCCCCAAGCATCCCATCTCTCCACTTCCCCTTAATCTTGCTCGCTATCTTTCCCAATGCAAGAAATCAAAGACACAAGACCAAAATATGCCCCAAACTCCCTGCTTTATCTCGTTCTTGTTTAATCAACCTGCCCTCGTTCCTCCCCCCCTCCTCTCCTACCTTGCTGCTTCTGTGCCTCTCTGTTTGCATGCATGCCTGCCTACATCCCCTGAAATTGTTCGCGATGTTGTGAATTCAAATGGAATGTAATAGATGGAGTGTTGGGTGCTGGATGGGGTATTGACAGATCGTTGATGGTAATTGTGGGGAATCTCTTTCGTGCTCTCGTTCGTTATCGCAGAGTGATGTGCTTGATTGTGACTGTGATCGTCTTATCTTACAAGATTAAGCAGGATCTGTGCTTCTTTTTCGGCGCTGGTGGTTCAAGAGCTGCAACGATTGCCTATCCAGTGTTAGCATTTCCAATATTGTCCCCGAAGCGCAATAGTACACACCTCATCAAAGACATCCTTCAACTTGTACTGCGTCAAAGCACTACACTCCACGTATTTTACAGCACCCAACTCCTTCGCCATTCTCTCACCATCTTCCTTCTTAACCGGACTCATCTTCTGCTTCCCCAGCTTTTCCCTGACACTTGGGTCATCTCTTAAATCTGTCTGCGTGCCGACAATCAGGCAGGGAACGCCTGGACAGTGGTGATGGACTTCAGGAAACCATTTCTCGCGTACATTTTCGAACGAGGCGGGCGAAGTGACGGAGAAACAGACGAGGAAGACATCGGTTTGGGGATAGGAGAGGGGACGGAGACGGTCGTAATCTTCTTGTCCAGCAGTATCGAAGAGGCCGAGGGTGTATGGTTCATCGCCGATCCTGGAAAATTAGACATGAACTTGGAGCCTGAAAAGGGACTGATAAGTTAGACTTACATCACAGTGACGGCATAATTATCGAAGACCGTAGGAACGTATTCGGAAGGAAATTTGTTTGTCGTGTAGCTGATGAGAAGGCAAGTCTTACCCACAGCACCATCACCAACGACCACACATCTGCAGATCCATCATTAGCATCTGATTGCAAAATATCCCATACAGATCCCGAATGAAGTGATCACGCGCGCATGCCCAAGTACCCTAGATGTAGATGGTGGGAGGTAACGCACTTTATTGTTGCGACGACCATTGTTTTGTTGTCTGCCCTTCCTTCGTTCGATCGAACACCGAGCTGAGACGACACTGCGCGACCACTGCTATGCAACACTCTCGGGGAAATCTATTTTCTGGCTGCTGCTACTACTGCTGCTGCGCACGGAAGAGATCGAGTCTGAGGTCGTCGGAGGATAATCAGGGAGATGGGCGACGTTGGGTTGTTACGACGAAACGAGTGGAATGCACCCGTATACTTATCCAAGGGTAGGGCCAGGGCGATAAGTAGGAGAGCTGACCATTTCGGGGTTGGCTGCGGCTACTGTAAAATAGCAAGCTAGCCGACTGGGTTGTTGCGCAGGGCAGACTGGACCTGGACTTTCTCACCAAAGCAGAGGAGATGTGTGAAAGTCAGTAAAGCATTTCAAGACTCCACTCGATGACTATAGCAATGCCACGAAAGTCATCTAAGGCTTTGACCTGAAAAGAGGAAAATATATCCGAGTTACCAAATTGATTTCGCACTTCTACTATTTTCGGGACTAGTAGAAAGTCCGATAGAGCTGAATTTGACTACAAAGGATTCAGGACGACGAAGAAAGCAATACAACCAAGGCGAGAATATCATAGAAGACTTTGCCTAACTACGGTCCAGTGTCATGAAGACGTTTCATCGCACTCCATGACTTCTTTCTACCTAGGGACGGATCTAAAGTCACAAAGTCGTGTTCTTCCTTCTCACTCACTAAGACATTGTTTTGTTCAGCATTGTCAAAGGGATCCTAAAATAACTCCAGACTTTACCGCATTAGTATAGCAATATCACGATCAAGGTGCAGGAGGAAATGAGGACGATCTGGGGAATTGGAGGATCACATCATGGGGAAACGAGAAACACGGACAGTGTGACACATCTGGGGGAACTTTATATCTCCTATTCCTTCTACCACTCTGTATAAAATTATCTGTTAACAAGCAGGATATTCTACACGATGGCATCAATTTCATTTGTCTGGTGAAACTTCCCTATGTCGCTCTAATCAGCACAATCCAAGCCTTGCACCAATTCAACCAATCCGTCTTTACTACACTGACGAGACATCCATGTCAGCATAAACGCGTCGCTCGCGTGCGAGGCACGTTCATATCAACCACGACTCACTCTAGCACTATAGCTTTTCCTGCACTACCATATCATTACAGAGACCTCGGCCCGGATTAGATAGCCAGCTCGAAAATGGTAGCAGACTCTCAGCGCTTCTCCGACGAAATCGACCTCCTTCTCGGCCGCTATCTTCAGCTCTTAGACGAATACACATCTCTTCTTGTCACTCTGAGTACGCTCCAGTCTTCGGTATGGCCCTTTCCTCCGTGCTCCCCTAGTGTTCCATATACTTTACACCACAGCATGACGTCTTTGTCCCTGTCCCAGCATCCTCTGTAATGATTCAATTTATGCGGGCACTTGCTGACGTCCCACGCTAGATCTACTCAGACATTGCACGAGCCAACTTCCAAGCCGAGAGAGGCGTGAGCTATGGACGGGAATCCTATGATCGGAGGGCGATGCGGGCAGGAAGATTGTGTCAAGTGAACGGCGATGCGGAGGAAGGGACTGCAGTATTTGAGGTTGAGAAGGTGGCTGCATCTGGGAAAGCTGGATCGGAGACTCCTGGGAAGAAGGCAGAGGGCGACAAAGGCAACATTCTAAGCGAAACAGAGGACATTGAAGAGGCTTTGAAAAACGTTGCCGTCCAGGCGGATGAGGTTTCTGAAGCGCAGGACCCGGAGGAAGATCAAGAGGAGAAAGAGAAAATCAGCTCGCGCAAATCTACATCCTCAAAAGCCGACGACACACCAACCCCATCTCCGCCCCAGACCAACCAGAACCAGATCCCAGATCCGCTCCGCCTGTTCGGTTTCAGCATCCCCAGCGCTCTCCGCACAGCCCAATCTTCTTCAATGCAAATGGTCGAGACGTCTATCCCACGCCTCGCTACTGTGACTTTGCAAATGCGAGCGCTGGAGATACAGATACGACGGGCGAGGAAATATAGGACAAAGGCTCTGGCTGTGGAAGGAGGAAATGGAGATGTGGAAAGGAGTTTAGAAAATGAAGTTGCCGTGTGAGTGGTGATGGTGAAAGGAATATTGGGTGGGCGTAGAAGTGTGAATTATGTGTACCTTTATGACAGCCAGATGCTTCGGACTTTCACGCATGTACATGACGAGTTATGCGTGAGTATGCGTCTTAGGAAGGCGATCATGATACAAAGTAGGCTCTCCTACGATAAAAGCCTTCCAATAAAAATCATGTCCAGACCTTTATCAATTGCCCTAACCAGAATTTGCTTTCAGCAACTGAGTAGGTATGCGAGCAACAGCCTCAGCCCCAATAGCCGACCGATCCCCAACCACTCAAAAAGCCTCAACTCAGCAATGTCAGTAACTACAAACAAATCACCAGCAGAGTGTAGAAAAGCTCTTCTCAGTCGTATCCTCCTTCTCTCCCCTTCTCCTCTCTTTCTCCCTTCATCTCCAAATCTCTCATATAGCAAGCAGCTTGAGCACGTTTACTCTTCAACATGATCTCTGCTCCCTTTGTTCTGGGTCACGATCTGCTTCATTTGATCCCCTCTATACATGATAGATTCGCATCCTGTTGGAAGATAGAGAAGGGAGGGGAAGAGGAAGGTGAGGCAGGGGCAATGTACGTAACTTGGATTCACAACCTGACTTTGAATATCGACATTGTAAAACCGCGAGGCAAGATGTCCATCCTCTTAGGTCAGGGAGGGACATTTACCTTCGGCGGGTAGAATTGGATTATGAATACAAAGAGACCTTTCAATGCTAACTTTTCGATAGTATCACAGTACATTTCGGGGACTTGTACTTTCAAACCAACTAATCTTTTGATGGCCAAGTAGCTTTCCTAGTGCAACAGTCATATCAGAGATGTTAATATTGATCTTGAGGTACTCGTTTAATATCTGCCGAAGATAAATATGCCTCGTCATCTGTCCTAGGTAAAATAATATTTGGGGTAGTATTATGCCTCGCGGTCTAAGTAATTCTAATTTGCAAAGTCAGGATAAAAGATCTAAGAAACTTATATTACCTCACCCCGCCCCCCACCTCTGCCTTCCTTTCCTCTTCCCCTCCTATCTCTATTTTCTAATAGGATTAGAACATGATTTATGATAAACTATAGATCATATATAGGGAGACTAAAAGAAGGAACTCATATCGCGGAACAAAGTGACGGACAAAAGACACTATCGCTCGGACCTAGTCATAATACTTTCATCTTCATGTTCTCTCATCTTTCCCCTCAAACTCATCGCTGTGGTGACCTTTCATCTCTGACTAGACCTTTCACCCTCATCGACATTGTCCGCTCTCATTCCATACTGTCCAGCCATTCGCACCGAAACACGGCTGCAGGCTCGCTTTCCGCTTTGAGATTGCGCTTCAGTCCAACCTCTCGATTGCCGCTTCCAAAGAGATGACATCTGAATTGCGCGAAGGGCGCAGGGGGAAGTTAGTGCGAGCCTCAGCCTCTTAACCTAGGATTGGGGGTTCGCATTAAAGTAATGCTTCACTATATGTGAAGCGAAAGAGATCAATAAGGCCTCCAAGTGATATGTTTGTGTTACTTGAATTCCATCTCTTGCTCCTGGAGGTGCGCGTGACCTCTGTCCAACAGCATCAAAATAAAACAAAACAAAATATTCGCTTAGTCGCAGAGAGTAATCCAACCTTCAACGTCGGAACCAGTGGCCGAAGCAGATGTCATCTTTATAATGGCAAGTGATAGATCAAACCCACGACTTGGAGTTCTTTTTTCCAACTTCAAAGCTTTGTAAGACTCTGTGACACTACTTGTGATAATCAAGTGAAAATTCTGGAATAAATTTTGACTTGGAACATTTCTAGTACTTACTCTGCCTAATTCTATTGCTCTCCCGTAGAATTAACGTCAAAATCGGCATCAGTAACGCTTTGTTTGTTAATGTAAGAATTGTGTCTTCTCTGATGAGAGAGGGATAATTTATGGTTATAACTCCAGATAATGCCTTTCTTACTCTACTTAGACGACATATTGAGGCTGAGAAGTATACTAGATAACTTCTATAACGTCCTCGTTATACCTTCCCGAGATGTACCTATTATTTGCCGATTCAGCTACCCATTTTTACTCAAGGAGGAGTCCCTTGAAAGCTATGTTCTAGAGTCTTTCTGGTCGGATATAAATATACTTACAGAATCTGATTTACGTCGACTATACTAGAGATTCGGTTATTTATCTATACAGAAGCGATAGAAATTACTAGAAGAAGCTAGCTAGATCACGAACCTAAAGTACATAAGAACCCTACTAAGTACTATAAGTACTATTAGCTATACTGCGCATCTCCCGGTAGATCTAAATTCAAGCTACATGAAATCGTCGACTTCAATTATATAAGAGTTATTAATGTTATATAATCATACGATGAGTGTAAGTCTTATGTATAGTCGATGTAAGTGCCACTTTCCAGAACAGAGGCCTTGACTGGGAAGACTCCGAATTATGGATATGTTGTCGGTACTATATGAATATAAGGGAAGTGAGAGGTAAGGGGAGTAGTACAAGGATCAAAGAACTGCTATAAGGCTAGGGTTGGAGTAAAGTAAGTTTACCTGTCTCTCCCCTTATGCTTAACAAATGCCTCCTAGTTCAAAGACTCTATTTAAGAAAAGGGAAACAATACTTCGGTCCTAACTAGTCTCCCCGTTTATCTCTACTATATAATAACTCCGTAAAACACTTCCTCTGTATGCGCAATGATTTTCCCCTTCCGCTTCAGTTGACAATTGACCCTAGCATTAATAGTCGTATGTGTAAATGGTTACAACCCATCACTTCGAGTCATCCCCGTTCTATTCTAGGAGTGACTTATCATGTCAGACGTTACAGCTTAAACTTGACACCCAGCTGTTCTCTCTAACGAGCTGCTTCGAAATATCCTATAGATCGTCTTCCATCTTCTCTAATATCTCTATATCTCACTTCTATGAATAAAACCACTTTCGGAACCAAGCATCACTACGTAGATATGGCAGAATTAATGAGTGAGTCCTGGAACACTTCCGTGCCCTTCGTAATTCTCACCACGAGGTGGACCTTTCAATCTCACAACTTTGTCGGCCACATATTCTTACATCGAAATAGAATACCTCCCTTTACTTGTCCCATCCCTTACTTCGCATCATCTGTGAGATTACAGCACAATTCGGAATAAGCTCCTCACCCTCTCTTCCTCGCAGTCTCTTCTCTATCTCGTCGATCTCTTGCTTGACAGCGGTGTTTTCTCTCGTTCTGTACGCACTCTCATTAGTATCCTCTTCGATGCTGATGCTTCGCTTTATAACTTTCTCAGGGAATGAACGCACAACTTCATGTTCCAAAACGTTATACCTAGCCATGCAACAGCCCCTGGTGTACTGGCAATATCGTACGCCCTCTGCGGGTCCTCTTTCATCAAGACCCGAAAAGATCGATAAAGTCGAAAAAGTCGAGACATTTGAATTACTTTTTTTTGTACTCTAGCTTGTCTTTGGTAGCAGAAAGTCCTTTTCGCTCCTCTTCCTTGAGGTCCTTTAGTGTGCACTGTAGGTGGTCTCGCTGTCGTACGCTATTGTAAAGAAAAAAACTGTTAGTGGAATAAATTTTGGGGCGAAATGGAACGGGGTAAGGAGCGAATGTACAGAGATAGTCTATGTGCGAACCCTAGTCCTGCTGCTATTGTTGTGATACCGAAATAGATCTTTGTAATCCTGAGGCGGGATGGATATGGCATTGATTCCGTGGAGGGAGTTGAGTAGGTAGTGTGGAGGTTTTTGCCTTGATGAGACTCGTCCTCTGCACGGTAGAATATATATGGATATGTTTATGACTGCTTTTCAATACATTTCTGATAGTGAAAAAGGAAATGTTATAATTATGTGGAATGAAAGGGGAAAGAATTATAAGCGATATTCGGCATCTTTTTTCGGGTCTCGTGGTCAGTATGTCATGGGCAGACACTATTTACCTAGTGTACCAAAGTTAACTGAACTTCACCCGTGCTAACCGACGACCGAAGGAATCATCAAACCCAACTAGGATATATCTTACCTTGTCTGAAGTGAGGAGCATAATCCCTAGGTATGACAATATGCACTTATCCAGCCAGCAAAGGGCTTGCAGTGCTCATTGGATTGGCCTTACAACTTTGTTTCGTGGGAGGAGGAAGAGCAGGTCTTCCGATCTCATGTCTAGCCGGGTCCGAGCAAAATAGCTTGACCTTGAGAATTCGAGGCAACGAGATGATTATCATAATTTATTGAACATGAGATTGTGCAGATCGGAAAAAGATCTGGACGTCTATGAGCTCCACTGTCCAAAACCACGAACTAATCCAGAACTTTCCTTTCTGAGACTATTGTAGGACACTCCGAAATTTCTTTTCCACTTCACTCGCTGCGGAATGCGCCAACCGGTAGCGAAGACCATAACAGGTTATGATGGCTCATTGAAGCCACTCAAGGGACTTCCGAAGACTTTGAGACTGACTCTAACTCAAGATCACCATATCAGAGTGCTAAGAACGTTTCTGAAAATCAAGTTTCCACTTCTTAAAGTAGACATCCCATGGGCGGTTCTGACTTCTGAAAAGGAAAAATTCCAGCTCGGCAATGTCTAAACTTACCTGGATCATTCTGCTACTAAATGTCCTGAGCTACTTCCATGACTTCTTGGTAGCAGAGCGGTAGGATCGGACTTTTGTGTAGTTGAGGTCTCGATGTATTTCTCAGTCTCTCGTTCAGCTTGGGATAATGTATGGATTGGTTTGAATAGGTTGGAATAGGTTGGAATAGGTCAGAATCTCCATGTAACGGACGGTACGAGAGACAGAAATGAGCAGCCATGATACAGAGCAGTGGTGCAGAAGTAAGGTATTGTAGCCATTACATTGATCTAGCAGTCCTAGCTAGTAGCAGCTATGTATTCCCCCCTGTATAGTAAGCCCGTGACGCCTAGCTAGCCACTTAAGCAAGTTCTTACAATCCCGTGCGAAATTATATCATATTATCCGTAGCAAATTTCGTTTCCGACCCCTGTCGCAACAAAACAAGTGAGCAACAAACAACCAACCAGCCACCACTTATCCTTACACAGCCACAAGTCTCCCAGCACCCGTTCAATACTCAAAGTCATCGTCAACCGCCGGTCCCTTGCTCTTCGTAACGCTCTCTTGCTTCCTATACATCTCCACCACCTGTCTCGAACTAGTCGCCATATCCGGCTTCTTATCATCTCTGATCTTGATGAACCTCGGAAACCTCAAACTAATACCCTTTTCTCCGCCACCCTCCAATCCTTCCTTGCAACCTGCCTTATATCTCGGACTCAGCGTCAAATCCGCAGTCTTTACCTCCCAAACCACCTTCGGTTCAAACCACACATCTGGTTGATGTGCGCCGCCCGAGGAGTGCGAGTAGAAGGGTTTGGGACGGTCGATGATTAGGGGGGAGAGAGATTCGTGGAGGGACAGGAGGAGAGCTTCGGAGAAGCCGGTGCCGATATTGCAAATTGTTTCGTAGGTGTCGGTTGTGGGGTTGTGGCAGGCGAGGAGGAAGGCGCCAAAGACGGAGGTGCGTTTGCCTTTACCGTGGTAGGCGCCTAAGACAACCAGGTCCAGGGAGTCACCTATGCCAGAGAGGTAATCTTTTTTGATCTGTGTTCTCGCGTGAGTATTAAGTTCCTTGTGTTCTTATGCCGCATGAAGATGAAAGGAAGTCGAAAAGACATACCTTCAGCCAATTCCTACTCCTCTTGCTAGGCTCATAGCCACTTTCCGCACCATCCAACATCTTAACCATCAAACCCTCACACGAAGCCTTGACACTTTCATCTAGGAAAGTCTGGATATCATCTATCTCCTGCCCATCCATACTAGTTGCGAAAGTGAATTCTCCCTCTACTGGAATGAACGATCCATGCATAAGTTCCCTACGCTCCCTTAGAGGTTTACCTACGACAGCCTCCCCATTTAAGAAGAGCAAATCGAAAGCGAAGACGCAGACCTTGACTTTGACATCTTCGATCTTGACGTCCTTCTTCTTGCGGGTCATGAGTTGTTGGAAAGGAAGGACTTTTTTCTCAACCATATCCCATGCTACAGTCTCACAGTCAAGCACGAAGCTCTTTGTATCCGCTTTAACCCACGTATTGAGTTTCGAGAGAATATCGGGGTATTTCTTTGAAAGGTCCTCTGAGTTACGGGAGAAGATTGCGGCGAGCCCACCGGTTTCGGTTTTGGTTGCTGTGGAAGCTGGACCCCGATACTGTTGAGGGGAATCTTTGGCAACGTAGTGAATTTGAGCTCGTTCGCCATCGTATTTGTATTCGCAAGTGAAGGTTTGGTTTTCGAATCGGTCTAGGACTTCGGTGATAGCTTTGGTGGGTTTGGCTAACATGGGTTTGAGAGGTACACCGGGTTGAAGTTTACAATTATCTCGGAGATTGTAAATACCGTGTTCTAGCATCGCTGGAATGATTACATCGTAACTTGGCAGTTCACTAAAAACGTCAGTAAAAGCAGAGTAATGCCAGGGGTCCCTTGGTACCTGTGAACAGCCTTCAAGATGGCTTCTCCCTTTGCCAACTGCTCTGTGCTTGGAACCTTTCCTGATTCCTTAGCTTCAATGTCATGACATACCATAGCTTGTGCAAGGGACACAAGTACAGTCTTCTCAGCAAGACCGAGACGCAGTTTTCCCTCCAGAAATCGTACGATGAACTTTGCTTCACTTGCTCCTCCCTTGTCATTAGTGATATCGACTTTGCCAGACATGTGCATGTCAGCAGCTGCAAGCAATTTCTTGATTAAGTCGACCTTCCTTGTTTGAGCTCCGTCTCCAGATGTAGTGGCCACATCCATCAATCCCTTGTGGACCGCTCGGATCGTCAAAGCTTTTGGCTTGAACATTACTGGCTGGTTTGCTCTACTCTTCACAGCAACCAAGCCAAGATCTCCAATTTGCTTTTGGTCTTCCTTGATGATCGCCAGACTACGACCAGTACTGCCACCAATAGCTTTCATGATAAGTGACTCGCCAATACCAAGTTCGATTCCAGCGTAATCTGCCGCCAGTTTGTTGATCATGAGAAGAACAGTTGGGAGCATATCATCTGGCGTAAGTCTAAGGACTTGTCGGAGGAAAAGTGAACAATGAGCTGCTATGACCAGTCTCTTCGAAGTCATTTCGATGAGGGAGAATGTAGTGCAAAGAGCTGCATAGGGTACTGGTGCTCCAGGTTCCCAATCTGGAAATGGATCTCTGGCCTTGGACTTCAAGGTTGTCTGAATCTTCTCTCGGGCTTTTGCTGCAACTTCTGGCTTTTCGTCATCCTCGTCCTCTTCCATTTCTTCGTCAACCTCAGAGACGGAAGAGGCATTTGATGCTCTTCGTTTCGAGCTTGAGCTTACTACCTCGACCTTCTCCTCATCCTCTTCCTGCTTCACTTCCTTCTTGCCTTTCTTTGCTGGCGAGGGGGTGGCCGACTTTTTAGGAGCTGCCTTAGTCTTTGATTTAGCCTTGGGTTCGGACTTCGATTTTGGTGTTGGCTTGTCCTCCTTTTGCATGGCATTACGACGGGGTCGTTTGAAAACGGGCTCCTCATCATCATCTTCCTCTTCCTCGACAATCTCTTCCTTGATTTTCTTTTTCTTGTCTGGTTTGACTTCCACGGGGGTTGGAGATCTTGATCGCTTCTTGGACTCTATAGTCATAGGCTTCACGTTCTCCTTCTTGACTTTAGGCTTGGCTTCCTCATCAGACACTCCGTCCTTCTTGGCTGTTGAGCTGATTTTGGGCTTGGTTTCTGTATCCGAGTCTTCCTCCTTCTTCTTCGATTCAATTTTGGACTTGCCTTCCGTATCTGACTCTTCATCCTTCATCTCCGAATCCTCATTCTCCTTCGCGGCACTTGTATTCGGTGTAGTACTTGCTTTGCTGGAGAAAGCGAGCTTAGATTGCTTTGCAGGGGCACTCGTGCCGTTCGGTTTTCCAAAGAACTTTCTATTGAACATTGCTAATTAGCACTAACCCTCAGCGATTGGGAAGTCTGACCCACCCCAGGGTGGTTTGGGGATCTTTGACATACCCCAGCGTTGACTGTTTAGGAGGCATCTTGAATAATCTAAGGAGCGGCTTCTGCGTCAACAGAGTACTGAACAGTCGTCGAGAAGCCACAATGGTTGATTGAGAGGTTTCGAATTAGAATAATTAATCGCATCAGGAGGCGTTGGGGATTTGCTTGTAAGGCAACAGTCGCGCGGATCTGGGAGGAGGATTAGATTCAGAGATTAGGTGGTCCAGGTCGCGTTGGACGTTCTCAATTCGTCGCGTGATATAATGGGTGAGGGCGCAATTCATATAGCACATCAAAACAATCCTAGAAAACACATGGTCACGGTCATCGCTGCCTTGTCGCGTCGGACCGTGTTGAACCGCGTAAATGGATTGCGGCGGGTCACTACAAATAAAACCTTAGAGGTTTCGGATACCCCCACACCCTGAATCTGAAGAGGGGTGACTCAAAGCGAGGACTCACCGGTAACTCCCCCACCAAAAAGTCAAGATTTGTCAATTGATAACAACAACACACGATCAGAATACAAAGATGGCCGCAATTCAAGAACTCGCAAGTCGAGCGAAGCTGGACACAATCTATGTCGACACAGACGCAGGCATAGACGACCAAGCTGCAACTGGGGAGGAATCAAAACCATACAAGTCGCTGGCCTACGCATACATTCAACAGGGTGGTAGTGAGGGCAAGACATACCAATCGCGCGCATCTGTGACCGGTGCAGTTAGTGCAGATGGTGATCCAGCCGAGAGATTGGTGTGGAAAGAGCCTGCTAAAGCTGCAGTGAAGAAGGCTGTTGGCGCATTAGATGCACACAAGAAGAAAGTCCTAAAACAACAACAACAAGCTGCGCAGGAAGAGGAGAAAGAAAAGGCACGTCTGAAGACCCTCGAGGAGGCGAAGAAAATTGTTCTTACTGAGGATGAGAGTCTGCCGAAGGCTGTTAAGATCACAATTGGAGAAAAGAGCATTACACTGGGCGAGGGAGATGTTAAGGGCACACGGGTCAAGGTTTCTGGACGCATACACAGACTGCGACAACAGAAGCAAGCTACCTTTCTTACTTTGATTGATGGATACGGACACTTGCAATGTGTGATCTCAGGAAACTTGACTAAGACCTACGAGGCTCTCACTTTCGCTCAAGGAACTTCATTGACATTGTACGGTGAGATGCGAAAAGTTCTAGCTGGACAAACTGCTCCCGATGATCGTGAGCTTCATGTCGATTTCTACAGAGTCATTGGTGCGAGTCCTTCTGATGCCGAAGCTATCACCAACAAAGTCTCCGCTCAACAGGATCAATGGGATTCTGCTATGTTGGACAACCGTCACTTGGTCCTTCGAGGAGATACCGCATCATCAGTCATGAAGGTTCGATCAGCTGTTGAATGGGCTTTCGCAAAGGCATACAGAGAGCTCCGTTTCACCAAGATCAGCCCTCCAGCTTTCGTACAAACACAAGTCGAAGGTGGATCCACACTTTTCGAACTAGATTACTACGGAGAAAAGACATACCTCACCCAATCCTCCCAACTGTACCTCGAGACCGGCCTCCCATCGCTCGGAAACGTGTACTGTATTGAGAAATCTTTCCGAGCCGAGAAATCATTGACCCGTCGTCATCTTTCCGAATATACCCATGTCGAAGCCGAGCTTGACTTCATTGATTTCGACGACTTGCTAGATCACCTGGAGGAGATGATCAGTCGAGTCATCACCACCATTCTCGACGACAAGGAAATCGCCGGCTACATCAAGGAACTCAACCCCGAATTTGCACCTCCTACCCGCCCATTCAAGAGAATGCGTTACTCAGACGCCATAAACTGGCTCAACGAGCAAGATCCTCCCATCTTGAACGAAGAAGGTAACCCTCATGTGTTCGGAGACGATATCGCTGAGGCTGCTGAGCGTAGGATGACGGATATCATCAACTTGCCTATCCTCCTGACGCACTTCCCGGTCGAGATTAAGGCTTTCTACATGAAGAAGGATCCAAATGACCCAAGGGTAACGGAGAGTGTTGACGTGCTTATGCCGGGTGTTGGAGAGATTGTTGGTGGTTCTATGAGAATGGAGGGGTACGAGGAGTTGATGGACGCGTATAAGAGGGAGGGCATCTCGCCGAAGGAGTACTATTGGTATACTGAGCAGCGAAAGTACGTATTGACCCAACCCTTCCCTCACAGATGTGCTAACTCGGTCACAGGTACGGCACTTCTCCTCACGGTGGTTACGGATTGGGTCTTGAGCGCTTCATTGCTTGGATCTGCAAGCAGCATTCTGTTCGTACTTGCTGCTTGTATCCTCGATTCATGGGTCGCTGCAAGCCTTAGATTTGTGGCTTTGTTCTGTCACTTGCCGCATATATCAAGCTCTGTGCTTGGACAATCCTTATCGCGAGATGGAAAGTCGCTGCTAGCCAGCCAATTGCTCAGATAGATAGATTTGCTTTAGTTTTGGGAGAGCGTTAACGATATCATCTCGTGCTTTCTCTGCACCTCGCAGTTCTTACGCTCACGCTTTATCTTCGTTGATCCTAATCTTCTAATTCATCCCTGGAGTCCTAGCTATGGTCACGCGATCGCTCGGAAAGTAGATAGAACACAGATTCCTCAGGCAAGAAGCCAAAGCCAGCACTAGCACCTAGCAACATGAATAGTCAGGTGCATCGTACCTACGTACACATTTAAACTCGGAAGCTGGGTGTACTCCGTAAGAAATAGAAAGAAGAAGCGGGTAATCTGAAATGTCGAAAGATGCCACGAAGCTTTTCTTTTTCTCGCTCTCAGCGTCTAAATCGGGCTGTAGATCTGCATCTGATAAGCGAAACATCTCGGGGGCCCGGGAGGGTCAGGGGTTGTTTTGATTCAGGTTGACGGGGGCCTGGCTTGGCTTGGCTTGGCTTGGCTTGACTTGGGAGGAAATTTGAAACGGCGCTGGCGTGGGCGAATAAGAAGAATATAGAGCGGGAATCGATGGGTGGGCATAGAGAGGATGAGATGTTTTTTTTTACGGGTTGTTTTTGGGCATGGAATGCTTCTTGGATCGTGGAGGCGTTTTCGATGTGTATGATGGGGGGGGGGGCTTGGGTGGATTGGTTGGGTTGGGAACAGCAGAGATGGGATGAGATTGAGATTTATCCGGTTTGTTCGGAAGTGTGGTAGGAGGAGGGAAAGTCTAAGACGATGGATGGATTAAAGACGATAGGATCTTTGATAGTTTCATCCCCATCGGACGGAAGGGCTATCAAAAGTAACAAACACTCTGCACTCTGTCGTTCCTGACTTTGGCCGGAAACCGATCCCGCCGGAATGTCTAGCTAGCTCTCAGGATTGTGGGGTTTCTCCGATGTCTATGATCTCAAACTTGACGGACGTTGTCTCGTGATTCGGAGGTTTGAGATGGTTGGGATGAGACTGCATGAGATGAGATAGTTCGGGCGAGTTGGTGATGTGAGAGAGGCACGATTGTTGGCTACTGACGTTTCCTGACTCTTGAGCCAGGAGATTGATTGGTGAAGATGTTGGTTTTCGGTGCTACTGTGAGACCATTGCAGCTGTACATATCTTGAGGGCGTCTATCTTGTAGTATGCGAGCATAACTCAGTCTAGCAGAGTAGTAACTCTTAACATACCGAGAGAAGATAGATGGTTTGTTATATTGGTCTCAAAGGAATGTGATGGGATCGTGGTAATTGGTGGTATGTGTTCCTGAAACATAGCTGGTTCACTGAATACTTCTCTTGTGTGAAGACTGTTGACACGCTTCTATTATGTACTCACTCACTCACTCACTCACACGTACTCCAACGACATGCTCATCTATGCCAAGGTTCACATGAACTTGTAACAGTTCAGAGTTCAATTAATTGCTCAATCAATTAGAGGTCGACATTGCATTTTGATTGGCCGCATAGCTATTTTTAAAGAACACTCAGGGTGCCCGCTAAGCGATAAACAGCTAGCTCAGTTTCTCCTGTAAAATTACCCAGCTCCTTATTTGGACTCGGCCGCCATGCGATCCTCTCCTGGCTGCGATCTTGATTCATTCCGTATCGCTTTCTCCTCCTTCTCCAGTTACCTCTTCTATTCCTCTCTTCCTCTCTGCTCTATTGCTCCTCATCCTTCTTCAACTCTTTTGCTTCCCCAGCTTCTTCTTGGCCACTTCTTTTTGTAGCCAGTCCCACGCTCATTATTGCTTCTAATTCCATTTCTTCCATCAATCCATTTACATACCATAAACTCTTTATTCCGGATCCTTCAGCCAACAACCAAACCACACTCGCTCCCTCAGGCACATTCTCCCCTATTCTTTGTTCTGCCAAACACTTACACTACTCAAATCCCTCCTACAATCAACATCCTCCTCGACTGAAGTCTGCGAAGCCCTTCTTCGAAATTCCGAACTACACCCGCCTGTTCGTTCTCACCTGCAATTTGGCCTGCATACTTGTATAAACACTGCGGATATCTAATCACACAAGAGCTTGTTTTATCAA
This sequence comes from Rhynchosporium agropyri, assembly GCA_900074905.1. Taxonomy (NCBI): domain Eukaryota; kingdom Fungi; phylum Ascomycota; class Leotiomycetes; order Helotiales; family Ploettnerulaceae; genus Rhynchosporium; species Rhynchosporium agropyri. The sequence continues at coordinate 209,903 of FJUX01000062.1, forward strand.
AGATTCTCCCGGCAGACTTCCTTCGAAACCTACTCGATCCCACGAATCAGAACAGATCGAAATCCTTTGTTTGTAACGAACCCTCACAATCGACTGAGACTACGCAATTGAACCTTCTCTCCAGCCAGTTTACATCAATTAATCTTTGCCTTCAACCCCATAACTGGTGCCTCCTTTGGCACTTTTAATCCTTCAAAACGGCTGTATTATCATCACTTGTGCGGGACAGCTCTGTCCTGCCACCTCATCTTCTCGGGATGCAGGAAATACAGTCTCAAACTTCCCAGAACGGGCCAGGTACTGCGACTGCCAGCCGATTCCCTGGGCATGCTTCAAAGCCTTCCAACAGCGATACGGGATTCTCCCACGGAGCTTACAGCTCAAACCAGTTTTCCATAGGTGGCTATGGTGATAGACACCCGCGGAGAGCGAATATTCCTTCCATCAACACCCAGCCTATGAACACACAGGGTCAGAATGATATGCCTACTCCTGGTACCGCCTTCGACATGCAGTTCACCCCCTTGCTTCCATCTCAACTCCTGCTTGGATCACCGTTCCAGCCAGGTACTCCAGCCGCTTTCCAGAGCCCCCAATTCCAGAACTACGCCACGTTCCAGCAACACAATCAGCAGCAGCAACAGCAGAACATGGGCCCATTGTCTCCTGGACTGTACCAGACTCTTGTTTCCCCATCGACCTATGGAGCTCCTCAATTCTACAACCCCCAATCTCCAACGGGCGGTTTCGCGAACTTGAACAATCAGATGAACCAGATGCAGATCCAGCCATCTTCCCCTGTGCAAATGTCTCCTGGATTAGTCTCAGGTACAAGCCGAACGGTATACTTGGGCAACATTCCCCCTGAGACATCTGCGGAGGAGATCTTGGGACATGTTCGAAGTGGACAAATTGAGTCTGTTAGACTTTTGCCAGACAAGAACTGTGCTTTCATCTCTTTCTTGGATGGAAGTTCCGCTACACATTTCCATTCCGATGCTATCCTAAAGAAACTTTCGATCCGTGGTCAAGATATCAAGGTTGGATGGGGTAAACCCTCGCAGGTGCCAACTTCAGTTGCTCTGGCTGTTCAGCAGTCGGGTGCTTCCAGAAATGTTTACTTGGGCAACCTGGAGGAGACTGTCACTGAGGATGAGCTTCGTGAGGATTTGAGCAAGTTTGGCCCAATCGACACGGTCAAGATTGTCCGTGAAAAGGCGATCGGATTTGTCCACTTCTTGTCAATTGGTAACGCCATCAAGGCCGTCGCCCAACTTCCGCAAGAACCAAAATGGCAGTCACCACGCCGCGTGTATTACGGAAAGGATCGATGCGCATATGTTTCCAAGACCCAACAGCAGAATGCTGCACAGTATCTTGGTATTGCCCCTGGGTACGCCCATGTCCTCAATGGAGCTGATCGTGATTTGATTTCCAACGCTTTAGCTCAGCAATCTGTTGCTGCTGCCGCAGTGGCCACTACCGCGGGTGGAATCAACAATCTTGGAAACAGAACTGTCTACCTGGGAAACATTCACCCCGAAACCACCATTGAGGAAATTTGTAACGTTGTTAGAGGTGGACTTTTACACCACATTCGATATATACCCGACAAGCACATCTGCTTCGTCACCTTTATTGATCCTACTTCCGCAGCTTCTTTCTACGCCTTGAGCAATTTGCAAGGTCTAATGATTCACAACAGGAGATTGAAGATTGGATGGGGAAAGCACTCTGGAGCACTTCCAGCCGCGATTGCTCTTGCAGTGAGCGGCGGTGCTTCGCGAAACGTCTATGTTGGAAACTTGGACGAATCCTGGACCGAGGAGAGGCTGAGACAGGATTTCTCCGAGTATGGTGAAATTGAACTTATCAATACCCTTCGAGAGAAGAGTTGTGCGTTCGTCAACTTCACCAACATCGCCAATGCCATCAAGGCAATCGAGGCAGTCCGTGGCAAGGATGACTACAGACGATTCAAGGTCAACTTTGGCAAGGATCGTTGCGGAAACCCACCACGTCAAGTTCAGCAATCTCAACAGCAACAGTCCCCTCGCAATGATGGTGTGAACTCTCCTCCTCCAAACAGCGGTGGTCTCCAGCCCAGCCAGAACGGTAGTTCGCCTACCAACTCTCAAGCTCCAGGATCTGCCAATGGTAGCACGCATTTTCCTGCCCAGACACCATCCACTATCCTCAACGCAGGTAGCAACAACCCATTGACGATGTACCTCAACCAAGTTTCGCAACAAGCTCATCAGCAACAACAGCAACAACTTGATCCGTACTCCGTAGCCCAATTGCAACAACAGCAGCAACAAGTTCTCATTGCACAGCAGAATGCCTTGTATGGCAATGGATCCCAGAACCTGGATGCTCTTGACATCCAAAACAATCAGGGTATGGGACATCAACAATCTGCAAGCATCAACGGATTTCAGAGTGGAAACTCTGGAGCGCCGATCATCAATGGTCTCCTTGCACCAGCACGCAGTCAACACAACCGTGCCGCCAGCTTGCCAGTCTTTGCTCAGCAGATCCAAGAGAACGGCGGCCAGAACGGGAACGGAGACCAGAGGCGTGGACACCAATACCAAAACTCCCACTCGGGACATGGTAATGGTAATGGCTACTCGAATGGCTATGGACTTGCTATCAAAGACCATTCGGGCCATATGAATGGATTGAATGGTTGGGCTGAGGAGGAGGTTGTTGGGAACTAGGTGTGCGGGATGGGAGGTGGAGGTTTAGAGAGCTCTTGGATAAATTTGATCTGTGCATGGATATTGCGTTTTAATAACTCTTCCTTCTTTATTCTGTTTTGTTTATTTCACTTTCATCTGTCATCATTCATTTGCGATTTGTTCTTTATTTACAGAAGCTGTTTTCAGTCTTTGGATATGGCTCTATCTCTGGGGTTAGAGAAGAAGTGGAAAATCAAAAGCGTGGAACAGCTTGAGCGAGGGAAATAGCGGTGACGAATGCGGTATCCCCTGTGTATTTGTAGTAATTAGTGACAGTGTGGTATGTGACGTGCCGGGCGATGGGACATGGGATCTGGGATCTGGAGAACGGAACACTTAGATCAAGCAATATATTTGTTCAGACCTATCTACTTACCCATTCGAGACTCTGTTGCAGTGTTTGATGAGGTATGTGAAGGTGAAATTGGATGGGCTTGATCACATCCTTTGGTTATTTGACATGACATGTCAATCAGTACGATAGTAGTCGGAGATGTGTAATACGTTCTTGTTCATCCCGTTTCGTCTAACCGACTCTTATTCGGTATTTCCAGTCTTACCGAGCCGCATACCTCAGGTGCCGTACATAGTAACTCACCCCATCCGATTGACGCTAAGCAGTATTTTTCGCGTGGACTGTCGTCCATCCTCTCCTCAGGTAACCTTCTACCACAACATTACTTGAGTGATAGAATAGCGAGAGCGCGCACTTCCTGGTCTTGGTGAGTGAATCATATATACATATACCTATATCTATGTCTCCTGGTTTGCTGGGTATGGATGGGTATCATGTTCTTGTTTCGCGCTGCGCGGGGTTAATCTGATGGGATATGGATTTGAGTTGATTGTGCCTTTGTGTGTTTTGGAACTTTTATGTGGAGGGAGTGAGCAGAATCCGGTGGTGGCGCCGTATTTACTGCTGGCACTAAATGAATTGATTTGGTGAGTTGGTGAGTTGGTATGGATTGTGGAGTTGAATAATTAAGGTAGACCAGCTGAAGATGGAAGAAAAAGGTGGCGGCGGGTATTGAGAAGTTTAGAAACCTACCCACTTTTTTTCAAATATATACATATATATGAGTAACTAAATCATCATAGAACCATTCTGATAGAATTATGATCTACCTTACAGGCAAGCCAAGGTGTAAAAAATAACCGTCAAGTACCGGTCTTTGGATGGTGCGGAATACAGATGAAGGTATAATAAGGGAATCACCAGAGGACGGGTCTCCTGCTAGTTCCTTCTTGAAAGAACTTAGGAGAACTATTCAAATTAGAGAACTATACTTCCTAGAGGGTTAAGAGTAAAGAATAGTCCTAAAACGATACGGACTAGCAGATATAGAGCTAGAGCACAACTCTCTGACTTATCCCTCTTCGATTACCTTGGGTAATACTAGAAGATATACTTACCTAGGGTATACTTTTGCCGAATCGACTGATTATTAAGTATTTTGAAGTACTACGTTGAAGTTGATAAGCTAGCGTTAATACAGAGTATTAACCTACTACTGAGTGTTTTCACTCCGAGTATTTATCTAAGAAGGAACGGGAAATTCCCTAACCTAAGAACCGTCCCCTCGCGGTTCCCTATTTAGAGGACCACTCATATCCGGAACTATCCTTCAACTGTCATTTGACTATTCCGTGCTATTCAAATACCCCTGCTATTGCCTCCAAGGTGCCCTTTGATATCTTCGCAATATTTTAGCACACTTAACCTGCGTGACGTGATGTCGGGCCAAAAATGTTCTACTCACCTCGAGATCTAGCGTTCTCGCATGTCAAAATCGGTCAGGGATATTCCGATAGGGAGACTAGCAACCAGAGCGGTATATCTAATAGACTCGCTGCCCTGCCAGGATACATAACGCACAAAGCAGCTTTAATTTAAATGGGTGGTAGTGAGCCATGAGGGATCTGAGGCAAATAACTGTCACATTTATCCTATACCAGCTAAAAACTTCGTGCTTAGCTCAGAGATAGTATTTCCATGCAAACTTCGTGACGAGCAAAGTTTCCGAGATTTGATCTAGTTACAACCTCCCTAGCCCCAGCCCAATTCTGCACTCGTGAAAACCCATCACGACAGTGCGCTACTTAATTGTCCATTGAACGCAATGTCCATCCGAACTCCACCCCAGGAGTTGCTGACAGAATCAGTTCTGTATAGTTCTATATCGGAAGGAATGACTTACTTCAGGAATAAGGTAACAGAATTACCTGCAGCGGTATTCTGTCGTTGATGTAGCATCAACTATCTACATTTAATACAATGGTTAATAATTCTATAGCAGATACTTACAAACGCAACTACTATTTATGCATTTATCTTTTACAGGATGGCATTCGTACTGTATGCACCAGAGGGAGAATATCATATCACTCACCAAGTGTACGCCGGATTCTTTGGATCTCTATCGCTTGTGTGACGGCGAAAAAGACACTGAGCCCAAGGAAGAGTAGTGAGAAGACGTTGCGCATTTTGAGAGGTTTTGAGATGGATTTGCGTGTTTTGATCGTGTAAGATGAATACCCAGGTGCTGGGTGTTAATGCACAGGAGGGAAAGTAGGACATCTTTATACATACGGAAAAGCCATCGTACTACTACTGTAAATACTGTCCCCCTCCCGGGCTTGAACGTTAATGTTCCAGCTGTGGTAGAGAGAATCAGGTTTAACGTTTAAACCGGGGGCGGGGATAGTAGCAACTTCGCACTCTCGCAATTCGCAAATTGATACTTTCTAGTTGATTAATTTATGAACTGTAATCTACTTACCCCTCACCGCCAGAGAATCAAGTTCAACCCACATTTCGAGAGATTATTCTTTTTTTGATTAGCTAGAGGTCCCCTCGTGGATTGATTGTATGTACTCCTCTGTGAAAATAACTCGGGGTAGGGGTGCTCTTTTACAGCAGGGAAAAGGGTTGACAGGTAAAAATCCTTGCGGAGGTGCTGGCTGGGATTAATGTGCATTATAATCACATACAAGTTCCTAATTACCTTTTCCTGCTAAGGATAATCATGACTTGAAACCAGCTAAAGCAGACTCGCTTTAGTTGGCCAGACTTGAGGGTTCTAAAAGTGAAATGTGGGAGGTACGTCCTCGGTGACGAATGCGAGATTAGATAATATATTAAAAGTGGGCCTTATAAGTTTATACCTAGGTAGGTAGCCCTACAGAGAATCCTTGATAGCTGAATGAAGTTATTACACAACTCATCGCTGCGCATAATGTAGCTTTGATTCGGTTGGACTTGAACCCGAATTGCTTCGACGTCCCGAGATAAACATGCCGAGATATCCTACCTTCTGGCCCTTCGTTGGGTGGTGCTGCTTGAGGAGAAGAACAAGCTGGGTACTATCGCTGGTGGTGTTTCTGTCTATCTACTGTAACATACGGAGGTACAGCGGTCAAGTAAGTGGTTTATCCTGTCGTTTACTACAGATTTTGTTTTCTACTCAAAGTGGTAATATACCTCGCACGCCCTAGCTCTCCTCTCTTCCACTGAACTGCCCCTGTGTGAGCACTTGAGTATATCAGAGGGTGGCCACATATTTCTGCTCCCTGCTACAGTTTACCCTAAGGTCGCGAAGAATAAACCATATTTTGCTGCCTATACAAAAAAAAGTACAGTTGACTTCCTGGTTCGAGCGTGATCATCAGCCTAGGTTTCGAGCTGGGGGCGGTAATCTGTGACCACCCATAACTTCGGTGAGTCTGTAAGGTAGCCTTAGCTTCCCCCCCGGCCCTCCCCCCCCCTCTAAAAGACCTCGAAGGTCAACTAAGACTAACACCTCGGTGTTAAAGCAATTCCTCCGGACCAGACACTCACTCACTGTAAATGTCACCAAGATATACTCTGTAATCAATTATCCACCTTGAAGTATCCTCCCCCACCTTTCTCATCTCTTTTCCCCTCCACCCTTCCCCTCTCCTCCCCCAAAATCCGAAGCCTAATGAATGCTATCATACAGCCAAATAACGCCGCCGGCGCCATCAATCACTTACTCAGAAGGTGTGATACTCCACACCCTCGGTCGTCTAGTTGGTTTATGGCGTCCGGCTGTAAATGTCTACTACAAGTCTACCGGAATGTCGCGCGTATGCACACAGGAAATTTTCTCTCAGACAGCTGTTAACAGTTGTACAGGTTCGATTCGCGCCTGAGGGACATAACTTTTGTGTCTGACTTATTCTTTTGCGATATTTGGGGGTGGACGCGAGGGGGGTGGTGGGGGCTAGTTGGCAGGGAACGGTTTCGGAAAAGAAGATCTTGTCGAAGAGAAGAGGGTGATTCCAGTGCGGGTGTAGCCAGTGAGGTGGCACTTGAATATCCCTGGCTTCCTTTTTTCTTCTTTTTCTCTTTCTATACACCTTGTTTGACCTTTGTTCCTCTGTTGTTTCGAAACGAGGTTGTTGGGGATGGGAGCTGGCTGATAGGGGGGATCTCGCTAGAGTTGGGGGCTGCTGTCGCTGTCTAATCGTGCCGTCCCTTCATGATGGCACGCTTGCAGTAGGCACGCGCTGCCCCTATGTGGTGGTGCCTCTGGTCGGAACGCTGATACATATAGAACAGCTGACTGGTCAATGGCCGCTAAGGCCCCCTACTATGCTACTGAAATTATGAAGCCATGACAGACTCAATCAATGCAACCGCATGCAATCGACGATATAACATTGGTTTACTGTAATAGGAAAAACAATTTCCAGATCATATTTTGAAAGTACATCAATAAGCCCGGCCAGAGTCCTGTAAGAGACTAGTATCTACAGAGTACGTCGAGAAGCGCGGAAGGGAGCTTAGTGCAGAGGAATACTTTTCGTGAATGAATATCGCGGAATAACTCTCGAGGTTCTCGCGGCTTCATACCTACTCTAATCTTGGTGGTGTAGTAGAGGGCCTTGGCGGCCCATTAGTTAGCTATTCCATATAGTAACCAGTGTTCTGTTGACTAGCGATACTAGAGGTAGGGTTTGATTCACTTCATCTATTACCCCATCCGGAAGGTCAGTGGCTCCGGCACGCTTACTGTGATGTCACTGGATTTGCACCTAGCTAGTAGCGCACAGACCTCTCTCTTCTATAGATTACTCTTAAGGTTTCTAAACCTTATAAGAAATATAACTACGCTTCTCAAGAGGTTCTACTCCTATACCTTTTCTAGTAACTATCGCAGGGAGAGATCAAGCTATATCTCTCTCTTCTAGTAATTCTTTCGTGCTTCAATATCTTCTCTAAAAGAAACCACCGAGTATAGTAATAGTACTAATAGCGCCTACTACCCTATAGCGCCTACTACCCTATAGCGCCTATAGTATTAAGATCGCCTCAAATTTTCGGTCAGAGGCTCTTAGTAAACCCTAGATATTAACGAAATATCTACGAAGAATCCTATAATATCAGAAGGCCTCAGATTATAAGGATATATACCCTCCTAGCTATACGTAGCTATTTGCACTAAGCACTCCTATATATTTCAGGATTCTTCTAAGCCTTAGAATTAGTAGAAAGAAGCACCCGGATCTACTACCTATAGCTTCCCTAAGTCTAATAACCCTATATCCTAGCACGGAAGTCATATCCTAGGTAAATATTGTCTCGAAACCCTATATCCTAGCTATTCCCTTCGAGAGCCTCGAGTAACCTTATCTAGCCCTGCTATCTCCCTTTCAAGCCCACCTCGAAATAAGAATATTACTACTAACCTAGCTTCGAGCTAACTATAGATAATATTAATGCTAAAAGCTGAATAATACTACTATAACTAGCTATAATTAATATAATATATTAATAATACCTAGTACTCTAGTAGTAAAGAATCTAATGATATTAATTCTTCTTTCTAAGAGTTAATAAATAATATACTTATATAATCGCTTAGGATATACCCTAACTACTAAACCTCAGAGTCTAATGTAGTAGATTCAGTATATCCTTATATTATCTTATAGCCCTTATATATAACTCTATACGAAGAATTAAAGGGATTAACTCGAAAGTTCTCTAAATTTCAGATCTTCGAGAACCTAAATATCGAGGAGCTTACTTATCTTATCTTGGCTCGAGCAGTCTCGAAGCTAACCCTACCTTGCCCCGCAACTTCTATATAGCTTCCCTCGAGCTAATCTAGTACTATATTAGTAGCTAAGATAAACTCTATATATTAACTTTCTAGCTAGAAGATATTATAACTCTTAAGATATAACTATTACGATATATCAGGGGAATTACTAATTATATAGTTATATATATCAGAGTCTCTAGAATCTATACTAAGTTTCTAAATATTCGTATCAGTTAAATATTCAATAGGAATAAACTCTATACCTAATACTTATTATTATAAGCTGAAAAATATTTAAGAGAGTATAACTTCTTAAGAACTATCTACTCTATTAACGCTAAAGAAGCTACTAAATATAGCCTAAACCTAAAACCTCTAATAATCAGTATAGATAAAGAAGCTAATATAGCTACTATATTAAGCTAATACGATTATAAAAGAGAGAGGAGGAATACTAGAAGTAGTTAAGATACTTACTTCCCTATAAGTATTTAAGGTTTCGGTCTTTAATTAAACTTACGTAAGATATAAGTATGCTCCGCTTAGAGAAATAATAGAGTAATTAAAGGAAAGAATTCAATAGAAACTAGATTCTAGGATATATATTAAAGCTACTCGAGAGAAAGTTAAGAAAACTAAGATAAGTAAGTATCTAGAATATTTAGGATAAAGATACCCTGATTTAAGAGAGCTAAGGACTTCTATAGTAATAGAGATATACTAGTAGTATAATAGCTAGACTATTTAGATTATAACTTTAAAGTAGAGAGCTTAATACTACTAGCTCTAACTTACCTTAGAGCTATTACTATATTACTTAGTAGAGATACTTTAAGGCGTTTCTAATTAGATACTAGAATAAAGGAGATTATATAGAATAGAATATATATAAGCGAAGAAAAGAAATAAGAAGCTATTAAGTAGCTTAAAACTTAGTATCTAGACGATAAACTACCCTTAGAGGAGGTAAATATTATAGCTAAGGTATTAAATCTTATTTAAAGAGAATACGAAAATCTTACCTCTTATTACTACTATACTACTATACTCCTTAAATATATAGGAGTTAGTAATATTAAAAAGGGTCTAGGAGAACCTTTACTACTTAAGAAGACCTCTAATAAGTATATCCTTACTTCTCTTACTTAAGCTTTTATCCGGGAAATTAAAGATAATAAGCTAAGAGTTTATACTTTAAATAATAATATTCTACGCGTTTTATACTTATAGAGGATATATAAAGTACTTTATCTATCGTAATAGTTAATTAAGGCGTAAGAGAAAGTAGAAGAAGAGGTAGAGAAGAGAAAGTACTTTAATAGACTAGAAAAGTATATCATATAAGCTATAGGAATACCTATATATATTATATTAGCTACCTATACCTAGAATATGCTTACCTATAGGGTATTAACTAATACTAGTACTTCGAGTTAGCAGAATAATTCTTCAAGCTTACCTCAGAATCCTTCGAGCTCCTATTAATCCTAGTAGAATTCTTCAAGTACTTTACTTACTTATCTACTCTAATTATAGCTAGTTCTATAGCTTATCGCCCCTCTAACTTTAAATACTTAAACGATATAAATAGCTAGGAGTAGAACTAAGTACTAACCTTAGTAATATTAATTACTTTACTAAAGAAATAACTTTAATATAAGTAATAAATAGTAGTTATATCCTAGAAATAGAATATAAACTAATATTAATACTTCTACTAATATCCTTCTTTTAAGACTAGCGCGAGAGAGCCTGAACTTATATATTAATAGAACTCTAGTATATAACTCTAAGAGGGATAGGATTCTCTGTATTAGCTATAGATATTATAGCTATCTTAAATCAGCTTATCTAAATATTATATCACCCTTTTAGGAGCGCGTATACCTAAAGTAAATTATATTCCTAGAAACTATTACTTAAGTATTATATACTTAGCTATAGGGAGACTTTTATAGTATCGAAGGACCTAGAGCTATAGATAATAAGGTTCCTTTTAGTACCTCTAAATCATTATCGATAATATCTATAATATTATCTACTAGCTCAGTTAGAGCTAGTATATTAAGCTCAGTAGAAATAACCTCATTCGATTAATTTATCTAAGCTAGATCTACTAAGTTAGTTAATAAAGCTAGAAAAGCGAAAGCTATAATTATACTTTTAGATAACTTATAGTACTAAGCAGAATCTATAGAGATATTAGGAAATAAGGTAGAAGGAGAGAAGGAAGATAAAAGTATTTATACTAGAGTAGTATATAGGACTTATTATAAGAAGCGTATAAGGATTAATATTCCTAAGGAGTAGGATATAGCTAAGGAACTAGAGGTAATTACTTAAGGATCTGGACTAAGATCTACGATAAAAGAAAATAGGAAGAAAGGGAGATAATTAAGAGAGATAGTTAGGTGTAAAGGATTAGGGCTAGTTAATTTCAAAGATCTAGCTATTAGAATTAACGTTACTATAAATCTTCTAGAATTATTTCAGATATTACTAGAGATATTAAAGTAATTTCGTAAGCTATTAATATATTGTAACTAGAAGAAAGTAAATCTAAAGTCTTTTACGTATAAAAATAACCCTATAGTAATACCTAGCCCTAGATCTATATAAGCCTTATCTATAGCTATAACTAGAAATCTTAAGCTTATATAGGTTACGCCGCGAGTCTACTCGGCAGATAAGGCTTAGAAAGTTCCTAGAAAGATAAAAGTAATTAAAAAGAGTAAGATTACTATTATAGAATTAAAGGTTAGAATATATTCTATCGACTAAGGTTCTGACTTAGTTATTATATCTCTTGCCTTATAATAGTATCTAAGGTTGAAAACTATTCTACTAACTTCTTATAGGTATACTAGAGTTAGCTATAGTATAGCTAATAGTATATAATATTAACTTATTAAGTTTATTATATTTAACTTTAGAGTAAAGTATATATAGCGAAAAGTCTACGCGTTTATAAGAGATACTAAGAGTCTAAACAATAAGGAGCTAAGCTTACTTCTTAAGCTCCTATAGTTATATTTTATTGATACGAAGATCGATATTTACAAAAGTCTTCTTACCTTTAGTAGTAATCGAAGTAAAGAAATAACTATTATTATTTAAAGCCCTCTTTTTATAGAATCTATACTCTTAAACCTGATTCTATATCTAGAGGTGAAATCTAATAAAGATATATCGGATTTAATTATTCGATTTGCGAAGAGCTCCGACCTCTCTACTACTAATAACGATATAACTTCTGATTCTTCTTCTTCCGAATCTGATTTAAATAATACTTCTTCTTCTAGTAATTCTAACTCTTTAAAAAACTAGACTTACTAAGCTATCCTAAGATGACGTTAAACTTATCACTAGCTTACTATAGCTATCTGAAGGTCTCTAGGACTATATCTACCTAAAACCTCAGATATTTAGCAGATATCTTAGAAGTTTCCTATATATTAGAAGAATCTCCTAAAGCTTTAAATTTCAAAGGCTATATACTATCTATAGAAAAGAGGCCTATTATAAATCAGTATCCTATTATATCAGTAGGCTTATTCCTAGCCTTATTTACTTAAGCTAATATTATCTCTATATATATACTAGAGACTAGGAGAGCTACTACCTAGTCTAAGTTATTATTATAGCTTCTTCTATCCTCAAATATTATAGCTAAGCTAAAACCCTCGAGAATCCGTAATAATTACCTTTAATCCTCCTATCTAGCTATTAAGCCCTCCTCGAAATTCCAATATCGACCTATATCTACTAGCTAGCTTAGAATATATAGCAACTATACTGAAACCCAGAATATTACTATAGAATCTAGTAAAAGGATACTATATATTATAGCCTTTCTTATATAGAGGAGGATAGTTAGGTTACTTATAGAAGAAGTAACTAACGAGATTCTAAATACTTAAGTAACTAAGAGCGACTTAATATTTAGTAATACTATACCCTTAGAAGAAATTAAGCAAGTTCATAAGCTTCTATATATATATCGCTATATTAACTCTATAGGCCTAAAAGATATACCCTTCACAGATCTCTATTATTATAGAGCTAGGATACTAGAGTATTCTAAGCTAATCTAGGAGAACGCGTCCAGAAGACATACCCTAGCTAAGCTAGCTTAGCTAAATAAGACGATTAAGGAAGGAATTAAGTATAGTATATTTAAAAGCACCCTCCTAGCTAATAGAGAGCTATCAGATTAGAATAGCTACTTATATATAGTTAAGAAAGGAACAGATTCCAAGGTATAATCTAAGGAGTATAAGGTAATATTTAACTACTTTAAAATTAAGGAGAAGACGCCTAACTACTTAATAATCTCTATAGTAGAGTGCTTTATATTTCTTAGTAATCCTAAGTATCGCTTATTTATCTAGATAGATCTGAAATACGCTTACTAGTTAGTAAACTTATACTTAGACAACTACTATATCTATACCTTCTCTATACTAAGCTATAGCTAACTATAACTAATATATATACCTTAAGAGTATAGAAGCTTAGCTTTCTTAATAATAGAACTTATGAAGCTAGTGTTTAGAGATATACTAAGATCTACTAAGGTAATAGAGAAAGGTTTCGATAACTCTAAGCTCTCGCTATTTTCTCTAATTATTACTAAAGGGAGAGTAGTTCTCTAGTCTTTACTCTTCTATATAGATAATATCTTTATAGCTTTTAAGATATTTAAGGAGGTATTTATATTTCTGAAAGACTATCTCTTACCTAGACTTCTATAGTCTAGTCTGAAACTTTTATTTAAGAAGTATCTACTATTTATAATAGAGGTATTAGTTTTAGGAACCTTATATAAAGCTAGAGGTAAATTAACGATTAAACTAGAAAGGGCCTTAAGAATTCAAGTATAGCTAGTTCCTAAG
>FJUX01000062.1:231123-356727 GCA_900074905.1 Rhynchosporium agropyri
TATTAAGTCGCTAACTTAGCGTAATTTCATTTATAAAAATCAGACTAAAAAACTAGAGCTCTATAGATCCGCGAATAATTATATAGGAAGATTAAATACTACTTAATCTAAACTATTCTTATATCTCTCAGCTCGATACTCTATATAGTATCGTCTATCCTTAGAGGGAGTTCTACTACTATATAATCCTATAAACTTGCTAGTAGAAGCTCTACTTATACTGCTATTATAATCTCTCTTCTTTAGAGAAGGTCTAAGTCTAATAGACTTCATATTAAGGATCTCGACCTCAGATTCTGACTCTATATCGCTATCGCCTTTCTTTAGAGCTCTCTTAGCTTTTATATCTTTAAGTACTTATCGAAGATTCGTACAGCGGTTTTTAAGGAACTAATTAAATCAGCTAATATATTAAAAGATCAAATTATTAAAAGCTTACGGATTCTTTAGCGCTAGTTCTCTTTCTATCTATGAACTCCTTAGCCTAGGTAATTATTTGCGGAGTTATAGGAATGCAGCTATAAGAGGCATAGGAATAGTATCTCTTTAACTTTATAGTTATATTTATATAGTATCGACCTTTTAATCTAGTTCCCTCTATACTTATACTAATATATCTCTAGTAAGGATCTTTATTCTTTTTATCTAGTAGATATTAGATTTAAATAATATTAGTATTAGAAGATTACTTACTTATCTTACGCTTTACTTCGGATCTAGAGATAGTAGTAATAGTCTTATAGCCATAGGAAGGTATAATAATCTTCTTTAGAGTAGAAAGAGCTTTTAGTATACGAGGAGATAGATTAGTTCGCTAGAGAAGTAGAGAAAGTTCGCGCGCAAAGTAATCAGATTCGTTAAGAGGATTAAACTACTTAAGCTTAGGCTCGGAGTTATTATCTATTTAAGTATAATTAATATATCGAAAGGAGCGGATCTTAAGATTATTTCTTAGAGGAGCTATTAAGCGATAAGGAGTGAAAGGGATATTATCCTTAGAGTAAGGGCTATTAAACTATATCACGCATATTAGCTAGATAATTAACATAAGGGAATCGATAAGGATAATCTTATAATATTACGACAGATAGATTTAGTCATAAACCTTCCTTCTGTACTACGACGACATAATATAGGACACGTCTTAATCTCTTTATTCTCGTTTCGTGATCTCTTTATTAGAGAGTTAGAAGATATAATAATAATAATAATAGAAGATTAGAAATAAAGTTATTAATAAAAGAAGATAGACGCGGGTAATCTTAGTATATTATGTTTTAAAAGAAGAAGAACTCTATATATACGGGATAAGGGGTTTATATACCTATAAGGCTTCGCTACTTACTCTTATAAGTAAATAAGGCTAGCTACCTAGAGTGCTTCTTTAGTCTAGAAGCTTCTTCTGCCTAGAGTTCTTCTTCGGTTTAGAAGCTCCTTCTATCTAGAGTGCTTCTTTTACTCTTTCAGAATTAATAAATAATAATACGATTATTTAACTTGACTTTCAATTTATTCTATTAAACGCTTCTTTACGATATCTTACTTTTATCCTTATACTTAATAATTACTTAAAGCTTAGAAACTGATTTTTCACTATATAAGGCTATAGCTTTATAATTCCCTTTGTTTATTTTATTACTCTTCAGTAGTTACTTCGACTTTGATTAGTTCACTCACTTTACCTATGCTTTCCTTTATTAATATATATATATAGTGTAAGTTACCCTCTCTATTTGGAAGCTTCTTTACTTACTTAGGGTAGTTTATATCTACTAACTAAGTAAAGGTATACGTATAATTAATAGTAATCTCTAGACTTATACTAAGAGATTACTATAGGGGGTATATCGTACACTTTCACCTGTTATATATAGTCACGTTATATCTGATTACCTGTATAGCCTAGAGTATACTTATATGATCTCCTTATATATTTAAAGTAAGTTTTCTCTCTTCTTTCTAAGGGGATAACGCTCTTAATAATTAATATTCAGAGTCTATTATAACTACTTTCCTATCTTCTGATTCCTCTAAGTGATCTTTCAACCTCTATTAAAGCCTGCCTTACTTTTGTACTATAGAAGACTATTAACTTAGTCTAGTAAGTGATAACTAAGACTAGTCCTAACTATACTATTAAGCTTCAAAAGGTAGTATTTAAGATAAATTTAAGAGAGATTAGGTTCCTTAGCTACTTCCCTTTTTATATATACTATAGGTCTTAGCCCAGGTTAGAAGTAGACCTTACCTTTCTAGTATATTATATTAGAGCGATTTATTAAGAGCTAGATTTATAAGGATTCTCTAACGTGCTTTAGGGAGTAGATAGTAAAGAGAATAAAGAATAGGGAGATAAGGTATTAGAGTATATTAGGATATAAGCTACTAAATTAGAGTAGGTAGATATAGCCTTATACTTAGAGAGAATAAGACGGAAAGAGATATATGATCTAAGGGTATCTAGAAGATAATATCTAAGTATTAGCTCTATAGTTATACTCTACGATTATACTATAGCTAGATAAAAGCTACGCTTAAGCTAGAGAGGTCCTTTCGTAGTCTCTAGTATAAATAGCGAATATAGCAAATCGTATACCCTATAGCAAATCGACGGAACACTTATACTACGACACTTCCACATCGATTAAATAAAGCTCTTTTATCTGCGAAACTTATACCTTATAAATAAATAGATAAGAGGAAAGACTATTATTATATTAAAACCTTAGAGCTAAGAAAGGTAAATATTCTCTGCTAGTAGAGCTTAGAACAGGTCGAAAAATAGAGGTTATAGCTAGAGATTCTATACTAAGGGTATAGTAGTAGGAGTAGGGAGTTTAATAATATATATAGAAGTTCAGAAGTTATTAATTATAGAGTTAAGATATATAGGTATAAGGTCCTGATATAAGATAGAGATATTCTCTGTCTCGAAGGGGAGTTATCTGAAGAGAGTTTTAGGAGTATATAGCTTTCGAGATGTATATTTACAGGTGTTTCATAGCGTATTAGAACTCACGAAAGAGAGGTCTTAGGGCGAGACTTAGTAGTAGTAGACTTATAATATCACTAGATTTATATCTAGCTAGTAGCGCATAGACCTCTCTCTTCTATAGATTACTCTCAAGGTTTCCAAACCTTATAAGAAATACAACTACGCTTCTCAAGAGGTTCTGCTCCCACACCTTTTCTCTTATCTATCTGCTCTTATTCATCGAAAGGAAACGGAATTATGGAAACATGAAGAAGCGTAGTTATTTTCTGGTGCGTGTCTTCTTGGTCTTGATACAGGCATTCTGAGCAGACTATGAGTAGGTCGCTAGGTGGTCATGTTTCTGGCCAGTTTTGATGTCTGATGTTCCTGGTGACACATGGATCGGACGTGAGTGCGTGTCACCATTAACTGGATGATTATCGATCTTTGCAATTTTATGGGGAAGGGGAATGCAGGATGGGAAATAATTTGGAGGGTTGAATGAATGAAATGGGTATTGAGGAGGTAGAAGGTAGAGTCATTTCGTTGCATGGCTCGGAGATGCATGGTCAGAGAGAGAATCAACCAGATATGATTTAGTTGAAGTGAGTTGAGCTGAGTGCTCTCTAAACTCCTCCGAGCCGTGCTTAGGTTGTTTTCAAAGTACTCTCGCCGTACCGAGTGACACATCAGGGTAGGGATCGTTTTCACGACGTTCCGTCGCAATGTCTCGCCAGATTGAGATATATTGCCTTCCTGCATACCCATGGAACTAACTGAACGATGAGCGTGGCTGGGGGTAAAGTTATGTTTTGGAAGCCGAGAGTGATCAATTAGTAGCTCGAGAAGAAGGAGTTCATAATCGATTGCATACTCAGGATCCTAATCTAGTGTGGGATGTGGGAGTGATGAACGATGTCGTTTTGAGGCCCACGAGAGCCTTCAGAAGCGATGAATTGACTCGCGATTCCGATACAGGGAGTTGTTCGTCTGCTGAATCTGGAAAGTGCGCGAAATCGCTGTAGGAAGAACAATTGACACCACGTGAGTCCTTACATAAGAGCAGGATTTCAACTCGGGGATGGCCAACCTATCGAGATGGAAACACGGTAGCTTCTACGAGTTCGCCGTCGCTCCCCTCACGCGTGCCGTACGTACAAGTACGTCACTTCTGCCAAGTGTGGCGTGAGCTCGACCCGGTAAGCGCTAGTCCCAGAATGGTATGTGGCGCAGAAAACCAGGGTGGTTGATAGGCACGATAGAAGTTAGATTCCTCATTGGCATTGGCATTGGCATTGGCATTGGCATTGGCATTGATTGGCATGTGCAAGCTGAGAAAAGCAAGTGACGCTGCGCTGCTTTCAAGGAAGTACTCCACGGAGGTAGAGTAGAGTGGAGTGGGAGTGAGTGCGCACAAGAGCATGCATCTGGACCGTGATGATTGATTGGAATGAACTTCTTCTTCCTCCGATCTATCAATCTCTTCTTGAAGGCATCTTCAGCTCTTCACAACATTTCATATATACCAAGTATTCACACAACTGTTGAGGTTTTCTGTTCAGCTATATTTAAGTATAGCTAGCTAGCTAGCTCCAAGTCTTATCATACTTTGTTCTGTGGCGTGCAGTAGCTCAACTCATTTCGCCCTGCAGATCCACCAGTACAGTATAGTACAGTCCAGTGCAGCCTTGTCCGCAGTCTATTACGGGATTATCCAAGGAACTAGACGACAACAGGAGTTAAACTTGTTGACGACGTTGACATCACTGACAAAGACTGATTTTCCTCTCAATTGAACTTGATGGACTTGCCGGTGGACGACCAACCTCAATCTGTTCACGATTTGAGATTGAAGCCGCATCTTTCTGAAAGAGCCCGGACATATATATATATATACATATATATATATTGCTAGCAAGTGACAGGTTACACAACTTTGTGGCGTCGCGTGAGGGGTATGCAGCACACTTCATTTGTCGTACTGTATGACTGGGAATACCGGATCGAGATGTCCTTGGACTCCAATCGGACATTCAAACCTGCAAACCTGAAATCTTCACATTGTCATGATCACAGGCTCCGCTAACAAATCGATCAATTCAGGCATGAACGGGTCCGACCTTGTCGACTACCTACTAATCAAAAGTGAACAGCTCCTTCCTCCCCTCCTCCAACTATACAACAGCAAAGCCCCATCTCTTCTCCAAAGCTCTGCGAAGACTCTCAACGCAATAATCGCCCCTAGAAGCAAACCTCGCGGTTCATAAGCCATCACCTTGCCATCATGGCTCCCAAAACAGTCTCCGTCACAGTCAAGTACGCCGTACCTGGAACACAACCTCCCATCTTCCTCGCAGGCAGCTTCTCTGATCCAGCATGGGAGCCCCAAGAGATGCAATTCACAACCGACGAGAATAACGAACATGAGTTCTACAAGGAAGTAAATGTCGAGCAGGGAAAGGAATACCAATACAAGTTTCGCATTGGATTGGGAGACTGGTGGATATTGAATGAGAATTCTCCTACAGGTATGTGACGTGACGTACCTACCCTTTCGAGCGAGCAAACGAGACCTGCTGCCTTTTGATTGACCGTTTCGTATCTTCTTCCCTTTCTTACCCAGAACATCGAACTGACATCTTCTTGCAATCAGGAACCGACAACGCAGGAAATCGCAACAACGTCTTGACTGCTCCTGTTATTGTCGATAAAATTGACGCAACACCTACTGAGGATAATCGAGAGGAGGATTCCACCATGACGAAAAATCAGTGGGTGCATGATGCGCCATTAGGTGCGAGAGAGGCTACACCTGAGCCCGTCGAAGAGGCAATGGGTACTAGAGAGACTTCTGATGTTCTGTTCTCCGACGAGATCGTCAAGGAGGATGAACTGCCAACGACCACCGGTTTACCAATGCCTCCTCATACGATTGAGCCTCTTGAGCCACATCCTACACCAGCAGCCGGTCTTGAGAAGAATGAGTCGGAATTTGGCCTGGGACTGAAGGATACAAATGCTTACACCAAGATCGAGTCTGCAGAGAGTATCAAGCCTGCTGCAGTACCAAGTCCTGAAATTAGCTTGAAGGAGACCCTCCCGACTCCATCAGAGGAGACGAAGCCAAATAGCGAGCACGTCAAGACCAAGAGTAAGGAAGATACTGCGGAATCATTACATGTCCCAGCCTTGGTGGTTGAGAAGGTCGACGATGAGCCCAGCTATGGTGACGACTTCGGACCTAATGCAACTACGGCCCAGAAGGATGCTCA
The DNA here is from genome assembly GCA_900074905.1 of Rhynchosporium agropyri. Classification (NCBI taxonomy): domain Eukaryota; kingdom Fungi; phylum Ascomycota; class Leotiomycetes; order Helotiales; family Ploettnerulaceae; genus Rhynchosporium; species Rhynchosporium agropyri. The sequence goes on from FJUX01000062.1 coordinate 237,370, forward strand.
CAACCTGCGAAGTGAGGATGCAGAGCCAGATCAGACAATCATTCGAGACACCCATACACCAGAGCTTGCAGACGTTGCAGCTGAAGTTGCCGACAGTGCTGAGACCCTTGATCGGCATGCTCCCACACCACCGATTTCGGACGAGGAAGCTGGCCGAATTGGCTACAGACGTTTGTCGGAGACGCCAATTCCAGAGATTGCAAAGACAGCTGCGGAAGTTGCTGATGTTGCCGCTGTTCTTGACAGGAAGGCCCTTGTAAGTTGCTTGAGTTTCCCGCTTGTAACTAGACTGACGTGCTTAGGGTGATCTTCTTGAAGAGAGAGGATACTTTGCCATCATAGATGACGAGAGCATTGTTTTCCCAGAAACCCCCGCCGACGAGAAGGTTCCATTGTTTCCCCATGAACGTGGTTGTGATTCTCCAAAGGGCTCCAAGAACGGCAAACACGGTCCTGTCGATATCCCACGCAAACTTCAGAAAATCGATGACCAAGCTTTCTGGGATCCCAATGATCCATCTTTCAGAGACGGCATCCACGGCCTAGAAAATCCAATTTCTCCTGGCATCACTCTCCAGGATCCATCTCCATCTCTTGATGCTATTACAGAGGACGAAGAGGAGAAGGATGAAGAGCAGGAAATACCTACCAACGGTGGAAATGTCAATGGTAACGGATCGGCCGGCCATAGCAGGGAGCCAACGGTTCAAGTTAATGGAATCAAGGACACCGAGAAGCCTGCCCAAGCAGAGAAGCAGAATGGTGTTGTGCCAACGATCTTGAGTCCAGGCGAAAATGCAAAGGCTGAGCCAGAGATTGGAGGATTCCACAGGGAAATCCCGGCTCTTGCTGCTCAAAATATCCAACCGCTCATCAATCATTCAATAGGCCGAAGTTCGTTCGATGGTGTAGATGATAATCATTCCGCTACACCATCTGTCGAAACCCCAGCTATCGAAGTCCAGAGTGCGGAGCCAAAATTGACAAACCCAAATGATCGACCTGCAAGCACGGATGGCGAGCAATTATCCGAACCACAAATCCAAATCCCAGCAACACCCCTCATCGTTGGCAATCGTCAGCTTGGACACGAGGACGAGGACGTCCAACAGATCACCACTAAATCTGGACTCAGCATTCAAGTCCAACCTGCCACGCCAAGAGGATCTACCGCCGAGTCAAGCGGAGGAAAGAGTTCTGCAATTGAGGACAAGAACGTTAATGGCAACCCCGAGACTCAGATCAAATCTCGGAAGAGACAACCATCGCCGACGCCGGATCGACCCCTTACACCAAGTTCGATGCAAGGAAAGGAGCAATCGAAGAATATCTTGAGGGCCATCTGGAGAGTTGTTTTCGTCGAGTGGATTGGGGAATTTATTATGCGTCTTTGGTAAGTGTCTGTTCGTGCGATGTGTTTGTGTGGCATGAGAGGCTAACCTTTGAACAGCAATGGTGGCAGAGGTCGCCAATCGTAAGCAATCTTACTTACTCAAATTGTTACTTGTCGCAGCATCCCTTTTCAAATCTTCGGAGCTTCAATGCTTCGGGTTTCCCGAGACTGTATCCTGTTACGAGTGCATCTTCTTCTTCTTTTGGTGAATGTCAGGACTTCCTCCATCGACAATACTGATAGCTGTTCCCCTCATACAGGCTTTTCGCCGTTGGTGCTTTCGCACTCCTTGCTTCTACGCCAACGATGTATAGATTCTTCTTAGGCAGGTTGGTTGAGTCCAAGACGGGGAAAACAGTACCGTAGGGGCCACATTTGATTTTGTTAGCATTGCTTGCGGTTCTTGTTTTGACGTGTCTGCTTTTTAAAAACGAATTATGATGGATTGGTGGATGATTAATGGAAACTTGCTTCCTTGTTGATGGAAGCGAGGTGAGTTAAGAGAGGTTGAGTTGAGAGCGATTGAAATTGTTTTGGTGGTCGTGGCTCTGTATGATATGTCGCTAGGCTGGAGTCGGTGGAGAATCAATTGAGCTTTTGTATGAATTCTTCACTTCGGACTTATTTTAGTGATACTTACAGTACATCATGTGAACTCTCGGCTTAGAGATGCCAGCGGTGGTGTGGTGGTATCATACTGAGCACGATTTCGAGTAAGCTTTCCTCGGTACCTACGTAACAGAAGTGGTTCGTTCCCAGCGAGCAGACCGCTTTGGGAATTACTTCCGTTCACTCATCAACGCGAAAACTTGAGAATTACCTACCTCGTGTAAAGTATCTCCAAGTCATGATGTAATCAACTGATATCAATCAGATACCTGCGTCTAAACTTTTGAGGTTCTGGACTATGGGAATTCAGGTTCCATCTATTCTATAATACAACATGGTGTAATGGGTTGTGGTATGGTTAGAGCCTAGCCTTGTTTGTTGGGTCCAAGCGAGAGAGAGACTTACTTGATGGGACGTGGAAGATGGAAGATGGTGATGCTGAAGGTCAAATGCGGAGGAGCGGAAGGTGTCAGGCAGACTTCCAAGCTAGCTAGTGGTGAGAGGAGTGGGTGGTATATCAAGAGGGTGTTGGGTAGGTAGCCTGCGATTAGGAGTGTGTATTTCATGTACATATACATGTATATATATTTATACATACACAAATTTTTTTAAAATTTTTTTTTTTTGGTGTGAACCTTCTGACGATGATACTCTTGAGGCATCGGGCCGTTTGTCGGGATCGTTACTCTTTCCATCTTCTTTCTTTGGCTTTGGCTTTTGGCTTTTGGCTTTGTCTTTGTGTTGTTATTGTTGTTATTGTTGTTATTGTTGTTTTTCTGGGGATCCTAAACTTTTATACTGTGTAGTGATAATCTTGGTACGAACGGCGGTCGGCGGACGACGGTTGATGGATGACGTATGACGTATACTTCACACTTCACTCTTGGTGTTTACTAGGCGTGATGATTTTTCGGGAGGGAGGGGGGCGGAGGATGAGGATCGAGGGGAGAGATTGGAAAGACGATTGTGTGGATGTGTTGGAGGGACAGGATGCGGTGAGGGTGCGGAGTTGGTGTGCGGAAGATGTATGATGGATGAGATGATGGGTTTGCTGTGTAGGAGTGAGGGCTTGGCTCTGGTTTGGGAGAGCTGGTTTTTTTGCTCTATGGTGAGGTGTTGGTTATGAGGAGAGGGGGGAGGGGAGGGGGAGTAGGACTCTAGGAATGATGTCTTGGGAGTGGAGGGACAGAATGCAGTGAGGGTGGGGAGTTACGGAGATAAGATGGTCACTTTCGTGGGGGAGTTTTCTCAGAGAGCAAGATTCAGAAGGGAAGGAATAGGGAGAGGCAAATGATAGTGAGTAACTTTTTTTTTCAGATTTCTTTTGTTGTTATGCTGTTGTCGTTTTGTTCTTGTTGATTGTCGCTTGGAGAGTGGAGTGAGTAAGTGCAGAGAGGGATGTGGAGGATGACAAAATCTGATGTCAATCCTTTCTGGCAGGGCTCTTGTTATGCCGCTTATAACCCTTAGTCCATAGTTTATCCTTTAGGCCATTTCGTTCCTATTCTCTCCTTCTCTGGCTCCCTCTCTCTCTCTCGTATAGCGAAGAAAGCGGATGGCATTAGAAGAGGAACATAGCCGACCCAAGTCTCAAGTCTATTTGCCCGCTCCCAGCGCTCCATCAGCTTTAAATATCAGTTTGCACGAGATTGATACGATAAAGACCAGAATACTTAAAATGGCATCAGCGGATACCAGAACTCCCCTCTGGTTCCGGAGTGTGCCAGAGCCCTTCTGGGTGTAGACTTGTAGACGGGTTGACAATTTAGAGGAGATTCTGATGTAGGCGGAGGCGGGTTCCCGTAACAATGCCGGAGTGTAACCCGAGTACAAGAGCCCGACAGAAGAGGATAGAAGCAGATAGAGGAAATAAGAGAAATTCTCGGTCCGATCAAAGGCAGAGAGTGCTCGGCTGACGAGGGCTTCCATATCGATTACAAGGGTGAGGAGTTAGGGGTATTTTAATACGATATGAGACAAGTTGGGGACAGTGAAATGAATTGGGAGGCTTTGTTAGATATTTCGCCGTCTGTTGGTCTTTGCGATGGTATATGTCATGCAGGATGGATAATGATTGATGGTTGCGAGTAGTTTTGACGTTAGAGATGTGGGTTGCAATATAGAAGCATACGGATATAAAATTAACAAAATCCGATGTACGCGATGTCAGGTCTACTTTTAGAACTTGCCGAATACGATGACTAAATTGTATTATTTAAGGATCTGGAATTTGGAAATCTAGGCTTTACATCTGATCTGGCCTGTGTGCTCTATTCAGGTGGTCTGACCATGAGTTAGCCATCTTTAATTTAAATATCATGTTCATCGCGATATGCATACATTATCACAGCTAAACACTTATCGACATCAGACCTATATGCCATTCTGATGATCTGCTATCAAGCAGGCCAAGAGATACTAGTATGTTCTTTTCTGATGCACGAATAAGAAACTTAAACCTTTTGGATATATACGAATAAACAAATAAAATAGGCCACAGCTAAATCTATATACATGAATACTGTAGCTAAATTTACATACGCTAAAATTCTATTAACTTAGCGATTTTATCTAGAGAACTACCCCTTCTATATAAATTTGTACTTAAGGGGCCAGAATGTTAATATATTATGTAAATATTTATAATTACCCCTTAGACTGATAATTGCGCTTAAGGGAGGTAGAATAGCACCTTTAAGTACAAGTCGAGAGCCCGTGTTATTTAAGCTACCCTTAAGCTCTGCCCCTATATCACTTGAGCAGTACTCTATAGTATAAACAGCATATTATAAACTGTAATTGCGATATAAAGGCTTAAGGATAGACATTAGGATAACTATGAGCCCGGTATACGGAGAGAGAAGGGTATATATATAGTATATTATCAATCTATTATTCAGAAAGTATAGTAGATGCTACTATAACTAGTGAATTATTGATTCAAAGAGATATGATCGGAGGAGTAGAGATATATAGATACTCAGGATGCAGAGTATGAAGATGATAGTAAGGATATAGTATAAAAGTAGTAAGCTAGCGATATACTATATATAGTTATGTATACAAATTTTAGGAGTGATAAATGCACTCTGCACTTTAGGTTCGCTTAATTAGCGCATGTAAATTTAGCTATTCACGTATGTAGATTTAGCTGTGGCCATAAAATATCTTAGTTTCATAAAATTTAGAACATAGACCCCTGTATCCCTTCTTCATATTTTCTATCTGCTAATTATGTAATGAATCTTTTTTTAATACGTATGAAGCGGGAGGGAGGGTGTTTTGTGTAAATAATGAGATTAGGAGAAAATGAAATGAGGTTGGATTAACAGAGCGAACGAGGTAATTCCGATAGCGAAGTTGCTTGCTTAATTTAATGTGAGACCGAAGTCGTTTGAAATGAGAGGACTGTTGCTGGCTTGATGGATTAGAATATGATAGAATGATCTGATCGAGACGGCGAATGAAATGGTGTATCAGTATTACTGTCGATGAACAAATCATATGAAAAGCTTCCGGTTCGAGCGCGAGAGAGCTTGGCCAGGAAGTTCATATACAGTCAATCGGATGTTGGGAATATTTACTAACATCTGTCTCGTTTCTTTCATTTATTCTATTCTACCTATCTACTTGGAAAAATATTCCTAAGAACTGACGACACCTCAGTCGATATTGACATGCGGACTGATTAGATAGGTAAACCAGAAATAAAACGAAATTATCAAGCCTCGGCTCTTAGCTGCATAAGATAGTAAGTATCCTTATGCTTCGGACGTGTTGAGGTAGCCAGCGTCTGTGAGTTTAAATTATGAAGTGGTAAGAGGGAAGAGCGGAGCTGAAGGTGAGCTTTGAATTCAATCATTTTCCCGGCAATTCAATTTGTTTTCTAGCGTGTATTCTTCTGTGCGTTAATTACAGCTTTCACAAATACCTTACGTAGATATAGTTAATCGCCGGTTTACTTTTTGATAGTGCGGTTGAGATCTTTCTCTTCCAGCTCACCTGCTGCTCGACTTCGAGTCACGTTTTGGGAGTCTCGGCTCGACTTCCCCCGCTTAACTTGAGAAATTCTCCACTCGGGTTCCGCCATGCTCCCGTTGCAGCATGACGCTAAGGTTTCAGAAATACAGATCGGGAATGGTGTCGCGATTGATCAGGACGAGGACAGGGGAGGTGATCTGTGAATAGTTAGTTGTTCTTTATAGTTTCAGGAATGGATAGTATACTAGCCGGTCCACCTCCAGTTTCGCTCGGGGCTCGCTTACTGTCGGGGAAAGCGAATGTCACAGGCAAGCAAAACTGTCATAGCTCGGCTAAACTTCGGTCATTGGGTTTTGGTACATATCTCCTATAAAGGCAATGTTTTTATTTAATTATTCCTATGAATTAAATGCTAAAAGAAARATAATRATTTCCTATGGAAAATCTATCTATTTCCTCTTCATCTTCAGAGCTTTCTAGCAGTACAGGGGATYACTCCTTGTACTCTATATYACAGATTYCTTCTATACCTCTTYTTCTCTTAGTATATATCTCTATTTRATRACTTTTATTATGAGCTAGTYRAGCTTCGATTTCTCTTTTYGCAGTTAGTAACCTAGGGTACRCTTCTTCAGTAAGAAARACACCTTCAATTATAGTAYGTTGCTTATCAGGCTCCCTTTCTTATATATAAAGCTCTGAATTAGTATATACTTCTCCTCCTCTTCTGAATATCTCTTATATCTTAAGCTTCCTAGTTTTGTTTACCTTCCTTGCTGTAACTCTAGCTACTCTGAGAGACTCCTTGTGTTTTCCAATAGCTGTAGAAAGAGCTTTAGAAGCTTTCTTCAGACCTACTTGCTTCTCCTCTGTAGCTTTAGCTTTGATTTATAACCTCAAATCAGCTATATATACTGCAGAACCTCTATTCCCTTTTAGACTCCGTCGAGAGGTATTCTTCTTCTTATTACTCTCTTGCAATTTATATTACAGGAGAGTAAGCTCTATAGAAGTCAAGTATGCCTTCTAAAGTTGAACTGAAGCTTACTTTATTAATTCTGAGAATATATCTCTAGTATTATCAGAGAATTAGGTAGGGTCTCTTCTAATAAAAGACTCAATAGTAGTACTAGCTTGCCATACCTGCTCTACAGGTCTATTTGGAGGGAGCTAAGGTAAAGTAAGCTCTTTAGCTTCAGCTGATTCAAGCTGGTGTTTCTTCCTAAAGCTTTACATATTCTTGATTCTAGCCTTATAGCTGAGTAGCCATATACTAGAAGTTCTGAAGGCGTTACAAATAGTGTAGTATACTATAGTTTTCTCCCTTATTTAACTGAGGTCTCTGAGTAGAGAAGAGACTATATATGAAAGGTCTAAACTGCGCAAGGCAGAATTGACAGCAGCAGAGTAGTAATGCTTCCAAGGTCTGAATATACCCATATCTAATAGCTGGAGAATATGTGTCAAGTAGCTAGGGAAGTACTAAAGTTGAATATGATTCTCTTGAAGGAGTAGTACAAATTCCTTGAAGTAGTGAGATTCATGGCCGTCTAATAGGAGTAGTTTCTAAGGTTTACTTAGGCTAGTATATAAGTGTTTGATTAAATAGTAACTATACTCTATAATCAAACTATTATTGATATAACTAGTTGTAGAGAAAGTAATTATCTCTTCTCTAGTAAGGTTTAGAGAGACCTAGCTTAGCATAATATGCTCGCTAGGGTATATTACAAAAGGTGGTAGAGTCTTCTTTCCATCTCCTCTTACAGTTTCTATAATAGTAACTGTTTTCCGGCTCCTCTGAGTAGGTGTATATAGCTGTATAATAGCTATAGGTACTATAACCTTCTCTGCAGAAGGATAGCTGACCCTTATACCTGATTTATCTATATTTAAGACCTTCTTTCTACTGTCGATTTATAGCCTTACTATTTCATCTCCTAGCTCTTGAAACCAAGCTCTCACTTCTTCTTCTATATATGTTTCCAGTTGAATAGCTTCTATAGGTTTAGTCTTAATAGTATAGAGGTGGGGAGTCTTTTTGAGCTATAAGGAGAACTAGCGGTTTGAGGGAGGGTTTTAGGGAGCAATCTGAACCTATTATACTATTAGTAGTTATTCAATTGACTTATATAAAGTGTATACCTTAAGCAGGTGAGTAATTGCTGACTTTACTATAGTATATGTAGCCCCTAGGCCTACCTCCTATTAGTCATAGTAATACTGAATAATTGCCTCCTCTTATATAGGAGTTAATATCTTATTCTGACTACCTCTCCCTTTAGGTAGGCGTATACTACTCTGAGCTACCTTTAATTTAGCTCTATGAATTAACTGTCGAAGAGTGTCTTCTTTGACGTCGAATATACGGGCTGCATTCCTTGGTGGCTCTGAGGGGTTATCGAGAGCCCATTTTCTAGCCTCTTGGAATGCTTCAAAGTACTCGGTTTTAGTAGCATGTTTACTAAAAAAATATTTTGTACGGGGCATAGGCATTTTGGGATTTTTCAATATTGTTATATATTATTCATGTTATAGCTAAGATATAAAAGAGGTAGAATTTGGTAGGAAAAAGCTGCCTCGGCTATCTGAGCTGTGATAGTTTTGCTTGCCTGTGATATTCGCTTTCCCCGACAGTAAGCGAGCCCCGAGCGAAACTGGAGGTGGACCGGCTAGTATACTCCGTACTGAAGTAGAGGTTGGAATCGTCGAAATAAAGTGGAACGAATAGAGTCTGTAGTGGTAATTAAAAGTCACTCAGCCCTACCCGGTAGTATAGTAAAAGCAGAAAAAATTAACAGAGGAAGGAAGGTTGTTGGGAGGGGCCGCTCCGGGGAGGGCTCCGGGGAGAGTCACTAGGTAGGTACGAAATCAACCTACGGAGACGAGCATAGCATCACGTAGTTAGCAGCTCAATTGATGGGCATTATGGAGTGGACTCATGAACTTCTAAGACCATGACCTTTATACAACATCAAATCCCGACGAATCCAGCTCGTAAATCGTACGCAGGGTGAAGGCATGGTGTTCATGCGATGGATGATGCATCAGGTACACATGTAGGAACGTAGGTACCGAACTAGGTACTGTAACCCGAACGGCTGCCATCCGAGGTCCGTACTCAATACCAAACCGTCTCAATCGCATCAAACAAGGCCGCCGACACGACTCACGAAGTACTCGACATACAGTCCCATACATAGTAACATCGCATGATTCAACAAGTCCCTGATCCATCCCAACGCGCATCCATCTAGACATCTTCTCCATGCCCACCTTGCTCCTTGATGCTTGCCTCGTCAAGCTTCGAGGTCGTGGTCTCGGGCCGTGTTCTGGAGATATTGTAAACACTTGAATGTTCCAGCTGTCGTCCTAACTCTTGAACTTGGTACGATGCGAAAGCTTGACAAGCTTCCGTTTATGCCATTTACCGAATGTATCGGATGGCAAATTGAAGCTCGCCAGTCGTTCCAGCAGGTCGGCGCTCAACAGGTACGGACAAACGGAGTCCTGTATCCTGCAGAGTAAGAAGACATGATGCAAATGCACTGATGGCGAGGCGTGATATGCATTTTCGGAAACGGAAGGATTGAAATAGATTATGAAGATCTGGGGAGATCTCGCTTCCGAAACTGCCAGCCGAGGTGGATTGTTTACTGACTGGGCAAATCTGGAGATGATGGGGACGGTGTTTTACAGATTGATGAATCACTTTATTCGGGACTCAGGCATCGAAAACTCCACATTGCTGGGCGTATTCTATTACTGTGTTACATATGGAACGAATTTCAAGACGTCTAGAAGATCCGGGGTAGTTATGGTTCAGACGAAACGGCTCAGGTAGATGCGATGAAGTTAGTTCAAGTCCTCTTACTGAACTCTTGTCTATAGGAGACGGGTGTTGAGTAAGTTCGGATCATAGATACCATCTTCAAACAAGTTCAAAGTTTGGAGGCTCAGGTCCTATCAGATCAGTTCGCGAATTGTGAAGCTGCTCTGACTCGAGGTGGCGAGTGAGTAGTTTTGTTTTGTAGATGCGAGGTGTTTGTTTGAAAGTGCAGTCCGATGTGATGTGATGCATGGTTGGCCTGGCCTCTTTCCAACTACCTTGCGCAGCATCATACCATGCTATGCCATCCTATTATCTCTCGGGAGGTTCTAAAGCAGAGTACGTTCTCATATGGCCCAAAGAAGGAGTTCATTACTTAGCTCACATGGACGATTACCAGATATGCGGACTCCCAAACTCCATACGAGGACATAACGAATATAAATAGTCACCCACTGCACAGTCCATGCCCAGAGATGTCTCGGTACCGTAGATCCTATTACGACGCTGTCACTCGTCAGCCTCGGGCTGAAATACAGGGGATGATGGCACTTGAAACGCGACCTCGCTATCCACTAACCCGCCTGGGAGGGAACATCCGTGGCTTGGAGAGTATCTGCGACAAGAACAAGACCAGAAGCACCGCGAACGCAAGTCATTGATGAGATGGGATGAGGATTCTTGTTCGGCTTCCATTCGAGGCAATCCCGCTGGCTTTACCGGCTTTGCATTACTAATGTTGCAAGTATCCTCCCGGTCACTACCTATGAAAATCCTCTGATCTCCGGATCTGCTTACCTTACACTTTTATACATTCTTTGGGAAGCTAGTCGACATCAATCTGACCAGTCGGTCCTCTCCTTCTACTGGTTTCCTTCCGATTTCTGTTGAGGTAGAATGGTTAGATCGACCACCTGGATTGATCCATCCCATCTATCCCTACCCATATCCATCCATCCTTCGTTCGGTTACCCACGATCTGCCTGTTCGTTCTGTTGCAATAATAATACATCCGCAACACAACACAGGCACAAGCGAGAAGTCGTTCCAAACCAAACTAGCCCAGCCAGCCAACCAGCCAACCAGGCCTGCCCGCGATGGCAGTGGTACCATCGTACCACGCTAGAAACCCCCCCGACCCACTTGTTCACGATTATTCCTTGACCCCTTCCTCTCAAACCCTATCCTCACTTATCCTCATCAGCTCTCCTACTTCAAGAGCTCTCCTCCTCCTCCTCCACACTTCAACCCGCTCCTACTTACCCACTCCACTTCCTTCCTTTCTATCGATCGCTGATATCCATCTCGATATCCCCATCGTCAATCTTCGATTTCCTGTATTAATGATCACCGTCTGCATGTTGGCCAGTCAAGCATCAACAACCACATCAACAACCCCTTTCAGTGTCTCCTGGAAACTCTAATCACGGCAACTCGACTTCGATCTCCCCGTCTCAGCGAACTCCCCTTTGCAGTCGACCCCATCACATCACATCACATCACATCACATCGCCTTTACTCATCATCGACTGTCTGCAGACTATCATTTCGAGTGCTACACAGGATTACCGTCACCTTCGGTATCTCATTCTTTCTATTCGATCTTCTGCGCCGTCATCGATTGACCTCACGGCCCTTTTTTAATAGATCAGACCTTCGTCGGGAACTTCTAACACACGAAGCGTCAAATCCCACAATCCTTCACCCTCCGTGGCAAAATCATCCATCTCGATAGATTCGACCCATTTACGTCGAGTCCGAATCTTGTCATTGACTTGACAGATACATTCGAACCAATTCCCACCATCTCTTGTGCCAGACTCGAGAGATCTTTGGTGGACGAATAATCATAATGTCATCTGCGAGATCTGAACACCTCACTCTTGGATATCTTCCTCCACGTTCAGGAAATTCTACTGCCACCAACTCTCCTACAGAACCCTCCAGCGGAAACGCACTTCGATCTCCTTTTGGTTTACCAGGTAGTTTGAATTCAGCAGGCAAGATGGCCAACAACACACGATCGGGGGCAGGCTCTCCATCGCATGAGCTGAGTGGTAGATTGTTCTCATCGAAGAGGTGGGTAATCCGTTCGATTTGGTGGAATTTGCTAATCAAAACAGAGCACGAGAGATCCACTCACAAGAAGGTCTGCCAGTGAGCGTTTGGGGACCACCAACCAGTGGAAACTCGACCCCTCTGCGTGAAAATATCCCCGAATCGCCCACCGATGGCTTCCCTGACTTCGCGCCACTTCCAACCCCCGAAAGTCTCCCAGGTACTGCTAGAAGAGCCAGAGCTGGTACTGTTCCATCTCGTTTCTCTCCAGGCGGTGCTACCAATGGTGCTGTGCCGGCTCTCTCGGCAAAGTCTTCCAGACCAACACCATCTCAATCTCCTTACCAAGCTCCGTCACCAGCATCGATTAGTGAAATCCCAGAGCATAACTCCACAACCAGCAACGCAGCTCTTCTCATGCGACTACGTGCAGGATCTATGCCACAACGAAGTCAGTTCTCCAATGGTGCTGGACCATTCGGACCATCGGTATTTTCTACAAACTGGGCTTCGGGCAGGGAGCGTTCATCCACACTGGCTAGCATTGCAAGCGCAGGCTCGAACAATCCAAGCTCCCCAGCACAATCGGCATTTTCAAGAGAGGGGACTGGTGAAACCGACATGCAGATGAGAACTTTAGATTATCTGGGATTGGCAGACACCCCGCAACCACCACGAGCTCAGCTGGTAAATCCCTTCCTCGCGAATATTGCAGATATCAACAAGAACAGATTCCGATCATACTCTGTGAATGCAAAGGAGAAGTATGCCGAGGAGGAAGAGGAGGAGTATGCCGGGAATATGACGCCATATGAACAACAAGCTCAACTACACATGCAGCTTGCTGCTACAAATGCCGCCATTGCACAACACAATCTTGCCGTTCAAGCCTTTGCCAATCAAGCTTCCGTCAACCGACCCAGAGCTAGAACTGCAGGTGTTCTTGAATCCCCTACATCTCGTCTCATGAAGCAATACTACCCATCGGCTTCCCGACTTGATAAAAGCATCAACGCTTCGGATTTGGGTATGTCTGAATCTGGGGAATACGATGATCTTCCAACTGCTGTCGCTGCCATGACTCTTGGCAGATCAAACAGCAGAAATGATCAACTCAACCCAGACGATAACCTGGAAGGACCTACCAGAGCTCTATGGCTCGGAAGCATTCCTCCTTCTACCACCGTTTCAACGTTGATGGAAATGTTCAAGGCACACGGTCCCATCATCTCTGCTCGTGTCCTTACCCACAAGAACTGTGGTTTCGTCAATTACGAGCGTCTTGAGAGTGCAATGTCTGCAAAGCAATTGATGAATGGCACCGAGATCTTCCCTGGAGCTGGACCTGTCCGAATCAACTTTGCAAAGCCACCTTCTCCTTCTGGTACACCTGGTCCTGATGGAACATTCCCTTCACCAAGCCCAGATCCGTTCAAGGAAAATGGTGATGCTGGTATCATTTCCAGACCTGGAACTGCTCCATTGACCATCCCAGCCCTTCCAGACATGAAATCGGAGATTTTGAAGATTGTCTCTGAATTTGGTGCTGGTCAAGACGACAAGATCAAGATCACACACAGTCTTGAACGTGCCATCGGTTTCCAAGGATATCAATCCGAAATTCCCAGCATCTCCGAGCCGTCCCACAACAGAATCCATGACGCTCCCAAGCTACGCGATATTAGAAAGCGAATTGATAACCAGAGCTGGTCACAAGCCGAGATTGAGAATATTGCTTCTGAGATGCTGCCAGAGATTGCAGAGCTGTCTTCTGATTATCTTGGAAACACTGTCGTTCAGAAATTGTTCGAGCATTGTTCTGATGATATAAGGGATGCCATGTTGGCTGAGATTGCTCCTCATATGGCTGAGATTGGTGTTCATAAGAATGGTACCTGGGCTGCTCAGAAAATCATAGAGACCTGTGTAAGTTTTGAGGTTTCCCTTTCACTTTCCAATGTCTCGAGATGACCTTCAGATATGTCTTGTTGTTTCCACCCATCCCAGAGACAAATCGCTAATCCCCATCGTGCAGAAATCACCAGCGCAAATGAGCCTGATCATGAAGCATCTCCAGCCATACACTGTTCCGCTCTTCCTCGACCAATACGGCAACTATGTCCTTCAATGCTGCTTGAAGTTTGGATCTCCATACAATGATTTCATCTTCGAGTCAATGCTCAGTCAAATGTGGGAAATTGCCCAAGGACGATATGGTGCCAGAGCTATGAGAGCTTGTCTTGAAAGTCACCACTCCACCAAGGAACAGCAAAGAATGCTTGCCGCCGCTATCGCTCTTCACAGCGTCCAGTTGGCTACCAACGCAAACGGTGCTCTACTTCTTACTTGGTTTCTCGATACCTGCACATTTCCTCAACGCCGTACAGTACTTGCACCTCAGCTCGTACCCAACCTTGTTCATCTCTGCACCCACAAGGTTGCCTACCTTACTGTACTCAAAGTCATCAACCAGAAACTCGAGGCTGATGCCCGGGATACCATCCTTCAATCGCTGTTCTTCTCCCAAAATGATGAAACCCTTGAGGCGATTCTATCCGACCATGCTTGTGGTGCCACTTTGATCTTCAAGGTCCTGACGACTCCGTTCTTCGACGAGGCGATCCGATCAGATGTCATTGAGAATGTTCGCAACGTTCTGATTAGACTCAAGGCTCAACCAGCACAAGGCTACAAGAGATTGATGGATGAGGTTGGACTCTCTACCCGAAATGGTAGTCAAGGGCCCCGTGAGCAGTCCAGCCATTCAAATGACCGTCAAAGGCCCGGATCAAACCACAGCCAAGTTCATGCTCCTCCTCAATACGGCAACCAATTCTACCCCCAAATGCCCGGATATGATATGGGGATGCAAAGAACCGACAGTGGAGATTCGAATCTCCCCTACCCAGCCTATGGTCAAGTTTTCAACCCCGCTGTCATCCCTCCAATCAACATGCAACAGCTCAAGTACCAACAATCGCTTCTTGCTCGCGCGGCTCCTCCAATGGGCAATTTCTACCCTACTATGCAGTCCGGATTCGGATACAACGGTGGTCTGGTGGGTGAAGGTTACCGCAATCCAATTCAACCACCGCAGCCACAGATGAATGGAAGTCCTATGCAGCTTGGTGGTGTCTTTGCACCGCCCGGGTTTGGGAGCGTGGGAGCTTATGGTGGATATGGAATGCAAGGGATGCAGGGCATGGGATACGTGCAACAGGAGCAGCAGGTCAATTCTAGACGTGGAAGGGTAAGTCATATCCCAGAAGTGTTGAGCCATTGAACAATGCTAACGGTATTACAGAGATGATTCATTAGTGTATTGCTTATGATTACAAAGGAGTTTCTTTCGGAAATACGGTTGTTTATGTGGGATTTTTCGTCTGCATGCAGTGATTGTGAAAATAAAAAGCTACAATCACACTGGGCTGTTGGTTGCGAGTTTATGTTTTGTGTATATTTTGACAAAAAGCTGCTGGACTGGTCCGGTGTGTTGTATCTGAAGACTTCGAGGGAAGTGTGGAAGATTGGATGGTCTGGGATGTGGATGTGGAGGGTGGTCAACGAGGATAAGAGGTAGATAGATGGTAGCGATATGAAAAGATCATGAAATGCACTTTGAGACATTAGTTGAGTGAAAACGAGGCTGAGCAAATTCCTTTCCGGCGAAAGGAAAAGGTGTATGAATGAAGCTGATATACCTAGGTACATACGTGTACGTCATCTTTGTCTCGCGGCTTGCTCGTGTTATGATAAGTGGCTCAGCAAGGCTGTGGGTTATTTCCAAAGTGGTGATTTACCTCGGATTCCCTACACATCTTACACTGAGGACTTGCAAGGACTTTTTGCCTTCAAGTAGCGGAAGCTGGGGATTTTGGTGATCTTCATGAAGTATGATCAACATTATTACGAATAGTGATTGGTACCTGCCTGTAGATATTGAACCAAACTCAAATGTTTCCCATGGCCTCGAGTTTTATAGAAAACTAATCTGGCGTGCCTCACTCAGCCACTATGCTTCTTCCATGCTGTCATATAAAACACGATATACGCATCGTCGCGAAGTAGAATGATGCGAACCCGAAGGCAGAATATGAGGCTCTTCGCATTATTATATCAGTGCCGCAGGTAGGATAGTAGTTAAGCAGAGGTTAGATTTCCCTGCTTGAAGCTTGTTATATTTTTTTCAATGTGAATTTATCTCTCTCCTCGTTGGGATAGAATGTAAGTTTACTTACCTCTCTCTCCTTCCTCGAGAGATGGCTGATACTTGTATCTGTGAAGGATCTTCTCATCTCTTTCATGGATGTACATGTTTTGTTGATCAAGGACATGTCGCGCTCTTTCCTACAATACTCCCTATATTAATATGAATCAAGGTGCTGAATTTGCTATTTCTACATCTAGTAGCTAGTCGTACCTAGAATTCCACTCTTCTACACCGGAAGGTATGCATGCATCTAGTAGCGTTGAGGCATGCGACGTAGTTGTTTCATAAAACGTCGAGGCATGGTAAATGTACGGCCATTAGAATTGAGCTGAGGCTGAAAAGTTTGTGGATATTAGGAGCAGTGATGATCCGTCTACTTATGGCTCCATTCTATTCTATTGCTTTCCCAGCACAGGGCATTCTACCCACGTGTTCGATTCCCAAGCTGATTGTGAAACCATCAAGTTGCGTCGATGGACTAAGTTAAGGAAGCTCTTGGGCGAGATGATTAGAAGTGATGTGTATATCTCTATATCATTATCCCTCTTCCGAATCCGCTTCGTTCTTCACTCACCCCTCCATTCATGTCTGCCCCTCGATCTATAACCACAATCCTCGTTTAAATAATAATCTCAGGTCCGCTCCCTCATCTTTTCGATGTATTGTAATCAGCCTTGCGAATGCCTAGCATGCTATTTGTGGACATGGGAGAAGAGCTACTGGCATGTCTTCCTTGGCGATAACGCTACCGATTGATTATCTCCGGGAAACGAACTGTTGGAAAATGACTGGCGCATCAAGAAACACCGTTCGGATAATGCGAATCCAGCCAGTTCGTTCTGTAGGTGTTCTGTTTCGTGGCGGGGGATCGACCGACTGACTCCGGGAATTGAAGTTCGGGAGACGGAAATTGGCGGATGATGGAGAGAAATCCTCGACGATGCAAATGCAGCCAGTTCATTCTGCAGGCATTCTCTTCATGGCGATGGATCGAACGATTTCTCCGGAAATCGAAGTGTGAGAAATGGGATTGGTGTAGAAGGAAGAGTCGCTCTGATGATGCAATTTCAGCCAGTTCGTTCTGGTAATTTCGGTTTTCTTTCAGGTTTCCTGGCCAAGATAGCATGCATGACAGCTGAACTGACGAGTGATGAGATCGGACGCGTAGTGTGATATGATGGGATGGCTGAATCGTCTTCGAACCCTGCAAATGTTAGATACTTGTTCGGTAGTTGTCAAGTAGGATGACATACCAGCTTAGTCCCAGATCTCAGCGTGTTCCGAAAATCTACACACCCCATCCTGTATCATTTCATTTCATCTCCTCCCTCCCTCCCTCCTCCAAAGGTCTCGCTATCCCGAAAACGAACCATTCATCAATCTTTTCTCCTGAATTCTGCCCTTCACCCTCCCCCACCCCTCTCTCCCTCGTCTTCTCCTCTAGCATCACATCCCCAAATCATCTATCAATCAACTCCCTTCCTCCCTCCCTATTCTCTGCCTCAATGGCCTCGATTAACGAATAATCCGCCCTGTTCAAACCCCCTACTCGACACCGAAAAAGTATGCAGCGAAAGAATCGTACACGCGAAAAGGATGTAGGGAAGCGTGCACACTAGGAGAGCGAGAGTTTGATTCTGGCCTCCCGCGACTGAATGAGATTGATGAGCTGTTGATGAAGACATTTTGATATATGTTTCTTGATCGGGGAGTGAAATGCTGGTTTTTGGCTCGTGGTGATGATGGGTGTGAATGGACTGATGTTGATGGAAGTGTGAAATAGAGAGTCTCAGTGTAAATTAAGAAACGCCTCTAAATACGAAAGAAAATCAAATGATATCGAATGGTTGGAATATGAATGATTGTGTAAGAGGCTGCCGTGTCCCATCTCGCACGAACTCGGGGGAACACCCAATAAATACCATTCCTCATACCCAATCTCATCCCATCCCATCCCATRGTATTCACACCCAGCCGGCCCATACAAATCCCCCGGCCAAGCATCTCGGGCTTAAAACAAACCTCAGACAAGCAATCTCATCTCCCCTTACCTCGTCACCGCCGGCCAACTTCAGCTCCGACCCGACACCCCCGTGCTTGCTCCTTCCTCGTCTACGAATAGAGCGCAGTTGCTTCATCCGGGACTAGATCCCGTCGTGTGCTACAGTAGAGACAATTGTTCAGCTTTAATTAACGAGGCTCGGACGGAAGGTGTGATTGAGGCTGATCTGATCATGATCTCTGTCCCCGAAGGACCCCGAGTGGAAGTTCAGATACGAGACGGGTTATACCCTGTGGGGGGGGGCAAGGACGTTGGCAGTCTTTCAGGGGCACTTCACACTGCACTAGGTAGGGAGGGGTAGGAGAGAGAGAGTGAGTGTGTCAGGTGGGATCAAGCGAGCGGAAAATGCGAATATAGGGGTTTTAGGGATCCAGAAGCTTGCTTACCTTGAGTTTGATTTGATCGATCGTTTATCTTCTTTGACTTTCGACCCGATTTACTTTGATCGTAGTGTGTTGGAGGAAGTGTGTGATTGTGATTGAAGATCATTTGCTATACGAGTGTACGAGTATACTTGATTTTCCTTCATAACGCAACAAAGTTGTTGAGACTATTTATACACGACGAAATGGGTTGACATTTCGACGAATAAATCAAATGGATGCAAGGATCAGAGTAAACCAGGCTCGCAAGGAAGCAAAATGAACGGCTTGGTTGATAACCGAGACACGTAATGATGAGGGCAACTAACAAATGAGTACGGAGGTAGGTATGCATATGACTACGGGTTTCCCTACCATTCAATTCTCAGCGACAGAAGCCGATCTATCAAACGTCAAACTCCACCCAGCTCAGGATCTGTCCACTTTTTATTCTCAGAGTACAAAACTATCATGCCTTCGAACATTTCCCAGATTTACAGACAAGATCATCTGCACAATCGTCGCCGGTTGAGCATGCAGCGCCTGTGTATCGTCAGCTTGAACCTCATCATATACACAACTCATGTCAATCAACTCAAGTGAGTTGTAGGATTGGAAACCCTACAAAGACAATGTCCTTCCCACGTGCACCCACCACATTTTCCACCGGTGCATACTAAGTTACCATCACAATCATCACCAGAAGCGCACGCAGCTCCTAAATAATGTCAGTCATGCTTTCTATACACACTGAACTGAGAAGGGAGCAAGGCAAAACTCACCGGCACAATGTCCTGTCCACGTACAAGCCTGACAAGTCGCTCCCGGTGGACTCGCCGTCGTAGTCGTCGCCTTACTCGTCGTACTAGTCTCCAACGTCGTCGTCGGTGTTGCCCTACTCCAGCTATTAGCATACACAATATACCTCAACCTCTTCAGATCATAATCAAATCATGAAAAGAAACCCCATCCTGGTCCTGGATCACTTCCACTTGAAAAAAAAAGACAAGGGTTTCACTTACCCACCACCCGCAAGCCTCTTAACCAACTTATCACCCAACGCTCCCAAACTATTCTCAAAATCCACCGCGTTCTTCGCACCCCAACTCGCGCCATTGGCCCCAGGAACAGCATCTGCACCCGTAAAAGCTAGATACAAGACATCGGCCTCGTCGTGTCCGGTGTTACCGTCGACGGCGGATTTGCCATAGCAGAGTGTGGCCATGGAAATAGAAGCTTCGCCTATGACGGCGCGGGGGCCATCGTCGCCGTTTTCGTCGCCCCATACACCGTAGAACTAGTAATTGCCATTAGAGAAAACGCTCAAATTCTTAGCCCCGAGTAATCGCAAATCAAAGACACGGGCGTAGATTGTAGAGAAGAAGGAGAAGAGATCACATACCATCTTCCCATTCCCACAAACCGCCGCAATCAACCCTAATTCCCTCACCCCATCTTTCCTAGGATCATAATTCACAAAGCCCGCATTACTACCCACGTTCCCAAACACGACATACGTATGAATATACGCATCAAGTCCTTGCGCACCTTTATTGTATCCTTTGACGGTATCTTCGAATGAAGTGTGCGCTTGTGTATCTGAAGACTTCCCACACCTTCCATCGGAAGCAGGTCCGTTTTGAATACCGTCGCAATCCTGATAGGTGTCAGCTCATTCATTGTATTGGATTCTGTTCAGGTGTATAGACTTACGATATCCATGTCAGCCAACTTCCCACCCGTTCCTTGGAGATACACAACACCCTCCGAGAGATGATCGCCACAGTACGAATAAGCTAGAGGAAGCCCATCAGCAAGCAATTCCTCAAAGTGGCTCGAACGTCTCCATCTTGATTTTTTTTTCTCCCAGTCTTTTGAGGATGAGCGAGAGGAGAGCACGACGTACTAGCAGGTGGCGCATCTTTCAGATAAAACCCCGTCGCCAACTTCCGACTGCAAGACCCGGCTTTCTTGATGTTGTTGTACAGCGTCTGGATGTTGGCTGGGACGTCACGGGCCTGGATTTGTAGAGCGAGGAACGTCGTGATGAGAGGGAGGGAGTGGAGGACGTTGAGATGCATGGTGAAATACGTATGTATGTGTATGTGTATGTGTATGTGCTAGTGGTTTTGTGGATGTGAAGAGGCGTGATTAAGGATGAAAGACGTTTCATGCCAGGTTGGGCGGATGGCTCTTATATCTTTATGAGTGGTGGTGAGAGCGCCGTCGTACATTACGGGAGAGTGAGTGTGTAAGTCAGTAGCGAGACATTTCTTCCTTCGCTTGCTGCGCCCGAATCGGTAGGTAGGTAGTAGGTAAGTAGGTAAGTAGGTAGACGTTCGTATAACATAAGTAATCAGATCACCTGCATGACTCCTCACTGTCTATTCTGATTATGTATTCAAAAGCTCAGCCTCGAGCTCATGAAAGTGTTAAAACCCCCCAATTTATCTGGAGTTGCTGATGTCTTAATCATCTGCGTACAGCTACTTTGGGGTCTTTTCGCCCCCCATTGGGCGGTGGCTTAGGTAGCTACAGAACCTCGCTTAACGAAGGAGGAACCGGTTTGTCCAGGTAGAATTCGGAGTGCCAACCTGCAACTGCAACTGCAACTACGACTGCAAAGGCTGCGATATCACGGCGCAGTTTTCTGGAATGGGAAGTTGCGAGGTACAAGTAGATAGTCTGTAATCGAGAAGCTTATTCCTGTTACCTCAAGCTCCTCAGACGGGAGTGCGAGTGCGAGTGCGAGTGTGTTCAAGACGGCGATGTTCACTTTTGTAATTACTGTAAGAGGGTGGGGAGGGGGTGGTCAGCGACTAAACTACCTACCTACCCCCCAGCACTTCACAATGAATATAAAAAAGTCACACATAATCAAGCCTTACAACAACCGCTAGCTATCCTTATCCTGAGCACAAAACGCAGTCTCGCTCTCTTCCGGCTTTGACTTCTACATAGAAAAGAAAAGAAAAGGGAAGAGTAGAAAGTACTTACTGATAGGAAGTATAGGAGAGTAGTAAACTGCGGCCCCCTATCCCGTGCTCCTCCAATGAATGAATCACTTCAAAGAGTCTCTACACGAAGTCTAGGTATAGGTATAAGTAGCACACATCGCCATCTCATCGCCATTGCATACCCGCTCGTCACTGCAGCAAAGTTCCTCCTCATCCGGTGTTTCTCGGCCGAGTCAGCCCCAAGATCCCAGATCCCTCTTACCTGGCATATTTCCTCTGCACTTCCCGCTCTGCTGCCGAGTCATCTTTCCCATCTCCCGTCGGCGCTTGAACGAGACCGCTCTAGCCTGTCTGTCCATCTTGTGAATATTTCATTCCATGCGGAGGTGTGCGCGCTGATGTAAGATGAGAAGTCGATGGGTGAATTAGGGTAGGGGTCTTGAGAGCGCGTCAGTCAGTCACTAGAGATGGAGTTGGATGTATTTCTTCTGTTCTTTTCGTTCCTTCTTTGCCTCGTGAGGTACCTCCTGCACTCCTACCGCAGTGTCTTCATCTCATCTCATCTCATCTCTCTCTCTCTTCATCTTCCATTTTCCATCTTCCATTTTCGATTCTCTCTCTTGCTTCTTTCGTCTCCCTCCTTTTCTGATTTCTTTTCATCTCGCGGGACTGTTGGATATTCAGGTACATTCTTATCTTTTTTTTTACTTTTTCTTTTTCTTTTTCTTTTAGCTATCTAGCTAGCTATCTCATGGGGCTTTGCTGGGGTGGGGTGGAGTACTTCGGTGATTTGAGCGCAGTCAGTTCATTGAACTACATTCATTGAGTTGGGTGGGTTACCTTGGGTTACACGTTACGCATGTGTGTGGAAAGAAGTACGGCCGGCCATCCTCGTACCCATGATTGAAAGTCACACGATCATCTCCCTGGGACATGAACTCCGCAGATAGAGAGATAGATAGATAGGAGGGAGGAGGTACGACGGTGGGTAGAAACATTCACTGTTTATTGTTTGTACATCAAGCTGTCATATCAATATTATCAAGCAATATCACGAAAGTCAGGATAACTGTCTAGTCTCTTCATATTTATTGTCTACTCTACTGTATCAATTCTAGGAATCAGAGGTCCTCTCCTCAATCGACCTTTGTTCCATCGACCAACGAAGTATCTATCAAGAATGAAGAAAAACGCCACTCCATCTACACGAAAGCAAGTCATCTGTGCGTCTACTCTATCAAGCAATTGAACCAAATCCAACGACCATCTACAGCCAGCCAGCTCTCAAAAGCAAGCATGATCGATATACAAGCAGCAGATATTCTAACCGAAGCCTCAGTTAACAGCGTAGCGTCTACTCGGCCATGAGAGGCAAGTTAGCTCTCAGTTGGGCCGACTGGCTCAATCTCCTCCTGGCATCCAGGTTCCTCGAGCTCGACATAGCCGTGGCCATTGCACTCTTCCTCTCCTCAACGGCCTTGGTCTCAGGAACGGTAGCCAACTCGACCGGTTGCGTCTCTCCCTCTCGCTTATACAGGTTCCTGAACATGAACACACCGCTTCCCTCCGCACCCTTGGTCTCCTCGACAAACTTGCAACTGCGTTGATTTCTCCAGAATGCAGTCCAGAAAGGAGTCTTGACGTCTGCGATGTAGTGTTTGCCCATGACGCGCTTGATGTGCTTGGAGGCTTCACCGGCGTGGTAGAAGGGGATGGTGGAGATCAGGTGGTGGCAGACGTGGGTGCCGATGATATCGTGGAAGAGATGCGTGTCGATGAAACCGAGGTCACGATCGATGGTTGCGGTGGCGCCGCGAGCGAAGGTCCAGGTGCTGTTGGAGTAATGGGGCATGGCTGCATCGGTGTGTTGAAGGAAGGTGATGGCCACTGAACGTCATCGTAAGCAATTATGCCAGAAGGAAGAAGAACAGAACGGGAAAGAGCGGAAAGGGAACTCACCAATCCAGTTGTTAACCCACAACCAAGGTACACCCCAAAGAACAATCACGTTCCAGCTTCCAAATACCTTACCAGCAACGACGAGTCCAGCAATCATGGCTGCAACACCCAAGTCACTCAACATAATCAATCCCAGCTCGCTCTTCTTGAAGAACACGCTATCCTCTCCATAGTAGAAATGGCTGATCTTCGCTCCCTTCGCACCGTCATACTTCTGTCCAGTCAAGTTAAACAACAGGTATCCAGGCCATCCGAATAATTGATGGACAAGATCATGCCAGAGAGCAGCGATTGGGGAATCCTCCGCCAACTCAGCGAACTCGACCATATTGGCCTTGGCCTTGGCACCAAATTGTGTCTTGATCCATGATTCCCGGCTGTGTGGCACGAAGGCAGTATCCCTCTCGACGTTCCCCGTGGCCTTGTGGTGCTGGGAATGGCTCAATCTCCACGAATGGAAAGGAACCAGCAAGAACGAATGCATGATCAGTCCCATGGTGTAATTCAACATCTTGTTCTTCGAGAACGCACCATGTCCACACTCATGAGCCAAGATCCAAATCCCCGTGAACACGAATCCCTGGACCGTGGTATAAGCCACCCAAGCCGCGAATCGGAGGTACACATTGGGCAGCATCGGGATGTAGGTGACGGCGAGGTAGATGAGGGTGGAGAGGTAGAAGTAATCGCGGACAACGTAGGCCATGGAGCGAAGAATGGAGGGCTTGAAACACCATGCTGGAATGGCGTCGTGGATCTCTTTCATGGTGAAGGAGGGGAGTTCGAAGACATTGCCGTGGAGATCGAGATGGGTGTGTCCGTCGACAGATGCAGATACGGGGGCGTCCTTGGTCATGGTGACGGTTTGTGTGTTCGAACCTGAAGCTGAAGCTGTCGGTGCCAGACCGGCCGCTGGAGGAGCCATGATTGTGTGAGTGAGTCGGCTCAGGGTGTGTTGTTTTGTGGGAGGGAGGGGTTCGAGGAGATTGCGAGAGAGCAAAAGGTGTCGTCGCCTGGAGAGGGAATAAAGGTGATGGGACAAGCGACTCGATGGTGAAAACTATATGAAGGAGAAAGGGGACGAATTGGAAGCAGTGGTCCGGTCACCCTAACGAGACTCTAACGAGAAGATTTATCTGCCGCGAATAAGAACGGACGCATGCGACACTGGAAAAAAGGGACTGGCTGAGCGCTATCTATCACAAATTCACAATCTATAGAAGAGACTAGTCCTCGGTCGGATAAGGGTAGGAGGTAGACTACCTTGGGGGTCCATTCATTTCCTCAACCCTTTTTCGAGCATGGACCACCACCATGTATATTATATACTCGGGTAGGCTTAGGCTGTTGGATAATTAAAGGGCTATCATTGGTCAATGGGGGCTCGGGCTTGAAACTTCTGATGGACAGGAGAGAGAGCTGTCCTTCCAATTTGGAATTGGCTTTTCAGGCACGAACGAATGAATGAATGAATGAATGAATGAACGATAGATAGCATGTGATTGTGACACTGAAGTTTTCCTGGTAATTCTTCCTCTTTGGGCCAATTGGATTTTCTTTCTTCCACACACACTCACTTTGCATTGCACACACTTCACAATTCAATTCCTCGTTCACATATATCCCTTGACCAATTGACCAAGTGATTGATCGATCCTCTTGACCGCTCTTCCCCATCTTTCAGTCTGAGTCCTGGGGTCTTGGCCGTTTTGGACACCCCCTTCCTTCATCAAACACCGCCCTCGCACCTCGCACATGTCAATTTCCTTCCATCCCACGCACATGTACATGCAGTTCGCAATCTGCAGGAAGGGTCTCCCGCTAGTCCCTCTCCGACCAGCTATCGACTCGTTAGCGGCTCTGATTGGATGATCTGCCAATAAGATTGGCTCCAGTCGATGATCATTCGTTCGTTTGGGAGATTTAAAGATCTCAACGAATTCCGACTTGGACAGGGGGGAGATGAGGAGACTTTCAGGGTCTGGGTGGAGAAGAGTGGAGTGAAAGGAGTTGGCCCCTTGATTGGTTGGAGTGGGGGCCGGGGCGGGGAGCTGGACCTGGACCTGGACCTGGAACTTGACATTACGGATCTCCACTCCGTATTTTACTGTATTTTGAGGTTCCTTTTTGAGAGCGCGAGAGGTGAGATGGGAAGGGATGGGAATTGAGCAGGTGATGGTCGGATGGGATCGGAGGAGAATCCCCTGAGCTAGATACATCGCAGAAATTCCCAAGTTTTCTCCTAGGTAGGTATGCAAACACTCTCTGCAGGTCCTCCTCCCTCACTCATGTCTTGTCACGGTCAGACAGGTCCGACATGTGCGTACCTGACTAGACTGATAATCCAAGGTTTATATCAGCAGGACAGGGTTTTACCTCTCTCGCCTCTCTTGCATTAGACAAAATCCCCATTTTATATGATTTAGTCTTGCTTTCTTCTTTCCAAGGAATTATCCCACGTTTTACCTGTAGGTAGGTAGGGAGGTAGGGAGGTAGGAAGGTAGAACGGCGGTCTAAAATACAAACGGAAGGAAGGAAGGGTTCGGTTTCATTCTCTCGGTAATTATCTGATGCATGGATGGATGGATGGATGCTGATTGCGCTATTTTACAAGAACCGTTGAGTTCGTGGTGGCGAAGGGGAAACGGAAGGTAGACGGGGACGGGCTTCGAGACGGGGTTCGAGACCTTCCAGAAGCTAGGTAGGTAGGTAGGTAGGTCGCTAGCTAGAAGCGAGAGCTAGCCCAGCCCGATTCGGGTAATGTCGATCTCAAAGGGCCATCGAGGCAGAGTCGAGAATTAAACCCTCCCTTTTCAGGCCTCTTTTCAGGCCTCTTTTCCTTAGCTTTCCTCAGCTAGGTAGATAGGGAAGGTCGGGTGGGACAATCGTAGAGCCATGAATGAGTAAGTCTGTCACTGAACAACACGCCTGCAATGCGATGCACATTCGATCTCGACTGAACTATTTGTATTGACAGCTCTGCAGGTAGGGGAATCAATGTACTTGCGAAAGAAAGGAGGAGGTTCGAAGAGTTCCCTTGGGACGGGCGGGGATACAAGAGGTTCTTTCTTTCTTTCTTTCTTTCTTTCTTTCTTTCTTTCTTTCTTTCTCAAGGGAAGTGAGTCGTGAAGTCTCTGCGAAAAGAAAGTCGTCGAACACCTGACCTAGATCCTGTATAGCTTCTCTTTTGAGGGGGCTCGGGGTGACTCCTTCTTTTCAACGCTTCATGATATGAGGCCAAGATGATTTAGGCGCCCCGAATACTGCATTGCGTTTCTATCGTTTTGATGAAGAATAACGGTTTATGTTTTTGGCTTTTGGCAGTTTTCGTTTACCCAATAAGTAGTTCCTACGTTTCTCTTTTCTGCTTGGCTTTCCCGTCATTCTGCTGCTGCTGTCCCTAGCAATTGCTTTGCGAAAGTCATGTACGTTCCGAGTCTTTGCTTCGGTTGGGTATAGCATAGAGCTGTTTCGTCCGCGAGAACTATTCCGTGTTCTTCTTTTTAGAGGAACAGCGAGCGGGCAGATGTACAGCAGAAAGAGCTAGACTTATTGAGATGGAGCCTGCTACACGACTTCGGGACGAGAAGACATTGTTCCTTTCGGCTAAAGCTACAGCATGACGAAGTGAAATGTCTGCGGCCACGAGACATGCCATGGGTCACTCATGACATCTTCAAAGCCTGTTGCAATTCATTCATCTAAGTCAAAGCTATCTACTCGTCCCCAGTTCTCACAGAGAACTCATGTGCCTGGGATGTTATGGTTGCGATAGAACCACTCTCCTCGCCTCCACAAGTTCCCCTATAACGTACACTCCTGATTAATAACATCACGTCGTTACGCTACGGGCTGCCGGTAAACCAAAAAGCTTAGCAAAACTTCAGCTCATCGGCGTACCTAATTCCATGCGTAAGATCCAGGCAAGGATTCTTGGCGATGAGAATCGACACCGAACGGCACTGAAGCATGACTATAATATAGCACATCCTTACACTACCTAGGTAGACTTCCTTCCCCGTCTTCTGAGCTCGGCTCGTGAACCCCAAATGGGCCGTTCTTTATTTCTTTTCTCAAGTGACTTGCCATTCATCGATGTCGGGTGGTCAAAAAAGAGAACGTCTGTTTTCAGTTGGACGGACATAACATACTCCATCCAGCACAAGTAAAGTTGAAATAGCATGCGATCATGAATGGTTTTCTTGGCCAGCAAAAAGAACCAAAAGGTTTAAAACGGGAGTTATACAGATTCTCCTCTGGGATCTAGGATCTGAGATGCCGCTTTGTGAATCGTTAGGAGCAAAACTTCGTAGCTTGGCAAATTGAGGGCCATCAGTCTGGCTCCTCAGTCCTTGACATATCACAAGCGCTCTAATTTTTGGGAGAGCTTTTCCCCATTTTTTTTGGGTAAACTGGACTGACCTGGTCGTTTCGATATGGTTCACTTCATTTCACTTTCGACTAGTCTGAGATAGTACTCTTTCTAACTTGAATCCTCACACCATTATGCAAGCTACAGTTGCTGAAGAGAAGATGTAATGGGACTACGATCGATTCCGAATTTCACCTGCAAAGCATTCATTCCTTTCAAGGAAAGGGCGCGATGATGTTACATTGTCAACAGAACAGTCTCCAATGCTCGAAATTGAGTTGGAAGACTGAATATCTAGGGAGACGGCTTCACAAGTTTCTATTATTAAAGTCAGGTCGCTGGCAAGTAACGTGAAAGGCCCGACTACCGACCCGCGTAAGTGATCCTGGTGGTTGGTTATGCTTTTATACACTTACTTGGGCTAGATTTCATTTTCTCTCTGGGTTGTCTGGTCTGGTTATGCTAGATGAGAGGTAATCGAAGAGTCGACATCCAAACGATAGAAAGGTTTCTGTTCGTTCCTCTACACGATCTCCGAGATTCAATCTTCAACTTCAAAACGTACAATATTTCCTCCTCTCTGTTCTCTCTGGAGTCTTTACTACCAAAAGATACAGTTGGGGAGAGCTTTTCAGGTTCGTGGATCTTTTCTTTCATCAGGGCTTGAATGAGGAGAGAAAACGAAAGGCAAGGCACTTTCTTGGGGGGTCTGGCTTGCGAAGCGAAGCCTTGCAACATGTCCGGCTGAGAGATATACAGTAGACTGTAATATCTAGAAGGTTTCATCAGATCAGGGGCCTATCTACCTACCTAGTCTCTATCAGCGCCAACCTGAGGATTTGGAAGAATGGAAAATACGCACTTGATCTATGGGAGGCTCCATAAGGCGAGGGGTGGAGGGGGCCTTGCCTTTTTCTTTTTCAAATGTGATGCGACGCGTGAATCGAGACCTGGCTTTGTTGGCTTCATCTTCCTTCGTTTCTTATCCAGGTGAAATTCAATCTCAATTGGTGGTACAGTCACGCTGCGATGCGATGCGACGCGATGAGCCGAACAGAACTTGGCTTCGCCAACTGACCGACGGCCGTTCTTGACAATCGAGCGATTGCCGTCTAATAGTCAAACCCCGATATATGAATATTTCGCAACATGGCCAGATCTCACGACCTGATATCATTCCTCTCTCTACACTACATGAGACAGTTATATGCCATGCCATGCCTGCAAGTTTTTCATCGACCCTCGTGTCTGACCGACTACAAATCGCTATGATTGATCCATTTCAAGTCCTCATCTCACCTCAACTCTTGATATCTGATCATTCTCTCTTTCTGCGGCACAAGTGTGATGTGACTCCATCCTAATCATGCGATCGGGATGGGATGGTGAAGTTTTGAGGTCCTCCTCTTTGAGCTTCCTCGCAGGACCGAACTCCCTCGTCTAGCACTTCAGCGGTCTTTTTCCCCCCTCGTATTTGTAGCTGCAAGCAGACAAGCGTTTTTGTGAAAAGTGAGTGACTGGTATCCTTGAGAATACCATACTCGTATCCTTTAGCGAGCTTTGTGCTCACTTCTGTATATCACAGTAATTGTCAGCTTGCTGCTCTTGATATTCGCTGGGTCGTATTGGCTACCTGGGTTCTGGTAAAACAGTACTCAGAAGCTGGACTTTCGGTAGGTCAGGGGGTGAATCTGGAGCACTTGGGAAGTTCTCTATTGTTCTATGCTTGTCTAAACGCGCGATCGTGGGTCGGGTTTTCAATATGATGATCGATCCCATTGCTGAGGACAACTGTTGATCATTATACTTACTGTTCCGTCATCGCTGCAGCTTTGGAGCAGGGCACGATATGGCTCGTAACTTACTCTTCTATTCGGTCCCACTTTCCTTCTCTGTCCTTGACCACCAGCTTCCCCTAAATCGGCGCTTTCCCGCCAACACTGCCGATTGAGATTTCAAGGTTCAATTCTTTGTCAATCTTCCCCCATTCTCACAGCACCTGGCCAGAAGTATCAAGCACTCGGAGGCTATTTGTTTCGAGTACACGCGAGAATACATTCGCCAGGGCATTAGCACTCACTGGCTTCATTTCTCACATACTGTTAGAAAAATCGTTCTTCGTCCCACGCGATTCTTGCATCTATCTCGTTTCCCCAGGTATGTAATCGGGCACCCGCTTTCCACAACGAAACTTTCCAAGAAGACGACTCTTTTCGGGTCCGAAGACTGCAGGTTGACACAAAAGTCCTCTGAGCCTAACACAACGCCACTAGCCACGGCACCGCATATATATTCTTGGAACTGCGAGCTGAAAGTTGGCTTCAACTATTCTCTGCCAACAGATCGTCTCGCTGGATTATGGCAGACATGACCCCACCGTCTGTCCACTGACGCCCATGATCAAGAAAGTGCCTTCCAAAACCTTGATCACGTACCGTATCCCTGTCACCGGATCGCCAAAGCGGGTTGATGAGAAGATTGTAGGACCATAGATTAGCAAGATGGTCGACATCTGATCAGTCATGAGCCATGTCGAATGGCAGACTAGATACGGCTACAACCAGCCCTTTCAACCGGTGGGTCGGCTCAATTCCCAGCATAGCAAATACCCACCCCTTGAGGGTAGCAGCAAAACTAACCGGACCTGACTATATACGGTCAGCTCGGAAGTCTCCAATGGATAAATCTATGGCCTATAGGGCACCCACATAAGACAATAGATAGAAAAAAATCGGGTGGGTGGAGGGGGGAGTGCTCATATTACTCATTTTCGATCGAAATTCAGGAGAAACTAGGAAAACGAGGTCTCCCGTAGGATCTCCTATGGGGAACAAAGATCAATTGTATAGTAGAATAGTCAATGAATAATAGACCTGTCCCAGACTTGATAGAAGGTCTGTTTGTAGCAGTTTCAGAAAGGGTTTGTCGATTTTACGTCGTCCAAGTCACACAAACCCGTGATGACAAGCTTCCCCCCTTCCAGTAGTGCAGAACCGATAATGAAGCAATTGTATCAGACGAGGGAACTAGAACCATCCATCAACAGTACAGTTCTTGAATTCGATCAGCTGGACCCATAACTAAGGGTTAGGTCAAGCAGTTCTCCGAAACTGACCCACCTGCGGCAAGCGCTGGCTACGAGCCGATCGGCAAGTTTCGTTATATTCTATGATCAGCACTTAGACACAATCCTGTCTATGTTTCAGTACGGTTATGGTAGTCTGTGGATGAGATATCTCTCCACCTGCCATGAAAACGAAACTTGTTGATGACGTGCAACGCGTCCTGAGAGTTCTGGGAAGATGCCATTGGGTGTGGCCCTCGATCCGAGGTTGAGTCGGGGTCTGTATTGGGATACGGTTTCGCTCCAGCGAGCTTCATGGCATTCCCAAGAAAGTTTCGGACTTGGTGAAATACATTAACCTACTGTAGTTGGTAGTATTGTCGCCTGAAAGACCCCCACGCTCTCTCTCCCTCTTCAACAAAGGTATTTGTCGATTTATCCTCCAGACCAGAAATGTACTCCGTTTGTTTCCATCCATTCAATACTTTCCCCAATCCCTGTTCTGACCGTACGTGGAGATCTCGATCGGGAATCATTGGGGTGAAGGTTGTCTCCGCTTGGATTTTCGTCGCATGAGACAGCTGCGATGTTCAAGTATGGACTCTCGTGCACTGAATACGTCTTGCTTGACTCACTATCCCAGGTCTTTCAAAGAGTCTTGAATCATGCACAGACACGCGATCCAAATATACTCAGAAGCAAAATTCTTCTGGACGTCTCACCTGCGTCCTTGAAGGATTGTGGTGGATCCGCAAACGGAACCTTTTTGAGGAAGTCCATGAACAGGTATTTCGTGGTGAGAAATCTGATCGGGACAAGACCAACCCAGCAATGGTTCAGTGTCATGTATTTCAGCGTCAAGACATCCAAGCTCGAGGTCTCACGCATTCTGATATTCAAACCATAACCTTCACCAAGATCATGTAACCTAGCAGGCTATTGGGTTCGAGAAACAATCCTGGTTTAGAGAGATTGGCAGGTTGAATGGCTGATCGGCACTTTTTAGTCCTTTGTTCAGCTTTTGAAAATCTCTGTACAGCAGACCTTTGGGATACACGGGTGTGTAACCACCGTTGTGTATCTTCGCTACGAATGGTGTAGTTGAATACTTGCTGTTGTAGGTAGACACTGCACATACCTGGAGCACTGCACATACCTGGAGGCTTGATGACTTGAAGATCAGATGCCCGAGATTGTTAACTCTTGGATGCTGCTGGTAATACAGTATGAAATTTAGTCGTCCCAATCCCGGAAAAGTAGCTCGTCCCGGCAAGAAGACGCCGCGCATCACTCAAGATAGTATAATCAAATATCAGATCAGACGTTTTAGACCATTGCAGTGAGGACTCTTCGGATCGCGATTCGATGTTCCCTGAAGGCTCCGTGAAGTACTTTCAGATCAGAGTCCATACGCTCAAAGGTTTCCCGCAATGCCCCGTGAGATTGCCATCCACTCTCTGCCATGTCGAGCAGAGCGCACGCGAGAACAAGCTCTGCTCTGATTTCTTGGGTCTTTTGATTACATCCAAGGTCGTTCGTCCTGACACTTCGATCTGGCACCGTCAAACAAACCTTACTCAAAGACTCAAAGTGTAAAGCCAATGGGGAGCCTTTGGGCAGCGCAAGAATTTCATTCAAGCAGTTGAAGAGTGACCGGAACGAGGGAGCGATCTGTCGGCAGCGGGTATTTTGTTCAGAATGAGGTTTAATGACAGTGGACTCAGGACACTCACGTGGAAAAGCTTTGGAAGCCTGATGAGTATTCACCACTTTACAAGCGGCTTTTATCGGGTCCTGATGTAGCTATGGGTGTATTTGGTGTGGCTGCCAGCTCATCGAGTACACACGTGCAGGACTCGCTGGCGTCCGCTGCACTTTTCCAACACCGCAAGGTTTCTCGGCACATCGCCAATTCAGGTTGTAGTGATGTCTTCCTTGCTGAGTCCTGACGATACTAGAGATGTGAGCGAAGGCACGAGAAGGACTGAATTGTAGCGTTCGATGGAGAAGACCGAAATTAGGCTACATGCATGAAGCATCAGAGGAGTCCGAAGGTACAAGATGAATGTTGGGATAGTGTCACATTCATGGAGTAATCGCGTGTAATTTCCAGCTTGTTTAGCATCATAGTGCACTCTCTTGATATAAACCATAGATGTAGCACCATAACGGAAATCGATAGGACTACGAAAGAGTCTACGGGTTCATCTCATGCATCATTCCAACCCAGCAACCTCCACTCTAGAACACAGTCCCCTTCGTCTGCGAAATCTTCGCCACGTTGATATTCTTGATCAGAACCACCCACGCAATACTCAACACCATGATACAAGTCCCCGTAATCAGCATCTTCTCCTGCGCATACCCGTACGCCATCTGAATGCCCCTCCTCGCCGGACTCCCAACCTCATAACTCAACTGCGTAGCCAAATCGCCATAGATAGCATCGAACTCCCCCTGGTTCTCCGCAGGCAGGTATCGCTTCAAAGCAGTGGGGAAGGTGTTGGTCCAAATAGAGCCGCAGATCGAGTTTCCGATGGCACCGCCTATGCTGCCGGACACGTAGAGGAGAGCCATGACGGCGGCGACGTGTTGATGGTCCGAGGCGGCGAGCACGGCCAGTTGTTCGCAGATGATGATGATGGCCCCGCCGACCGAGATGAAGATCTGACACATGACGATGTATCCGATGTACTGATCCGGTTGCCGGAAATGGATCATGAGACCCTGTGCGAATATGTACAGCGGCACGGCGAAGTAGAGCAGCCATTTGAAATACCCGGTTTTGCGAATGATGAGACCGACGCCGAGGAGCAAGGCGCCGGAAAGCACGTCGAAGGTTGAGCCGACGTAGCCGGCTTCGGCGATCGTGAGGTTCGAAACTACTTGTAGGAATGAGGAGAAGTACGAGTGCCAGCAGTAGTAGGAGACTTGGTAGGTGGCGCAGAGACAGCAGGCACCGATGACGGTGCGGTTTGTGAGCAGGTGGACGTTCAGGAATGGAGCTTTGGCGAGGAAGCTTTCGTGGAGGCCGAAAAGAACGAGCAGGACGAAACCGAGGATGATCATCGCTATGATGTAACCGGACTTCCAGCCGTTGGGAGCCTTCTCTGCGAGAGTGAATGGTAGGAGGAAGATTGTTAGACCGGAGGCGAAGAGGAAGACTCCTAGGGCTGGGACGGTCAGTTGAGAGTTTTTTTGCTAGGCGAGGTTCACATACCATCGAATTCCTGGACGTAGAACCAGATGTTCTGGCCGAGTGTGCGACCGCTGCTTTCACGAGCCACGAGCCCGCGAGCTTCGGCCTTCTTGAGATGCAACTTCAAGATGAAGAATAGAGGAGCGGCAACGAAAGGAAGGATGATGGCGAAGGCACCGAATCCCCATCTCCAGTTGATTTTGTTGTAAAACTCATCCGATACTTTGGCACCTGCGAATGCGGTGATCATATATGGGGAGCTGGTGAAAGCGTATGCGAGACCTCGATTCTTGAGCTTGGTTATATCGGCTGTAATGACATCGACGCTGTAAATCAAGCCGCCAAAGCCAATGGAATAGAAGATCTGAAGAGTCAGCCATGAAACTAAGGAAATTAGGAAGAGCTTACCTGAGCAACACAGAACTGCGCAAGTCCATTGCTGGAAGCCATGAGAATCATACCCAGAGTCGCAAAGGCGATCATGAGGAGGAAACCCTCAGCACGCCCCCAAACATCCAGCATCTTGGCCAATGGGATGTAGATGGCTGCAGTCATACTGTTGGAAACGATATAGATGACCGTCAACAAGGAATGGGCCTCGAATTCACTTGTAGCGAACGGTACGAGATTGTACAGGATTGACGATTGCATGGCATTGACAAAGTACAACATCCACATACTACAGACTGTTAATACTGCATGCGATTCCCGCCGATAATTTATCACTTACTTGAAGAATACGGCAATTAGGTATGGCTTCGTCCATGTCAAAGTCACAGCCTCGACTTGTTGAACACCACGTTGAGCATCTTCGGAAGGGACGACATCCTTCTCAGGATCATCACCTGCTGGCTCATGAGCTGGAGCAATATCATTGTTGACAGTTGTGGTATTTTTGTCATCAAGAGGCAAGGCCAGTTCTGGAGCAGCGGTCGCATCCTTCTTACGGAGGAAGTTCGGCCTGAATCGAGAGAAAGTTGAAGCTGACATGGCTGCGATGTCGTTGTGTTGAGAGCTACAGAGCTACAGAGCTACGAAACTTGAAAAGCAGAAGCAGGTGCGCTTTGCCTACTAGTACTACGATCACTTGGCAATAATATAGTAGATCGTGAACCTTGGGCAATAAGTTGTGACGAATCCACAATCGTGCATGAATCCACAATCCGAAATCAACAAAGGCTAAGTACGGGATGGGAGAGAGATTGGACTCCGAACTCGGGATGAAGGTATTCGTAGGTAGGCTTGTTACAAGACAACAACCTTTTGCGCAAATATCTTTCATAGGCTGGAGATAGTTTTGCTGGCACGCCATGTTTGCCCGAGCAGAGTAACGCCACAGGTAGGGGACGGCACGTTTCGGTCCATCTATTGGTGATAAGGTTGATCGGAGTGTGGGGACATGCACAAACGGTAAGTTTTTATCTAATCAGATTCGATATTTTCACACGCCAGACTCTATCGGATCTCCAAACCGAAATTCGTGTTCGAGTGACTAGGGTCTCGGGACGTCAAGTCAAGTTCGGGATTTTGTGGAAACAGACTCCTGTATCGCTCATCTTTCCCTAACGTATCGCTTGACAGAGCTTATGTGTCTGACAAGCTTTGTCTTTGCTTGGGAGTGCTTGGGAGGAAGCAATTGATCATCTGATAAGATGAGATTAGATTCCACCCGTGCCGCTCCTGTACTGTAGGTTGTGGAGGGGCTGCGTGTGGGTCGTCCACATTGGTCCCATGTAAAGTGTCATACTCAGGAGTCAGGATATGCAAGCCATCGGAATCGGATTGACATGTGTAAGATGAGAAGGTTAAGACGAGAAGGTAAAGTTGAGTCCGTGAAGTTTGATGGAGCCAAAGATCTTATTACTCACTCACAAAGTGATTACGTGCATGTAACTTTTGGGTGAGTAATGGTGCCACTTCTCGCTTATAGTACATTCTGTGAAGAGGCTCCCTTCAGATGTGAGTGTTGACCAAATCATGGCTACCTACCTACCTACCTACCTACCTACCTACTTAACTACCTATTAATCAATAAACTCACCTCACAATAATGAAAAAGGGATGAGGAGTGACTGCAGGCAAGTAAGTGTACGACATCAATTCAGCAAAGTCCAATAATCCATACGGCTTCCATCAAACCAGCAATCACAGCTCACCACCCCCCATCACCATGACTCAAAAGCCACGCCCGCCATCGAAAATTTCTCCAGCCAAGAACGCCCAGGCTCAGAACAAACACATCCGCCGACCGGCAAAGGATCGGAGGCTCCTCTCTGATTCCTACACACCTCAATTTCAACTAACCAGATCAGACAATCTAATCTGATTAGATCATGCAATTGATAAGATCCGCTCTATCTATCCGCCCACATCTGCCGCGCCGTGCGCCGAGCTAGGTCCCTGTCCACGTTACGTCCTCTTCTAGGTTATTCGATGCATGCTGCATGCGAGGACAAGGTTATCTTTTTTCTGTGCTTCTAGGTTTTTTTTCGTGATTAACATTGTACTTGTAAAGAAAGCTAGCTAGCTACCAAGCTGGAGCGGCTGAGATGGCTCGAGAATACAGGAACCATTGTGTGCTGTGGTTTCTAGTTATGAATAGTCCCCGTCCGATCTCGCAGCCCGCCGGACGCGAGCTAAATCGCGTGACTAGCAAGGAGTAGACTGTGGGAAAACCACTGGAGAAGACCCGATCAAGCTGCATGGGCATGACCTACCTTACGGAGTAAACTCCCCATAGGGGTAGGTAGGCTTGTAGTCTGCCGACCAACCAACGCGGAATGACGCTGCTTTGACAGCCCTCCGAGTCTCTAGAACCTCAATGCCGAGGCGGCTCTGATGGAGCTCTAGACGGAGTGTTGGCACTTGGCTGTAGATAATTGCCTAGCTAGGGAGGTGGTACTTGCGATGATGGAGTATGGGATGCCCTGTCTAGGTGTCATGTGTCTTCCGTTCAGCATCTCGAAGAATTTCATGCCGAAAAATGAAGTCCTTCTGTGTATATCATCCCACGAGTTTGAGACTCTAGGTACGTACTGGCTTGAGGTTGACTATACGCCCTTCGCATCTCCTTGAGTTGTATCTTTCATGCGCCTCATATCGAATGGACCAGTCAAAAGGATTTTGCGGATGCTGAGTCGCTGACTGATCGGAAAGCAACTGTTTAACTTCGATGCTCTTATACCCACCGAGATTCCTCACTTGAAGGAGGGAGCATAAACTTGCGAACATCCACCGAATAGAAACACTACCAGATACCCGGGAAACTCAAAATCAAGCAAGATGGGCTCAATCCAAGTAGAAGAGCCACCAGCTGAGCGGCCAGACGACTCGCTTCCTACGAACAACAAAACACTCCAGAATCTAGAGGAACCAGCTCTACAGTCAGACGATCCGCTCTTTACAGTTAGGAACACAGTACCAGTAGAAGATTCTGCCTTGCAGGATTTACAGGATGAACAGGGCTTACAAGAGGAACATTCACCTCCCGCAGTCATCAGACCTGGAAAATTTGAGATCCCAAACCTCGCAGCTCCATTCGGTGTACCCACACCAACCAGCACAAGGGAAGCCACACTTCTCCTAGCATGGCTGATCGTCCTTCTTCGTACACGAGAGGGCAGTGTCAAATTCGACTGGACATATCTTGACAATGATGGCGTCGAACAGGAGGTTGCTATGAGATGTCTGAACATGGAGGAAGTTATACCAGGTTTGGAAAGTACGGTTGAAGAAGCGAGTTTTGCGATCGCAAGATATATACAAGCCGTAGAACCGAGGAACACGGAACCCGGGAGTAAGGCTTTGCTTCTGAGCAGTACCTCGTTTGAAAATGAAGAGAAGGAAGTGAGTGGCTCTCCCCAAGGTAAGTACTTGATGCTAACGTTAGTTGCAGGGTCTACAGCTCAAACTGCAGTACCGGGGCAGCAATCTTGAGATCACAGCCATCCGCCATCCGACCAACATGCTCCCATTCACCATCTCACACCACATCTCAACCCTCAACGACACAATTCAACTCTGTCTCTCCTCTCCTTCCAGCACTATCTCATCTCTCCTCTCCCCAACAAAATCCGACCTCTCCTCAATCTGGAGCTGGACATCACCCCTCCCACCAACCTACAACACCTGCATGCACACCGTAATCACCGCCCGCGCACAAACCCATCCCTCCAAAACCGCCATCTCATCCTGGGACGGCGATCTCACCTACGCGCAAATCGACCGCTATTCCAGCATCCTCGCGGGAACACTCCGTGACATGGGTGTCAAACTCC
Source organism: Rhynchosporium agropyri (assembly GCA_900074905.1). Taxonomy (NCBI): domain Eukaryota; kingdom Fungi; phylum Ascomycota; class Leotiomycetes; order Helotiales; family Ploettnerulaceae; genus Rhynchosporium; species Rhynchosporium agropyri. Next base: position 275,702 of record FJUX01000062.1, read on the forward strand.
ATGATTTCATGCCGATCTGTTTCGAGAAGAGTAGGTGGACGATCGTGGCTGTTTTGGCGGTTATGAAGGCAGGTGCTACGATGGTCATGATGGATCCTTCGCTTCCGGTGGCGAGGCTACAGAACATGGGATGTCAAGTGGGTGCGAACATGGTTGTGTGTTCGCGAAAACAGGAGGGTTTGGCGAGAGAGATCATGCCGGAAGGACGGTTCCTGGTTGTGGATGAAGAGACTTTCGTTGCTGATGAAGAAGTGCCGGTTCTGGAGGAGGTGCCGAGTGATGCTTTGATGTATATCATTTTCACATCTGGCAGTACGGGGACTCCGAAAGGTGTCAAGATTTCTCATGCGACGTATACGAGCAGCGCCTTTCCTAGAGCCAAGGCAGTTGGGTACACGGAAGATTCCAGGGTTCTAGATTTCGCATCTTATGCTTTCGATGTCAGTATCGATAGTATGCTGTTGACTGTCGGTAACGGCGGCTGTCTGTGCATCCCATCGGACGAAGATCGGCTGAACGACATCAATGGCGCAATGCGAAAGATGCAAGTCAATTACGCCGGTTTGACACCATCAGTTGCTCGAATCCTGGAACCAGATGTTATTGCCTCGCTTGATGGGCTTGGTCTTGGAGGAGAGGCGGCTTCGCCGCACGATGTCAATCTCTGGGGCCAGGTCACAAGGATCATTATCGGATATGGGCCGTGTGAATGTACAATTGGATGTACAGTCAATAGCAGTGCTGCGACAGGGAGAGATTATATCTCGATTGGACCGGGCAATGGAGCAGCTATTTGGATTGTGGATCCGAATGATCATAACTTGTTGATGCCTGTAGGTGCGGTGGGAGAGCTGCTGGTTGAGGGACCGATTGTTGGACAAGGGTACTTGAATGATCCTGAGAAGACCGCGGCTGCATTCATTGTTGATCCCCCATGGCTTGTTGCGGGTCATGATGGGTATCCCGGACGGAACGGACGACTGTATAAGTCTGGAGATATTGGGATGTACGATCCTGACGGCTCGGGCAATATTGTGTTTGTTGGACGACAGGATACGCAAGTAAAGTTGCGCGGACAACGAGTCGAGCTTAGCGAAATTGAGAGTCAGCTGAAAGCAAGATTACCTTCTGATATCAATGTTATCGCAGAAGTCATCACGCCCCAAGGTGCCGGAGGACAACCTACTTTGGTAGCATTCATCGCACCTCAATCCACCAAAGGACTCGCAAACGACGAGTTGAAGTTGGCCCAGCTTCCGGAAGAGCTACGCATCGCACTGGCGAAGGCGGACGTAGATGTAAAGGAAACGCTGCCGCGGTATATGGTGCCAAATGCGTACATCCCACCAAGCTACATTCCTGTTTTGATCTCAGGTAAGACGGATAGGAAGAGGCTGAGGGCGTTCGGAGCCACAGTTGATCTACGTCAAATCGATCAAAGTTCATCGACTGCTCCAAGCCGCGATTTGAACGAGCTTGAACGCCATCTGAGACACAGCTGGGCAGAAGTGTTGAAGATCGATGCCGAAACCATCAAGCTCGAAGGTAACTTTTTTGCACTAGGTGGCGAGTCTTTGACAGCCATGAAACTTGTTTCCGTCTGTAGATTGCAAGGTCTCGATCTCTCAGTCACAAGCACGTTCAGCAAGCCCACGCTTGAGACGATGGCAAGTACAATCAAAATTAGCAATCCTGAGGCGAAAGTTCAAACAGCTGCTTTCTCCATGATTTCCCAGGATGTCGAGATCGCACGTCGCGAAGCTGCTGAGGCATGTCAATCAGAGCCGTCATGTATTGAAGATATTCATCCTTGCACGCCTACTCAGGAATCACTCTTCACGTTCTCCATTCGATCGAGTAAAGCATACATCGCTCAGAGAGTCGCTTGCATACCATCCACTATCAGTCTTGATAAGTGGAAGAAAGCGTGGGAAGATGTCGTAGCAGCTAGCCCGATCCTCAGGACTCGCTTAGCTCAACTCCAAGAACCAGGTCTTCAACAAGTTGCGCTCAAAGGAGACGTATCTTGGAGGTCGGCGAATGATCTGAAACGATATCTCGAGGACGATCGGCTAGAGAGGATGGAGCTTGGTCAAGATCTAGCTCGATATGCGATCGTGAATTCGGACGGGAAACAATACATGGTCTGGACCATTCATCATGTGCTCTACGATGGATGGTCAGAGCCTTTAGTGTTGAGAAATGTAAGCAATGCCTTACAAGGACAGCCGATTGAAGTCCAGGCACAAATGAAAGACTTCGTGAAGTACATTCGCGACACGGATCAGGTTGCAATGCAGCATTTCTGGAGACGAGAGTTAAATGGTGCCACCGGACCACAGTTCCCGCGTCTTCCACATAGAGATTACTTGGCGACTCCAGATGCTTTCCTTGAGCATGAAATCTCACTGGAGACTGCTGCAGGCTCGCCTTTTACTATGGCGACGTTGATTCGAGGAGCATGGGCTCTCGTGGCGTCGCAATACACGAGTAGTGATGATGTAGTGTTCGGAGAGACGCTGACCGGGCGAGACATTCCACTTCCTGGAGTCGAAGAGATTGTAGGGCCACTGGTCGCGACCTTACCAATACGGATCCGCATCAATCGCACATCGACTGTCGAGTCATATCTCCAAACCGTCCAGCAAAGAATCTCGGCACGCACACCATATCAGCATATGGGCTGGCAGAATATCCGCAAGGTCAGCAAAGATGCACAGCATGCTTCTGAGGCAGGTACTGGTCTAGTTATTCAGCCGGAACCAGAGTACGCTGGAAGTGAGCTGGGATTCGAGTATGGGGATGTTGTTCGCGAAGCACTGCATTTCAATCCATACCCACTCATGGTTGCGTTTGGGATCAGAAAGGGTGGATTGAGAGTTTGTGCCAACTTTGATAGTGGTCTCATTGACATTGCGCAGATGAAGCGTATGCTCGTGCAGCTAGAAGTGGCGTGCAAACAGCTCTCAAGAGGAGTAGGCAAAAAGCTGAAAGATATCTCGTGTTTGCCAGAAGTGGACTTGGACAGGATCTGGCAGTGGAATCGGGTTCCGCCATTGGCTTTAGATGAGGCGTCGAACATCCGAGCGCATGTCTCGTTACAGCCTGGCTCAATATATCCTCGAGCAGTGGTTCCTTGGGTGTGTGATCCTCAAAACCCGTCGCATCTATCTCCTATCGGCTGCGCTGGCGAGCTTTGGCTTGAGGGTGCCATTCCCGGTGATGGCGTTCAGTCTCCAGCCTGGCTACTGGCTGGTAGTTCTGATCATCCGGGGCGAACAGGAAATGTTCAATCAACTGGTGACTTGGTCGAGTTGCAAGAAGATGGCAATCTCGTATTTGTCGGTCGAAAGGAGAATGTCCTGCCAGGTCAAGGCCAGGCTACGGATATCCAAGGGCTCGAGTCTCATATTGCAAGACATCTCTCGTCAAATGTTCGGGTAGCTACAATCGTTCGGAATTCAGAAGAAAGTCTTGACCCAACAATAATCGTTTTCATCGAGCAACAAGGATTAGAGGAGGTGGCAGTCGAGCTCTTGTCGGCATCGTATAAGGTTACTTGCGACTCGGGATTCCAGATGACGGTATCTAGCAAGATCTCAGCCGGGCTCATTACAGGGATCAAAATATTAGACAAATCCATCGAAAGCTCTTTTCCATCGAATATGGTGCCATCGGCATTCGTGGTTGTCGACAGGCTACCATGTAATGACGGCGTTGTGGATCCCACAATTCTTGGCCAGCTTGCGTCAAAGATACCTTCCAATGTCCTCACAAAGCTGGCTGAAGGATTCACAAAGGCTTGGATGAAGACAGCTCAGAACAATTTGACCCCTAAAGAAGATATTCTACGATCTGCCTGGGCGAAGATACTGAGTATTGACGCAGAACAGATTGATGTTCAGGACAACTTCTTTAGACTAGGCGGTGATTCAGTCCTGGCCATGAAGCTGGTATCCAGCCTCCGGGCCCAAGGACATGCACTGTCAGTCGCGAACGTCTTCAACAATATGCGACTTGGCGATGCAGCAAAAGTCATGAAGGTCGACCAAGTATCACAACAGATTTTCCAGCCATACAAGCCATTTTCGACGTTAGGTCGGACCGATATCGATTTGTTTTTGTTGGAGAACGTAAAACCTAAGCTGGCCGATCAAACTTGGGTCATTCAAGATGTCTTGCCTGTGACTGACTCTCAGGCTCTTGATATCAGAGGAACTGTTCAGAAACTGCGAACTTCCATACAATATACCATGTTATACCTCGAAAAAGGCATCGACCGAGAACAAATATTCGGGGCCTGCAAAAACCTAATCAAGACTCACGACATATTACGCACCATCTTTATCGAGCATGAATCGAAATTCGTTCAGGTGGTTATCGAAGAATTGGATTCTCCTATAGCCTTGCATCAAACTGAAGGTGATCTTGGAAAGTACGTCACAGATCTCTGCAACCAGGATATCGACTTCGACTTCAAGCTTGGATCGTCATTCTTGAGATTGTCTCACGTAGAAGGCAAGGATGGGGAATGCCTAGTCATTGGATTGTCGCATGCTCAATACGATGGAAACTCCTTGCCCATATTACTTCGAGACCTCGGAAGATTTTATGCAGGACAGAATGCAATCGAATCGGTGCCTTTCTCGTCGTACATGGCGCGAATCGGCGAAGAAACGGTTCAAGCGAAAGCAATCACATATTGGAAGACTCTCATGAAGGACTCAACGCTGTCCAAGCTGGAAGGTGCATCAGTACAGTCGACAGACAAGGCCATATTCCGCACGAAAACCGTGGATATCTCCCAGCGTCCCGAGGAGATCACGACCGCAAACCTGCTCACAGCTGCTTGGGCGCTAGTCCTTGCTCGTCGCCTCCGAAAAGCCGATGTTATCTTTGGAAGTATCACGTCTGGTAGAAACATAGATCTTGCAAATGCAGAGAGCGTGATGGGTCCATGCTATCAATTCACGCCAGTTCGAGTGGCATTCGAAACCCACTGGACATCTCTGGACTTGCTGAAGTTTGTACAGACACAAAGTGCCCAATCTTCGGCGCATGACTTCCTTGGCTTCGATAAGATTTCCACGACTTGTACTGAATGGTCGTCCGAAGCACAATTCTTCGATTCCATCGTCCATCATCAGGACTTTGAGGACTTCGATACCATGCCTTTCGCAGGTGGTTCTGCGAAGGTGGATATCTCAAACCCACATGGTGATGCAGCTTACCCTTTGAAGGTTGTGTCATTTGTCCGGGATGGACAGACTTGTGTTGGGGTGGCTGGGAGTGAGAATGATGTCGCCTTTGTGGACTCAAGCTTGGCTGAATTAGCGGCAACTGTGCAGGAGCTGGCAACCAGAGAAGCTAATGTATTGCTCGATGAAGGTATGTTTAAGAAGGACGAATAAGAAGGGATTTTGGAGAACTGTGTGTTGATGGCGCTATGGGTGTTTTTGATGGATCTGAGCGACGTCTTTGCATGTATCATTTATAAACGTGACACCGGTCTAAAGATCACATGACCGAATATAGCGTCCTCCTTGTTGTTGTTATCTTGTACATTTTCCGAGTAATTTGACAACAATGATTGTCACGTCTATTCACCTTGCAGTTTTGAATGTATGTCTCCATTATCTCATTCTTACCAAATTCGTGAAGTCCCGTGTTTGGTACACTGAAGCGAGGAACTCGAGACGCGCTCTCTTCTTTCTCATTCATCTGCTCACACGTAAACCTCGGAACTTATGTGATAGCCACGAGCACCCCGGAGAGGCCTATGCTAACGAGTTAAGCTAGCTGTCATATAAATGTAAGGCATGTTCTCAAGGCATCGCCTCAAGCCTTAGGCAGCACAAATGCTGTTGCCCGTCAATGATCTGGGGAATCCTGGATTCTCCGACTTGCCATCGTCTCGACAAGCCACAGAAGACAATCACCGAGAATGTCTCGAGCGGGATACTTTCTTTGGTTCATTCAATACTACATAGAGTACGTAGGACCATGATGATGTGGCATGTTTCTGATCAGTAGCCGATATCGCAGAGTCAGGAGCAGCCAGGCCAGGATCCATGGGACTTTCCGTACTCGTAATACACCCCACCCGCACACTTTTACATCGAGTCCATTGGATCTAATCTAATCATCAATCTTATCAGATGAAAAATTTCTCGGATCCCCAACATCTATTCAGCCTAGTTGACCGGGATGGCGTTGGCACATGGCATCTCGTGGGGTGGCTTGCTTGCTTTATGCATGCGTGTCACCGCCGACAATGTTGACCGGGGCCAGAAGTCATGCTGTCATTTAAGCTACTGCTGTCAGCATTTGCTTAGCGAGATTTACAGTTGTACAGTAAGTTGTCGAAAGCGGATCTAGTACAGTAGCAGTCAGCGTGTCTAGAAATCGCTCCTTAAGAGCTTCATAGAACTTCGGCACTCTAGTATCAGTAACAAGTTCTTTTGACGCTCACGAATATCTGACCACTTCTCTCTCTGTAGTGCCTCCCGAGATTCTGGGACAAAGCTTGGTACGAAGTCCAATGAGCTCGTAGATGTCTGTTAAGTTCTCACGAAAGCTGTCAGTCCAAGCTTCATACGTCGACAAGTAGAGTCTGGCCAGAGAACTTTCCAATGGCCTTCGTCAAACAACTTGCTGGCTATCCCAGGCTACTGCTAGCTGGCAAACCCTCATCACGCGATATTGGAACACTTCTAGTAGCTATTGTGTCTGCAATAGGCTCAGGAATTCCTTTCCCGATCATCGGGATCATATTTGGTCAACTTCTCGATGAATTCAATGCAGCGACATGTGATCAAGCAGAGACAAGCGCAACAGATGACGAGCAGAAAGATATCAACAGCAGAATCCTGTTGATTGTCTACCTTGCATTTGCTCAATTTGTCTTGATCTACCTCCATTTGCTATGCTGGACATTGACCGGAGCCCGACTTGCCCAACGCCTGCGAGAAACATACCTGCAGAACCTCCTCCGCCAAGAACCTTTATTCTTTGACAATCTTCCGCCTGGAGAAGTCGCATCTAGACTCAACACCGACATTCAAACCATTCGTTCCGGCACATCTGAGAAAGTCGGAATATGTCTTTCCAGCTTCTCATTCTTCGTCACGGCTTATATAGTGGCTTTCATCAAAGACACCAAACTGGCAGCAATGCTGATCTCCTTGATCCCAGCTTACTTCCTGATGTCTTTCGTTGGAAGTCATTACATTGAGAAATACTCTGGTCTTATGTCAGATTACGCGGCGAAAGCTTCTTCTATCGCTTCAGAAGCACTTTCGAATATCGTGGTGGTACAAGCTTTTAGTGCGAATGGACGACTGGAAGAAAAATTCTCCAAGGAACTCGAGGCCTCGGAGCAGGAAGGACTAAAGAAAGCTACTGCAGTGGGAATACAATCTGGTGTTCTGTACTTCATTGCGTATTCTGCCAATGGTCTTGCTTTCTGGCAAGGAAGTAAGCAAATAGCTGCAGCAGTACGGCGGGAAAATGGTGGAACAACTGTTGGAGCTGTCTTTACTGTGATCTTTATTCTGGTCGAAGGTAAATTAAACGAGGTCTGCCGGATATCATTAGCTAACTGTAAATAGCTTCTCTTCTTCTCAGTCAAGTCGCACCATTCCTTCACATGTTCGTCGCAGCTGTTGCTTCTTACCAGAAGTTGATTGGAGACATCGATCGTATTCCAACCATCGACGGTACCAGTGAGTCTGGCCTTCGGCTCACGCAGTCTGAAGCGAGTTTTGAGTTCAGAGATGTCTCATTTATGTATCCTTCCAGGCCGGAAATTACTGTTCTCGACAAGATCAATCTCAGCATCCCAGTCAACAGGCACACAGCTATCGTAGGCCAGTCTGGAAGTGGGAAATCGACCATTGCCGCGTTGGTTGGGAGGTTGTATGATCCAACTGAAGGTCAGATTCTTTTTGAGGGTCATGATTTGAAAGATGTGAACGTCCATGATCTAAGAAGTTTTCTCAGTCTGGTACAGCAGGAACCTTCGCTCCTGGACCGTTCTCTATTGGAGAACATTGCTCATGGTCTGGTCAATTCGAGCGATCCTGAGCATGCGCACTTGAAGCCGATTTTACTCAGCTCTACCCTGGCCGAAGTAGCTCGCGCAGTCAGGGAGGGTCAAACTCTCGAGATTGCTGCTGCGAAAGCAGGATCAGAGGTCGTCCAAATCGTCAACTTAGTACGGAAAGCTGCCGCGCTTGCAGATGCCGATGTGTTCATCACTGCACTGCAGCATGGATACGGAACAAATGTAGGCTCGAGTGGACGATTGATCAGTGGTGGTCAGAAGCAACGAGTTTCTCTTGCTAGAGCACTTGTCAAGGACCCAGCTGTCCTCATCCTCGATGAAGCTACAGCTTCGCTCGACTCGAGGAGTGAGCAACGCATAGAGCGAGCTATTGCAGGAATTTCTACTGGCAGAACAATGATCTCGATCGCTCATCGTCTATCTACAATCACCAATGCAGATAATATCATCGTCATGCATAAGGGCCATATTCTAGAGCAGGGAAGTCACTCGGAACTGATGGCTAAAAACGGAGCATACGCCGACCTGGTCAGACTACAAACCATAATCTCTGCGCCAACGAAAGATACAGACAGCAAGTCCGACATGGAATCTCTGACTGAGGTGGGTACTGAGAGAAATGTCTCCATGAATATAGAAAAACATGCCAGTGTAGCGAGCGAGGCCCCAGCCGAGCCTGAGGAGGATAAAATCGAAACTCCATCAAAAACTCTCTGGTCATTAGTGAAAGGTTACGGCCCAGCTTTACGACCACATCTACTCATGATCTTCGTCGCCCTACTCGGCTCTACTGCTGTCGGCGGTGCGTTCTCAGCAGAAGCTGTGATTTTTGGAAACACAGTCGGAAGTTTGAATCCCTGCAAGAGCCCTGATAGTATTCGAAGCCGAGGTGAGTTCTACGGACTCATGTTCTTCGTTCTCGCAATCATTGAGTTCTTTGCCAATTTGGTCAGTTGGGCTGGATTTGGCTGGGTTTCAGAGAAGACTGTCTATACCGTCCGCGTATTATCGTTCAGATCATTGATGGAGCAAGATCTTCAATGGCATCAATCGAAAGGTCGAACACCTGCGATGCTGCTCTCTTACATCACTCGGGATGGCAATGCCTTGGCCGGACTGAGTGGTTCTGTCATTGGCACATTATTCTCCATCACTGTCAACCTCATCGCAGCTATCATCTTGACCCATATCATCGCATGGAGAATTGCGTTAGTGTGTTTGGCTCTGGTACCACTTCTCTTAGGAGCTGGTTTGATGGAACTCCGAGTCCTCGGCCAGTTCGAAGAGAAACACGAAACGGCATACACCAAATCTGTCGACATCGGCGTTGAAGCAATAACATCAATCAAAACCATCGCCTCCTTTTCACTCGAGGAGGAGACGCTCCAAACATACCGGAAATCCCTCACAGGTCCACGCAATGAGACCTTCAAAGTCACCGTTCAAGCAAGTCTCTGGCAAGCAGTCACTTACTTCCTAGGTAATCTGGTAAATGCATTGGCATATTGGTGGGGAGCAAAACAGATCATCGCTGGAAACTACACACAGACCCAATTCCTGATTGTTGTCTTCTCCCTCCTCGTCAGTGCTCTCCTATGGAGTCAAATGTTCGCACTAGCACCAGAACTATCCAGTGCTCGCGCAGCCATGGCCAGAATCCTCAGTCTAATCGAGATAGGCTCCGATAAAATGCAAGGCAGAATCGGGCGTCTTACCACAGACGTCGAAGCATCAGGCGAGAAAATATCTTACCCGTCTTCTGCTCAAGCAGCAAGTGTCCAGCTCCACGACGTCCATTTCTCATACCCCGCCCGTCCCGACATCAAAGTCCTGAACGGCCTATCTCTCGATCTAAAGCCAGGCAAGTTTTACGCCCTAGTTGGCCCCAGCGGTGCAGGCAAATCAACAATAATCTCACTCGTCGAGAGGCTGTACACACCTTCATCAGGCGCCGTCATAGTCGACGGCATCGACATCACCAAGCACCGCTCCGTCCAATTCCGCGACAACATCGCCCTCGTCCCTCAAGACAGCGTCTTATTCGAAGGCACCATCTCATTCAACATCTCTCTCGGCGCTCGCCCCTCCCATCCCGTCACACAAGCCGAGATCGAAGAAGCGTGCAAACTCGCCAATATCCACGACACGATCTCCGCTTTGCGGGAAGGCTACAACACTCTCTGCGGACCTAACGGCAATCAGTTCTCCGGTGGTCAGAAACAGCGATTATCGATCGCGAGAGCACTGGTCAGGAAGCCGAATCTGTTGATTCTGGATGAGTCGACAAGTGCTTTGGACGCGGCGAGTGAGAGGTTACTGCAGGATGGCTTGACGAGAGCTGCGAGGGGCATCACGGTCATCGCTATTGCGCATCGGTTGCATACTATTCGGAAGGCGGATGTCATCTTCTTGATTGAGGAGGGGAGATGTGTGGATAGAGGGAGCCATGAGGAGTTGTTGGGTCGGTCGGAGAGTTATAGGGCGAATGTTATGCATCAGACTGTTGCTGAGTAGAGCCAAATGAGAAAAGAGATTTGGATAATTCCAGTTGCTATTTCCTTACACAATACGATGATCGTTGCTTTCACGAGTGTGAGGGAACACAGGATTTCCCGCTCAGCTGATCACATTCGTTCATTCAGACCATTCACTTATTCATGCATGTCTAGAAAGACCTTGCGACTTGTATTCCAATATCATTCCCAACACTCTTCCCTCGAGCTCCTCGATTCCTTCCCCACCTTTCCCTGGGAAAGAAAGCCTCTCAGCAAAGACCAATACTTCAAGATTGAGGATAATTGAGTCCTTACCCTCGTAGTTCTACAAGCAGGGTAGCAGATTCCCCCCCCCCCACAAATACACCGAAATCAATTAAATCAATAGAACCTGATCGTTGCCGAGGCTCGTGCTACTGTAATAAACAAAAAACACAAATTAGAGTCTATTCATCCCACCCACGTACCTAGTTACTCTCAACCACCAAAAAGCATCTCCCAAACAAACTCTCTTCTACTCAAAAAAGCATCGACGAACTCTCTCCCAAACCCCCTCCCTGCTCTCCGGTCTCGGCACATGTGCTACTACCTCTCCACCTTCCTCTCCGTCCCTTGAGTATTTCTCCAAGCCGCTGTCGGCATCAAAATATCCCTGCTACGGTATGGTATGTAAGACATGCATGCAGGGAAGTGCACGGAAGCGGAGTAATCTAATCTAATCTAATCAGATGCCACTGACGGAGGGAGTACAGTACAGTACAGCACAGTACAGTACTTGAACAAGGATGGATGGATGGATGGATCTATCCGAGGCGTGGCTGGCTGCTTTATCGTGAGGGAGAAAGATCTAATCTGATCTTATCTGATCAGATAGTGGGGATCTTATCTGATTTTTTCTCTTTTTTTTTCTTTTTTTCGCGCAGACCCACACATAGAGGGTTTTCATTACATTGAGGCATGGAATGCACGTGGATGGGAAGGTGGGATGGAGTCATGTTATTGAGGGGGTGATGAGTGATGAGATGGAATGGAAGAGCGGAAAGGGTGGGCGTTTTGCCGATCTCGGTAGTGGGGCTTGCGAGAGAGATTGATTGACTGAGAGCTACGCGTTACCTTGCTGTCGCGCGCTTTGTGTATTCTTGATTGACATGTACTGAATGAACGGCGATGTGTGACAGATCTATCGTGCTAATCCAAGGCTTCGACTTCACTAACCTACCCCTGATTCTCTCGTGGTGTATATATAAATCGCCAAAGAAAGAGAGACCGGATAGACTTGGCGCCAAACCCGAGAAAGAACCTACAAGCCATTCCACTCTATTTCCGAATGCAGCTTCCGAGATAGCTCAAGTCATTCTGAAGCTCCAAACTTCCTAATCTGGACGAGTAAGTGGATTTTGACAGATATCTGGAGAGTTTATCTTGGCTTCTTGAATCCAAGTCCTCTCTTCTTGAACCTCTCTACCCTCCAAGATGGGTTCCAAATTCTGGCCCAAGGGTGGTCTTCCCGGAATCCTTCATCACTACGTAAGGTCTCATCCACCCACTCAAAAATCTCAAGCTAATCAAAGAAATCCAGACCGAGACGCTCGTGACGTTCGAATACACATCCCCAGCTCCAAAACCACACGCCTTAATCTTCGTCGGCGGGCTCGGCGATGGCTTAGCAACAACATCCTACATGGTCGATCTAGTCAGCAAACTCGCCCCAACTCCCTGGTCCCTCTTCACGCTCAACCTCTCTTCCTCTTACGGCCAATGGGGAACCGGCCATCTGGATCGCGACACCGACGAGCTTGCAGAATGTATTTCGTATATCTCGGCTTACAAAGCATCACAGTATGCCGAGAGCCAGAGGAAAGTAGTCGTCATGGGCCACTCGACAGGAAGTCAAGTCGTGCTTCATTATCTGAAGAGTCAAAATCCTCATCAGGGCACTTATACATTTGACAAAGATCTCGTTCATGTCCAAAGACCTGTTCTCGATGGCGCGATCATGCAAGCCCCCGTCAGTGATCGACAGGCTGTTCACCATATTTGCCAAGAAGGATTCGGAGAAAAGACACCGACGGAGATGCAAGCTGTTTACGACGAGCTCGTGAAGTTGGCTAGGGCAGCTACAGATGACGATGGAGATAGTATGGCGCCTTTGCATCTCTCGAGCGCCATCTACCCGCATCCGATTTCCTATCGTCGCTTCCTCAGCCTCTGCAGCCCAGACAGTCCCGATAAGCCCGGCGATGACGATCTCTTCAGCTCTGATCTAAGCGATGAGTTCTTGAAAACCACTTTTGGCATGGTGGCTACCAGAGGCTTGTTGAGGGGGAAGTTGATGGTGCTGTATTCGGAGAAAGATGCTAGTGTACCGGCTTACGTGGATAAGCTTGCGCTGATGAAGAGGTGGCAGAAGGCTGCCGATGAGGGTGGTGAGAGGGAGGGAAGAAGAAAGGTTTGGGATGACGAGTTCACGGCGGTGGTTCCCAATGCGAGTCATGCTTTGAGTAATGACGATCAGGCTGAGCCGAGGAGGTTTTTGGCGGAGAAAGTGTTGGGGTATTTGACGAGGGTGGAAAGGGAAGAGAACTAGTGTTATGGATGTCCTGGAATTCTTGGGTGATTTTCATTTCATGTTTCGGTAAAGCCTGTAAACAGTTCCGTGGGCTACTGATATAGAGGAGGCATCGAGTGATATTCCTGGGCTTAGGTTGGCGAGACCGATCAAGGTAGATTTGTTCCTGCGCATACATATTCTCGCTCGCAACGATAGGAGTCCAAGTCCTTTGCAACAGTTCACAGCATTAGCTCAAGATATACAGCTCAGTGGAGTAGAATACCCGAGTTTACTTCTCATTCTTCCTCTTGCCATGCTAACGTGGTGGGGGATCATCACATCAACATCATCGATATCAAGAAGAGCAACGAAAACACCTTGCCTCCCTCCCAAGTCCTAAACCTCAAAGTGTTCACTACCAGGGGCCATATGGGCTCTGGACTAAACACCAAAGAGCCCCAACACAATACGGAAGATTCTTCATTTCTTCAGACGTAAGTATCCTATTCCTCACCGTAAACAATATCCCCATCCACCTTCTCCAGCTAGATTTCACCCAAGTAAACTTCGCTCAGGTGAAAGTCTCTATAGTAGCGATATACTGACGGGAACAAAAGAACGATCTTGGTAGTGCAAGTAACGCGTCATTCGCTCTGGGCGCAGCTCCGAATGATAGTTTGTGTGGTGGTGGTATAGGAGGATTAGGCTCTTGCGTACAAAAGATTCGCAGAGTTGAGAAGGGTGTGGATGATCTTACTTGCTAGACGAGAAGGATGGATGAATGAGCTGGTTGGAAGAGCTGTTGATGTTGTACATTGATATTAATATTGATGTAGTGATGAAGGTGAGGGTTCGGGCGGCGAGTTGCTGCGCGGAACCGCGATGTCCGCATCGCGAGGAGCTTTTTGTGTCGCTTTTGAGACCGTCGACAACTTCAGGGTTGAGGAACGCGTGTGAATATTTCTATGGTAAATGGATACCGAATAGCGATTGAGGATGGGGATGAAAGCAATATATGAACGATCAGAAGGTTCAGGGTTGTTTTTCCAAGGTTTCTCACGGCTCGGAAGAGCGAGGCCTTTAACCTCTCTAGGCTTAGCCGGTACTTTTTTTGTTTACATTGATTCTGAATCGATGGGAAGGGATGGAGTTCTTTGGGAACATTGTTTGTAGGCGGACATAAGACTTTGTGGTACAATTTTATCTACAGTAGTGTTGCAAGGTAAGTGGTTGGTTCGGTATCGTGTTTACAGTTATGTAGACGAATTGACCATGTCACTTTACAATCGAGTCGGGGTATTTGGAGAGATAAGATGCGGGTAAAGTCCTTGGGTCGTCCTATCCACCCACCAGAGACTCGACCGGCTTATCATACTTGACAACATTGCCGCACCAAATACATCCGATCCTGAAAAGACAAGCTGCGAAGCAAAACGAAGCCAGGTCCTGCAGAGGCTTCCATCCCATATCTCGTAGCCTCTGAATTCAATCACCAAAGACCCCGTCCATCGCCTATGACTTCTTGTTACACCATAAAGTAAAAGTCTCGCGGTAAAAACATGTCGCAGAAATCAAAGAAGTCCCAATCCCACAGCTCCAACTTCACAACCCAACTTCCCTGGTATCGATTATTGTCAAAATTCTGGCGCAATCTTCTGGATTCTGTTGAGCCAGGATGCAAGAGGAGTTTGGTTCGCAAGTGTGAATCCTATGTTTTTTAGCATACGATGTTGGGAAAACTTCGCAGGGTATGGTATTAATCTTGCGTGGCCACCTCGGAGGGATGTGAAGCGCTATGCGAGGCGTCTGAATCCGACGGGAGGCTTGCTTGAGCACGTGAATTCTTTCGGATCATCGCTCAGCTGGAGGCATAGCCGTTGCAAAATGTCAGGAAACTCTACGGAATTTTGGAGAGAGTAAGACGCGTCTGGAACCACGGTAATGGAAAGAGACTCAGGACTGCCATGATTGATTAGCATTCTATAGCTTGTAGCGCTTTAAAATAGCAGGTGAGAGCTTACATGGAAGAGAATGGTTAATTTGTGTTGACTCCCTCTGACGATAGCTTGATGGCCAAATGATCGAGAGCGGTGGTGCGATCGTTCATCGTATGGTGCGATATGTCCGTAAAATTGTTTCCTGTGTGATTGAAGAGGAGGGGATGACGGGTAATTGCGTGCTAGCAGTTGAGAAATTTGTTTCGAGATTTATATGAGGAGATATCGGTACGATGTTCGTTGCGATTGCGTTGAGGATTTTTCGAGACGGTTTTGTCTCGGGATGGTAGTGTTTCGAGATAGAGCTAGGACATTTGATAAGAATTCTAAGGTAAATTTAGGGAGAACAAGACTAAGGCTTAGCGTAGGTTCACGCGAGCTAAACTACAGAAGTGAGCTCTTTTATCCTTCGGCATTATATTCTCTCTATATATCATAGTTTTCTCGATTCTTTGATCTTTTGACAATAAACAATATCGTGAGTTGTAATATTAGCAGGCCTTTTTATACAATCATTGAAGAAATTACTAGCTCAGTTGCTATTAATAATCGCTAAATCATACGCAAACATTAAGGCTGTGTAGCGCGGATTGATGTCAATCTGGCCGCTCGAGCGCTGACGCGTGGGAATTTTATACGGACGAGAAAGTTTTCAGAAATAAGTTATTGATGCGCTGGCTAATGGAATCTGGAAGCATCGAGTCTGGTCATACAAACCTCGAATATACCCTAACAAAAAGAGTCTTTGTTGATCTGATTGATTATCGAAGCCGGTACGCGCTATGCGCGTAGGCGGCTTGCAGTAGCAACCTCTTTCATCATATACTCGTATTTAGCGGCTCAAGTATGCCTCTATAGATTCACTTTTCACGGTGTCAGTAGTATAATCATCATCAAGTGAGGGCTTAGCAAGATCTGTGATATCAGTACTATGTTTGGGGACGGTATAAGACTTCTTTCACACTCTTTCAGTAGGGCGAGCATATTTTCAATAGTTGCATCAAGTACTCGGAAGAAGATCGCATACCCATTCTTTATTTGTCATCAAATCATCAAGCCAACCCTAGGTAAGTTCCACCAGATCCTTGCACAATACTGAAAAGCGGAAGCCGACCATTTTTGAGATTCCTAAATGGCTAGATCCACAAATATCATCAGGAAGCCGTTAGATCCCGCAGGGATAAACTAGATCATCGAATGCATTATGCTCCTGGGTGGCCCGGCCGAGACGGTTGGAACGATTGCCCAAACCGACAAGCTCTTCAAACAATCTCCTACCGCACTGATGATCTTGTCTTCCTGGTCCTTAATAACGGCAGCTGGCCAGATGGGGTACCCATTTGCAAATGGATATTTGACATATTTCAGGTACTTGAGGCCGGAAAACTTGGAAAGAACTACCAAACTCCGCCGAAGCAGCTCCATACCTTTAACGTTGCCAAATCCAGGAGTCTCGAAAAAGGCGAGACATGGACGCTGATTGCGAATCTCAACCTTCTCAATCAGACTAAAAAGCCTGGGGCTAGCCTCTTGAAGAAGTTCGATCCACTTGCGGAGCTCGGGCGTTTCTTTAAGGGAAAAAAAGAGCGTGTCAAGACCTGGGTTGTAGCATAAAGTTTCAAGTTTCTGAGAGTAGCCCTCTGGGCGTAAGACCACACAATAGTGATTGAGTGTCTCTTTACGGCTTTCTTGGTTGATGTGCAGGGTAGCAGGGAAGGGGCAATTTCTCTCAGTGCCTCTTGATATTTCACAGTCCGGCTCAGGCAAGCCTCGCCGGAAATGATCCATATCCACATGCACTATCTCATTCATATCGACAAGACGATCTCGAGGAAAAGACAATCGCCACACCATAAGTCGGAGCTCCATCGGCAACTTTTTGAAACAATCGAAGCTCTTAAGATCCTCTCCGAGCTGAAGGAAGAGAAGCTGGAAGACGTCAGGAAGGACAGCCAAAAGCTCGAGGGTATCTTTCTCATCGTTGATGAAAGAGCTTGAGGGACCGTCGGAGCTGCGATGCATGTTAGTATAACCGTAAGCTCTATGATAGAGTCGTGTATCTTACCTCGCGGCAAGCTGCATTTCGAGGAAAGCTGCGGTGTCCTTTTGATCAGTTGACATTGTGTTGGAGATATCGGACGGATAAGCGTTTACAACGCCAAGCAAAGTCTTCGTCTGATTAGGTGATGAGCTGACAAGATTGGTTGATGGCAGATTCGTTGCGAGAGTGGCGCAAATGTTGAAGGGTTCCGGGTTTGCGATTCTTTGCGCGGGAGATCGAGATGAAGCTATCGATTGTGGGAAGATTGTCGCGAGCTTGATCTCCTTAAGATATCAGGTTCTTGGTTGAACAATTTATATTCCGATGATGCTCTTTCGAGATGGAGAGGGAAATATCCGAAGGTTCTCGTACCTAGGTATGTCTCCAAAGGAAGGGAAGGCAGCAAGCTGCAGGGCTAGGACTAGCGACGTAAATAAGCGAGGTGAAAAATCGAACATACTGGACAGCACTCGATTCTCGATCAACCACAGAGTTTCCAGTTTGAAGAAAGCGCTGAGGGCTATTTGTTTGAGTGAAAATGTGAGTATTGATTCCTGCGCGAAGCAACTGGATGATGGGTGTGCAGGCGCAAGGTATTTCTCACGAGCACGAGGAAAATATCCGAGAAATGGAAATGATCCATTCCCCGATCCACCATTATTACTCCATTCGAACCTCGGAAGCCGCCTATTAGCAACTGCGGAAGCAATGTATCGTGTAGACCTCAATACTTTCGATTCTCAGGGAAAATACAGAGAGTGGTGAGCGAGACTACTTGATTATCTCTTTGAAGGTATCTATGATTTACTCCGCGTTACTAGTGATTCATCTGCTCATTACCTAGCAACCAACCCGAATACTTCTATAGATATGTATATGTGCTTCCATGCGACGAACACGTTTGGTAGACATTCAAACATTGCTCTCTCACTAAAGCTGTATTGCACGGTTCAATTCAAAGATTTCAACTTGCTTGGTAGTAACGCTCTTTGTTCCTACCCTGAAACTGAGCCGATTCACGTACCCGAATCAACTCAAATCGCATGAAACATCACAAAATCCTTTCCCTCTCTACTTCGCAAAGATTCTTAGCTTGACTGTTTCGGAATCTTGTGTCTCTGACCAGCGCCAATTGATCGGAAGCGCCACGCGCAAGACCATTCGTTCTGGTAGTCACCAGCAGGGAATAGTGAGAAATGATTATTGTGATGAGTACGACCGGGGTTCTCGTCAGAAGCACATCATGGACGACCTTTACGTCAGGAAATTATTCTATATATTGGTGGAACACGTGGCAAGGGGCTTCTCGAAGCAACCAGCATGACATCGAGAGAAAGCTTGTTTCTAGCTACATACTTCTAGCTACATACTTCTAGCTATATACTTCTAGCTATATACTTCTAGCTATATACTTCTATTCAAGTATCCGGATATCCGAGTTGCAATGACACCTGCTGACTAAGTTGACAGCTGGAGCTTATCATAAATATGCTCGCAACAGGAGGTCGTAACTGTAGGCCTCTGTGGCAAGTACACGATGAGAGTTAGAAGAGTCATCTATGGCGTAGAGGAAGTCGTTGGCCCCACGGGATATGCTATTAGAGTAATGAAATATAGTACAATGATGTGTAGTAGAATCGTGCTAGATACTAGTCATGATATACTTTTACAAGAGGAGATTTGAACGACAAAACCCAATCTCGGTAGCAGATCCCTGGTAGATCATTTGTTGCGAAGTCCCAGAGGACGTAGACTACCACGTACCACTACCGATGGTGCCGGTAGTTAAGAGGCCGCCCAAGGCCCGGCCCACTATGACCCACCACGTGACTATGACACGACATTCTTCGAGATCGCCGTGATTTAAGCACCGAACTCTCAATATTAATGCGCCTCAGCTTCCAGACAAATGCGATACGGTCACGAAGCTGCATGGCGTGCAGCATCAACTAGATGGATTCCCGCGCATCTTCACCGGCCAATATAACCCTTCAACCAAGCTGAACCCATCCGGCAGCTCCCATTGAGGTGACCCTGCAAACGCAACCAGCGTTCTCCCTTCTGCTACAGACACCCTTCAACGTCGAAGACTCGCGATCAAAGTCGCCTATAGTTAACGAGCCATCTCGATCTTCAACCTCATCACAATGACAGGCCCAGTAGGCTCTCTTACCGCGCCTGGAATCAAGGCAGAAGGAGAGCTGCTCTTTCGCATGCGCTCAGAGGTAGCCCACCTCCTAGATAGAAAAAATACCTCATTTCCAGGCGCGCAACCCGTCAGTTTTGCCCGCAGGCATCTCGAGGCATTGACGAAGCAGGAGTATGTATATATATGTCTTCATCCTGCATGCTCATACTGACATTCCAGCTATTATGTCTGCGAAAAGTCTGATGGCATGCGCTACCTACTCTACCTCACCGAAGACGACAAAGGAGGCGAAATACACTACCTAATTGACCGCAAGAACGACTACTGGTTCATACCCACCGGCGCCCTCCACTTCCCCATTCCCAACGATCAACAAGGCTTCCACACGCGCACTTTAATCGATGGCGAATTAGTTCTTGACGAGGTTCACGGCGGCCCTAAACAGCCCAAATACTTAGTCTTCGACTGTATGGTCCTCGATGGAAACAGCCTCATGGAACGAACCCTCGACAAACGCCTCGCATATTTTACAGAGCGCATTTTCAAACCCTACCAAGACCTCTTGAAGGAATACCCCGAGGAGAGGCAATACCAGCACTTCATTATGGAGTTGAAAGCTATGCAGTTCTCATATGCTGTGGAAATGATGTTCAGGCAGATCTTACCGACGTTACCGCATGGAAATGATGGATTGATTTTCACGTGCAGGATGTCGGATTATAAACATGGCACGGATCAGAACATCTTGAAGTGGAAACCGGAATTGGAAAACTCGATCGATTTCAGACTGCAATTGGAGTTTCCGCTTGTACAACCGGATGCGCAGGATAGAGCTGAGGGAATAAACGAGCCGTGGCGCGATTATGATGCTGTGCCTATTTGCAACCTCCTCGTGTATGCTGGGGATGGAAGGGAGGATCCATATTACAATAATCTACATTTGGATAAAGACGAATGGGAATCGCTGAAAGCTCGGAATGAACCGCTGAATGATCGAATCGTGGAATGCTTTATGGATACACAGAAACGGTGGAGATTTATGCGATTTCGAGACGACAAGACGAATGCCAACCACACAACTACGGTGGACAGCGTGATTGAAAGTATCACGGATAGAGTTACGGAGAAGGATCTCATTGCTGCCGCGAAAGAGATCAGGGATGCGTGGAAGCGACGAGGTGCGGAGGAAGCGAGTAGAGAGAAGAAAGAAATTGAACGCAAACGCGTCGCGAGTATGGGTGTTAGTAATGGACCTCCGAAGAGGAAAGCGGAGGAACAAGGACCGAGTAGGCCGAGTCCTGGACCGCCAGGGAAGGGGTAGCGGATAATATGAGGGATCGAATGCCGTTGATAGGATAGAAGGGAAGCAGATATCGCAAGGACTTTGGCCTTTCGACACTCTATGTGCGTTGCATGATTGCGGCGTTCGTTTGGCTGTTAATACGGACAGGGTGGGTTGGCATCGTCAAACTGGCGTCTGGGTAGAAGTCCCTCACTGAAGGGCTGTCCCATTCGAGGACATTTCTTATCTTCACAGTTGTCGACGTGAGAGAAACGGCCGTGATGGGCTCCTGTATACGCAGCATATTTGATTGTTTAGAAGCATACCTAATCTGCCTAGCTGGCGCCTTGGAGACGCTTGGTTGACCCTATGGTTGAATACGAAATAATACCTTTAACCTCACTTTTCTACTTGACTTGACTGCAACGAGCCTGCTTGAATTACGGTATAGCAGCTTGGGTACACAAAAAGTCGTCGCATGTCTCTCGGATTTACCCTCCCTGTCTTTTATCACCTAGTGTTATGTCTATTGTCCACTGCATTGTGAAGAGGTGGGTAAATAGTCCGAAAAGGGGCTCGCTAAGGTGTATTATTGATTTCTCCGCGGCAGAACCGACTGTTAGACGCTGCACACACCAGCCATCTATCTGCCGAGCTGCGCCTAGAAATGCGTTTCGAAGATGAATAACCTCGATAAACGCCACACGCACCAACCAACCTGTCAGCGTGGAAGTCAACGTCGAGCCAAAGCGCATGTTCTCAATCTATGACTACCTAGGTATCCAACCTTCCTAGCGCACCCACCCGTCGCCCCAACTGCCTTGTCAGAAAATGAAAAGTAACACCCATAGCCCGAACCAGATTCCAGTTTTGCCAACACCTGTTCTTTGGGAAGATGAAGTATCGGAAGTGAATACGAAGCCGGCTTGTGTTGAGAAGCTTGTGTGTATTGTTGACTGCGCGAGAGTGCTCGTGCCGTATATTTTCCTGGATATAGAATTCGGTGTAGAGAGGAGAGAAAATGAGAAGGTGGAGATAGGCATGTCAAGAGCAGGCAATGCTGTATGTGATGGTCTTTGACTGGTTGTGGAAATCCCAGGGACAAGCTCCTTCTTGATTCCGCTCAAAGGACGAGGGTTGAGCTTGATTGTGCTTGTCAGAGCATGCTTTGTCGTGGGAGCGTGCTGGGATGGCAAGGCTTGAAATGAATATGGCACTCTCGCTGCACTTGTTGGGATTAAGGGGGTCTGAAAAGTCGCTACGCTTGAGAAAGTCGTGAATGTAGAGCCTGAGGGCGGACTTGGCATTTTGAGTGAAGGCAGAGACGCTATGGAAGTCGAGTTTCTAGTCCTGCAACCTGTCGACGATATTGTGATGATTTTCGTTTCGGTCATGTGCGTAGTTATCATGATTTTCATGTTCTGCACTGGGGCTGTTGAGATTGACGGACTCGAGAATATTGGTGTCGGCGAAAAGATCTGAGGAGATGAAGAAGAGGCTGTAGGTATTTCAGGGTCAGATCTGCTCAATGAAGTTTTGGAAAGTGAAAACAAACTTGGTGTACTTGCCGGTCCAGTAGATGCTGCAGAACTTGCAGCTGTCGATGACATAATAGGTCGACTCGTCGCTATTGACGTTCGTGCAAGGCGGCTTGTGCTTTTTAAAGTCGGATTGGGATCACTTGACGCCAGTTTTCCCCTAATGTAAATACCCAACGCTACAATCCCACCACACAACTCCTTCTCATCTCCGGCACATGGCATGTTGCAGAATTCATCACTAATCTTCGGTACAGCCTCTTCCATAATATTCCCGCACCAACACTCACGACTGAACTCTACGCCGGCATATACGTAGGGAAAGCACGCGGCGGCGCATTTCTCGATTGTGTTGAGATCGTTGGGGAAGAAAGCTTCTCCTAAGGCGCGGGTGGTGAGACCTTCGCGAAAACAGCCGAGGTAAGAGTAGGAGCCGGAGGAGGGGACGATGAGTGGTATAGCGGACGTGGATGTGAATGTGGATGTTGGGGTGAGGATTGAGGTTGCAGTGGTTAATGGAGCCAGGACGAAAGATGGCTCTGTTGTGGTTGATCCTTGGACTTGAGATTGTGGAACAGGAATGCTTGAACTGAGATGTTAGTATTTGAGTATGTGAGATTGAAGATATTGACTTACGTGATCAGGGGAATAGTGGTGACTGTCACAAGCTCATCGACGATGCTTGTCATGCTGAGGACTGGGAGATAAGTCGATTCGATATCCGTTGGCTTTGACGTTGTGATGTTTGCTCTGAGAACTATTAGAGTATGCCAACAGAGATTGGGAGCTTACATACGGTCGCAGAACTGAAGTGACGGTGGTTATTCTGGCTTCTTGCAGGATACCTGCGGCGTGTCTGAAAAGAGCAGTCGGGGAATTGCCTGGTGTTGAAGTGATGATAATGCTGGCAGGAAGCATTGCCATACTTCCATGCACTACAGTAGGCACCGGAGATACGTTGATATGTAGCACCAGAGCAGCAGTATCTTGCCTTAAAGCGAAAGTATGACTCAAGGCGTACATATGTGACAAAGCTGGCTTGGCTGTAGGCTGTCTTTGAGCTACGCTATGGCTCGATGCGAAGATGTGGGAAGCTCGAGTGGTGTGTGTCTTGAAAGCAGCATCTAGAAAGTTATAATTGTTTAAGAGACAGGGAAGTGAGACATACCATGAGCTTGTAAAGGGATACTGCCAGACACATGTCCCAGATGAGCAGCTAGCCATAGAATTTTGGATGGAAGCTTCATCGTAAAAGTGGTTGCTGTGCTGAGCTTAGTTCACAATGAAGACCGTCGAAAGAGGCCAAATTTGATACAGACCCCGAGATTGAATAACGCTGCAAAGAAATTAGAGTCTGGTAAGAAGATGCCTGAGCGGTTGGGCGGTTGAAGGGAGCCACGATTTCGAGATGGTTCGAAATGTTGTTAGTATTGAAGAGGTTGAACGTCCGGCATTCAAGGAAAGAGGCGTTGTATTTATCCAAAAGATTGATAAAGAACGCTTCGTAAAGTAATCAAAATAAGTGAATTGTGTAAGATCGATAGACTGTGTGCTCATTGTGAATGGTTCTCAGCTTAGCAGTCGGACATGAGTCAACTGACTTGAAGCACAGTCATGCCAGCAATCGCCATCTGCGAGCCTCATCTACTAATGTTTTGAATCGAAGCTGAAGCAAGGGAGATCTAGTAACGCAGTTTCTCAGAAGTAGGAAGATCTTGCAAAAATTCATATTTAGTGCTGGGAGACAGATATAGATATCATTCTAGGATCCCTACCTTTTGACCTTCGAGGAGCACCTTGGCAAGAAAAGAAACAGAAACTTTGAACTGGAACGTCTAGGCTACTCGAGAGCATTCTCAAAGGGGGCTGAGCTTGCGTTACTTTGCCTTATTGTCAATTTGTGTAATATCTTCGTAAGAAGAAACAGTATGTAGGATCCAATCATGATTGACGGTGAAAAAGTAACAGCGTTATATTCCACGGTATCCGACACATCGTAGAGGTATTGCACCACAAGTGAACCAAATAGCTGGATACGTGAGAGCAACAAACAGTATTTAAGCAAATCAGCAGAAATATGGAAAGTATCTCATCAACTTCATCAATATATACACTTCAGTAGCGCTGCCCTTTGGCACAAAAAACGTCATTGAATAGAGATGTGACAGCAATTTACCTGGATTGAGCACGTAAAATTCATGATCATTCAATCAATTGATCTATGAAAGAATCTAGATTGCTATGTCGCGTAAGTGAATACGACAGTTCAATGTAAGAACTTGAGTACTCGCTAGCGTGGTCGCGTCTCCGAGTCCAGATCGTGATGCTACCAGGTACTCGAGTACAGTAGTACGACGCGAGAGCTGACAACACCACCTCAACCGCCACCTTTTAATCGCAACTCAACCACGAAAGTCCGCACAAACGCCAATTTCTGCCACCATCACGACTACACCGAATCCTTCAATAAAGCGACTGGAGTGTTCAATTCAAAATGGCGCCGCGCCGCGCAGCGGAAGCTGTGTCCGAAGAGCCAGAAGAAGATCTCGTGAGCTTGACCTTCAACGAGCCACTATCATGGCGTGCTGGGAAGCCCATTGCAACCGGGGAGCTCCTCAAGAGATTAGATACTCTGGCAAATGAATTACGGGATATGGGGGAGCTCGCAATAGACAAGGACTCATTCGGCAAGGTCGCAAAGGAGCTCGCTGGACAGAATCTCTTGGGGCATAAGGACAAAGGCGTTCGCGCATATGTAGCATGCTGCTTGGTGGATATATTGAAGCTTTGCGCTCCTTCTGCACCATTCACGCCGAGCCAGACCAAGGTATGGCAACTTGACTGCTTGGAAGGAACTTTCTAACCCCACCTAGGACATATTTACATTCTTCATTACCTCCATATTACCAGCACTATCCGACCCTTCTCATGCCTACAATGCGCAGCACAAGTACGTTCTGGAATCGCTGGTCGAAGTTAAGAGCATTGTTCTTCTATGCGACATTCCGAACTCCGAAGCTTTGATACTTCACCTCTTCAGTTCCTTCTTCGACATGATCTCAGGGTCTACAAAAGCTTCGACAGGAGAGTCCATTGCGAAGAATGTAGAGTACCATATGACGCAGATGATGGTCACTCTGGTAGATGAGGCACAAAGCTTACCTGCGAATGTGGTGGACATCATTGTTGCGCAATTTCTGCGAGCTGCGACGCCAGGAAGCGGCAAGGCGCAAAAAGAGGTTGATGGGAAGCAGACAACATTATTACCAAAAGAGCTTCCAGAAGCGTACAACATGGCGAAGACAATTTGCAATTCTTGTAAAGAGAAGATGGCGCGATATGTCAGCCAGTATTTCAACGAAGTCATCTTGGAGGTATCAGCTGCAGCGCCTACCAAGTCCAACGGTCATTCGAAGAACGATGGGGAGTCGGAAGACGAAGATGCACACACAGGACCGACTGAGTCAGATCTACAGGAGCTGGCAAAAGCTCATAGACTACTGCGGGAGCTCTGGAGAGCAGCGCCAGCTGTCCTACAAAATGTGATCCCGCAACTGGAAGCAGAATTGTCAGCCGACAATGTTCAACTGAGAACCTTGGCCACGGAAACTCTAGGAGATATCATCTCGGGAATTGGGGCTGCAGGACCACCCCCGCCTCCAGCCATGGACCCAGCTGCGTACCCTCCGATGAAATTGGAAGACTGTCCTCAAAGTCCCATTTCCGACAGTATTCTAACGACGCCAATCTCAGCTCAATCATTTGCCCAGGCCCATCCCGCTGTATATCACAGTTTCATGGGTCGAAAGAACGACAAATCCTCCGTCATTCGATCAGGATGGACAACAGCCGTTGGTCGTATTCTCACTACTTCTGCTGGTGGTATTGGCCTAAGCCGCGACGAGGAATTGGCTTTGGTTCAAGGACTATGCGAAAAGTTGAATGATTCAGACGAGAAAGTCCGACTTGCAGGGGTAAGAGCTGTAAGTAGATTCAGCTTCTACGATATCATCTCCAAGCTTGCTCCAAACGGATCAGTCAACAAATCTGGATCAGTACTTTGCAGTCTTGCTGATCGAGCACGAGATCGCAAGCCCGCTGTACGGACTGAAGCGATGACCGTTCTGGCACGAATCTGGGGTGTGGCTGGTGGGGAGATTGCTGCGGACAACGAGGCTGTGAAGGAAGCTCTAGGAGGCATTCCTACCAAGATCTTCGATTCGTTCTACGTCAACGATTTGGAGGTCAATGTTCTACTGGATCATGTCATGTTCGAGCAGTTGATTCCACTCAGCTATCCACCGGCTAAAAAGGCCAAGGCTGCTAATGGAGATTCACAAACTCAGACCAATGGAGACGCTCCGTATGACCCTGACAAGATACGCACAGAGCGTATCCTTTTACTTGTCAAGTCTCTCGACCAAAAGGCAAAAAAGGCATTTTACGCTATGCAATCAAGACGGACAACATATTCCCAGGTGGTTCATGCGTTCCTCCAGCGTTGCGAAGAGTTTAATGGAGGAGTTATAGAAGGAGATGCCAAGGCTGTCAAGAACAAACTCGATTCGACAATCAATTGGCTCGCAAATCTACTTCCTGACCCAATGAGGACAACACAGGAGCTTCACAAGTATGCAAAGCTACATGACCGAAGATCCTATCAGCTTCTTAGATTCGCCATTGCTCCTGAAACCGAATTTGGTATCGTCTATAAAGCTATCAAGGAATTCCAAAAACGCATCAATGCCGCACCAAATGCGCCGGCTGGTCTACTCGACACACTCACTCCCATCATCTACCGTTCAGCATCTCTGATCTACAATCGAAGCCATCAACCTGTCATCCTAAACTATGGTCGGACTGACGAGAATGGGCTCGCAGCCACGGCGCGCAGCGTGATGAAAGAAATCTCGGACAAGCACCCAGAAATCTTCAAAGCTAGCGTGAAGGAACTTTGCAAATCTCTGGAGGAGCAGACTCCAACGAAATCACGCGCCAATGATGCCGGAAGTGTCGACACCTTGAAAGCTCTGGCCTCGTTCGCTAAGGAATCAAGAGAAGATGGTAAAAGTGAGATCGATCCATCACCTAAATTCGCAAAAACTTTGATCAGCTTCGCATTATACGGAACTCCCGCTAAGGTAGCAAAATACGCTGTTACCATCCTACACTCTATCAACCCGGCGAGAAAGGAGATGCACATGAAAGATTTACTCGATAATGCTCTGAGTGGGTGGACATTTGGTGAAGATCACTTTGTGACAAGACTTGCCGCAATCTCGCATTTGCATTTGCTTGACCCGAAGCTCATGGAGGATATGAATGACGAGATCATCGATATTACAACGCAACAAATTCTCCTAAAAACCAGAACATCAAAATCAGAGGATGATCCACAATGGCAGTCAGAAGAAGAAATGGATGATGAATGTCAGGCCAAATGCTGGGCAATCAAGGTTCTGGCCAACCGCTTGCGCACAACCGATGATCCCGAAACGGCAAAGACAATCGCTGTTCCAGTTTATAAACTGCTCAATCGATTGATTACGAAAGGAGGAGAGTTGTCGAAGCAAAACGACACCCCATCTCACCACAGATCTCGCCTCCGTCTTCTGGCAGCACAGCAAATGCTCAAGTTGTGCAAAATCAAAACATTCGACGAACTTCTCTCCCCAGCAGAATTCAATCAACTCGCTCTCATCGCTCAGGATTCATTAGCGAACGTTCGTTCAGGCTTTGTCGAGAAGTTGCAGAAGTACATCGTCAAGGGAAAGTATCCACCGCGGTTCACAACAATTATGTTCCTTACTGCCTTCGAGCCCAGCACCAGTTTCAAGAATTCCATTATGACTTGGATCCGGTCTCGAGTCAAACTGTGCCGCGATACCAAGAGTACGATCTTCGAGCAGCTCTTCCCTCGACTCTTGCATCTCCTGGCTCATCATCCCGATTTCAGCACGGAACTCGAAGAGCTCGCAGATATTGGAAAATATATCATCTACTACCTGTCCACTGTCGTTTCCGAGGAGACTCTGGCCTTGACATATAAGTACGCCGAACGCGTCAAGCAGGCTCGAGATCTTCTTGCGAAGGATGAAGATAATATCTACATTCTCAGCGATCTTGCCCAGACCTTGATCAAGAAATGGGAAGAGAAAAAAGGATGGAGTATGCAGACGTATCCGGGAAAGGTCGGTATACCAGCTGGTCTGTTTGGTGCTCTACCAAGTCATGCGGTTGCGCAGGAGATTGCTGAAAAGAATTACCTGCCTGAGGATATGGATAGCCTGCTCGATGTTTTGGTTCGAAAGGCGGACCAGAAAAAGGTTGGGTCCTTGACATCGCTAATCTGACCACGCTAACATCCTCAAGCAGAAGCGTAAATCCAATGACCACGACGGTCGACCAGCCAAAAAAGTCAAAAGCGAGCCCAAATCTCGACCCGTCAAAATCCCGGCACCCAAAAAGGAGAAAGTAATCCGTGAAAAGAAAACACCAAAACCCAAGAAGGCATCCACCCGCCAGTTCAGCACACCAGATCCATCATTGACTGACAGGAGGAAAAGTGGTCGCGCGTCTAGTGCAAAAAAGAACTATGCGGACCGAGATGACAGTGACGATGACAAAGAGATGTGGGATGGTGTTACGAAGTGGGAATACTTTGAAAAAGATGGCCTTACGAGAGTCGCTCCTCCTGAGGCTGCTTCAGACGCTGAAGAAGGTGAAGATGCCGAAGATGCTATGGATGTAGATGAGGATGCTGAATCAGCAGTGGATGAGCCAGAGGAAGAGCGAAATGAGGAGCCCGAAGAGCACCCTGGGGAGGAACCAGAAGAGCAGGTGGAGGAGGAGAAAACTGATACCCCAGTACCGGAAGCAGAGGAAGAAGATTCTGCGCTGTCAGCGGAACCTGTAGAAGAACCAGAAGAAGAGCAAGAGAAATCAACACCAGTCACGAATAAACGATCTCTCCCCTCCCGAACAAGTTCCCGCAGAAAAGCAGCTCCTCCGGCTTCCTCACCTGCAGCTCCCACTCCAGCTAAAACCACAAAGGCAAAAGTAGCACCCAAAAAGACGCTCAAGGAAAATGTTCCCGAGGTAAAGACAGCCGCTAAAGCCACGCCCAAGTCTGCGACAAAGTCTAAAGCCAAGGAACCAATTGCAAAGGGCAAGAGGGCTACGAGAGGAAAAGGGGCGAAGGCACAGGATGTCTTCGATATGGATGAGAGTGATTGAGCTGTATAATCTGCAAGGGAAACTAAGTGATGGAGAAAAGGGAAGTAGAGAAGGACGTCAGGGCAGATGAGATGTTGGAGTATGATGTTGGTGATCAGGGATATTGCTAGTGGCTGTTGGTTTGATAGTTTCAGGCGGTCGCTGAATGGACTAGGTCTGAGGACAGGATATGATATGATACCAGAATGATTGCAGCAGGTTGACATTGCGATTATGGAGGACTCTGTCGTTGGTGTACTGACGTCATGAGCGATATATAGTTTTGTTGCGGTGGAGCAGAACAAGAATCTTCTTATGATCTTACTTGAGCACTATCAGTTCGGCTGTAACACGAGGCATTCTAGGTATCGTATGCAGTTTTATTTGATCTAGATATCTCCAGACTATTACCTAATCCCAGGGGCAGGTAACGTGCGTAAGGCAGTATTTCACGAGGTAGAAAACAGACACGTTCGACGGAGGGAAAGGAGTAACTCTACAAGCAATGAAAGCAGAAATATTACGAGGTGTAAATATTGAAAATAGGAGAATGCTACGAGTCCTAGAAAGCTCGGTGCTATGCGATTATGTGATTAGCCTTACATTATCATCTCTGATAGTGACATGCCGTCGTCGAATGTCGCGTATCGCGTTTAGTAAAGTAGCATAGAGGCAAGTGAAATCATGTTTTTTCAGAAAAGTCGAGCCCGTGGGAAACAATCGACCATCAGGTAGGAGGGACCTTGAGCAAGGTACCTAGGAAAGTTCAGGAGGTAGTTCTGAATTTTATAAACGAGCGATTAGAAGCAGCGCTTTCGATGGGTGGTTCGGATTTGATTCAACCCCTTTTCTTAACTATCTACTGGAGGTAGGCTCAGAACCGAAGCTTAGTATAGTTAATATCTAGTCTCTTGATAGATAAAATGATGAATTTGTCTTAGTACTGCTCTTAGTCCTGACTGCTAGAGCTACTATAGAGATAAGATGGCTTTAGCGAGAGGTTAGAAAGAGACGTATCGTGTTCCCTGAGTACAACTAGCTATATTAGGTCCGATGATATGAGGGACAATCACGATCCTCTTCCGTGGGGTCCTATCAATCAGACCTAGCAATTAGTTCGGTTTCGAAAGATCAGATAGGATAATCACGCGTCTAGTGGAGTTTACGGTTATTGAAGAATTGTAATTAGTACTGACAGTTAGTTCTGCCGGTCCTGCTAAATCAAAGCATCCGTCGAAAGCGTTGATGAGTAGGCAGGCATGATTAGAAGTCCACCACGGGTGAATTAGCTCAGAGACTCAACCCGGACAAACCTTAAGTTGTACGATGATCGCATTATTATCGATCTCGTACTTTGCTCGGCTTCGCGACATTTTGACATATGGTACACACATTGCCCCGACTAATATGATGACGAGCACATGTTTTCCTTGGACCCATGTCATCTCCACATCTGCCCAGACAACTTGAAACCAGATTGACGGAATATTGCACGAAGTAAGTGGCAACAGGCTGACTGACAGTGGACAGTAAATCTCATGACTAAGCTGGAATTACACGCTCTAGCTAATTAAATCCGGCCGGCTGGTCTACTTCCACCTATCGGATAACGGTTATGCGGTTGTTAAGAAGCTTGACGTTATATTTCTTACTCATTCGAGTCCGTCCACCTGTACTATCGTACAAGATCGTGACACCCTCCTCATCCAATCAGCACATCAGAAAGGTCCAGACCCGCCCCGCCCGTTGACGTGCCTCCCGTGCCGTCCCAAGCCCCCGCCCATGCCCCACGATCTGAATGAAGACTTCGCATTCGCTTATCTGAGGCTCTCGATCATTCGGCTTTCCGCTAAAGGCCGAGGCCGAGGCCGAGGGGCCTTGACAGGTGGGAGTGGGAAGGGAGGCTGAAAAGACAGGCCGGATTGGGTGGGAGGCTTTTGCGGGTTTTGCAATCATATCAAACCTTACATGTTGATGCCTTGGTGGAGGACCCATCGTACCCATCGTGAGTGCTTGCTTGCTTTGCTTACCTACTCTGTATTAGGCAGGTAGGTTATGAGTGGACTACGGATTCTAGATTTCTTTTATATATTATCTAGACCCCCCGTGATCAGATAAATAGACAGCTTTCCTCTATAACAGCTCTCTATCTATATTGACTATCGAAACATATTCCTTGCGACACCACACCACACGACACGACACCGTCCAATTCCAACATTCCAGATCTGGTACCCGAGGACCACAATCAAGGTCGATCGGTATAGATAGACAACCTTGAGAGCCAAGATGGCTTCCCACGAGCCAGAGGGCTTCGAGCCCATCGTTCGCGAAAAGACAAACATGAGCACCAACAAGAGCATCAAGATGACCCGCTCGCACACGAACAACTCATATTATTCACGTCGGCGGAGTAATCGAGCACGTGACGACTCTGATGACGAGAACGAGAATGAGCCAATTTCGAGCGACTGGAGCATGATGCCCGAAATCGAGGCTTTCAAAGCTCAGGGAGAGAAAGACGCCGTGAAAGGTCGCAAACTCGGTGTCACGTGGAAGAATCTGGTGGTCAAGGGCATTGGAGCTGATGCGGCGATCAGTGAAAATGTGGGAAGCCAGTTTAACACACTCAGAGCGATCAAGGAAGGACGGCAGAAGGCGCCCTTGAAGACGATCATCGAGGGATCGAGTGGATGTGTGAAGCCGGGTGAGATGTTGTTGGTGCTTGGACGACCAGGAGCTGGATGCACATCATTGCTGAAGATGCTCGCTAATAAGCGGTTGGGTTATGCTGAGGTGGAAGGCGATATCCATTGGGGTGATATGGATCACAAGCAAGCTGAGCAATTTCGAGGCCAGATTGTTATCAACACTGAAGAGGAGCTATTCTTCCCATCGTTGACCGTTGGAGAGACAATAGATTTCGCGACGAGAATGAAGGTATGTCTTCCTACTTCACTTGATGCAGAATCGTTGCTAACCATACCAGGTGCCATTCAACTTACCTTCGGATACATCAAATCCTAAGAAGTTCCAAGAAGACAGCAGGAAGTTCCTTTTGAAGTCACTGGGCATCTCGCACACCAATGATACCAAGGTTGGAGATGAATACGTCCGCGGAGGTGAGTACACTTTCTCCGAAACACCCAAGAGAGACAAGCTGATGTGAAAAGTGTCTGGTGGTGAAAGAAAGCGGGTCAGTATCATCGAGACCTTGGCAACAAGAGCCAGTGTCTTCTGCTGGGACAATTCCACCCGTGGTCTAGATGCCAGTACCGCTCTCGAGTACACCAAAGCCATCCGAGCCATCACCGACATCTTCGGCTTGGCTTCTATCATCACCCTGTACCAAGCCGGCAATGGTATCTACAGCCAGTTCGATAAAGTCCTGGTTCTTGATGAAGGCAAGCAGATTTACTACGGCCCAAGGCAAGAAGCTAAGCCATTCATGGAGAACCTGGGTTTCATCTGCGCAGATGGAGCTAATGTTGCTGATTTCTTGACTGGTGTTACTGTCCCATCAGAACGCAGGATCAAGCCTGATCACGAGAAATCGTTTCCGCGTACTGCGAATGACATCAAGCAAGCATACGCCAAATCCAGTATCAGGGAGTCGATGGAAGCCGAGTTCAGCTATCCTACCAGCGACGAGGCAAAGACCAACACCGAAGATTTCAGAATCGGCGTTTCGCACGCGAAGCACAAGAGTCTGCCGAAGAAATCACCTCTCACCGTCAGCTTCGTTACCCAGGTCAGAGCAGCCGTCATTCGTCAATACCAGATTCTCAAGGGCGACAAAGCGTCGTTCATCATCAAGCAAGCGTCCACCGTCATCCAAGCTCTCATCGCAGGTTCTCTATTCTACAATGCCCCAAACAACTCTGCCGGTATCTTTGTCAAATCTGGTGCCTTGTTCTTCGCCCTCCTCTTCAACAGTCTGCTCGCCATGTCAGAAGTCACAGATTCTTTCTCGGGCCGCCCCGTCCTCGCCAAACACAAATCATTCGCTCTGTATCATCCTGCAGCATTCTGTATAGCACAGATAGCTGCAGACATTCCGGTTCTGCTATGTCAGGTCTCGGTGTTCACAATTATCCTTTATTTCATGGTTGGGTTGAAGGCTTCTGCGGGAGCTTACTTCACATTCTGGGCCATTGTCTTCTCTACATCCATGACCATGATTGCCTTGTTCCGCGCCATCGGGGCTGGCTTCAGCACATTCGATGCCGCTAGCAAGGTGTCTGGATTCATGATCGCAGCTCTGATCATGTACACCGGTTATATGATCAAGAAACCACAAATGCATCCTTGGTTCGTGTGGATCTATTGGATAGACCCTATTGCTTATGGATTTTCTGCCATCCTATCCAATGAGTTCAAAGACACCGTCATTCCTTGTGTCGCCAACAACCTCGTTCCAAACGGACCCGGCTACACCGATTCTGCTTTCCAGGCTTGCTCAGGAGTCGATGGCGCTGTTCCCGGTGCGACGAGTCTTACGGGCGAACAGTACATCGCTTCACTCTCGTACTCAGCTGATGACATTTGGCGTAATGTCGGTATCCTCTGGGCATTGTGGGCTCTGATGGTCTTCATCACGATCATCGCAACGAATGGCTGGAAATCATCATCTGGAAATAGTGGATTCCTTTTGATTCCCCGTGAGAAAGCCAAGAAAGCCAAACATCTAATGGCCGACGAGGAGACTCAGATCGTTCCTGCGCCTGCGGCAAATACTAATGAATCGAGTGGCTCGTCTGAGACAAGAGTTGAGGATGAACTCATTCGAAATACCTCCGTCTTCACCTGGAAGAACCTCACGTATACCGTCAAGACTCCGTCTGGTGATCGAGTTCTCCTGGATGATGTACAAGGATGGGTCAAGCCCGGAATGCTGGGGGCTCTAATGGGATCTTCAGGTGCCGGAAAGACAACTCTCCTCGATGTCCTCGCTCAGCGAAAAACAGATGGCACGATAAAGGGATCGATTCTTGTCGATGGCCGTCCACTTTCAATCAGCTTCCAAAGATCGGCCGGCTACTGCGAACAATTAGATGTCCACGAACCACTCGCCACGGTCAGAGAAGCACTTGAATTCAGTGCTCTGCTCCGCCAGTCGAGAGATACTCCTAGGGAGAAGAAACTCGAATATGTTGACACTATCATTGACTTGCTGGAGATGCACGATATTGAAAATACACTTATCGGAACCACTGGCGCGGGTCTCTCAGTCGAGCAACGTAAACGTCTCACCATCGGCGTAGAGCTGGTTTCGAAACCCAGCATCCTGATCTTTCTTGACGAGCCAACCTCCGGACTCGACGGCCAAGCAGCATTCAACACCGTGCGCTTTCTCCGTAAACTGGCAGACGTGGGTCAAGCAGTCTTGGTTACAATCCATCAGCCATCCGCACAGCTCTTCTTGCAATTTGACAGTCTATTGCTACTTGCCAAAGGAGGAAAGACGGTCTACTTCGGCGACATTGGCAAGGACGCATCGACGATCAAAGAATACTTTGCGCGTCATGATGCTCCTTGTCCTCAAGATGCCAATCCAGCTGAACATATGATCGACGTTGTATCCGGCGCTTTATCCCATGGAAAAGACTGGAACAAAGTCTGGCTAGACTCTCCAGAATACGAACACACCGTCAAAGAACTTGATAGCATCATCTCCGAAGCCGCTGCCAAAGAACCAGGAGTCAAAGAGGATGGATTCGAATTCGCCATGCCTCTGTGGCAACAAATCCGCTTGGTGTGTGGACGTGCCAATTTGTCAATGTGGAGAAACACAGATTACGTGAACAACAAAATCGCACTCCATATCGGATCTGCGCTATTCAACGGATTTACATTCTGGCAAATCGGGAACGCGGTCGCTGATCTGCAGCTTCGCCTCTTCACAGTTTTCAACTTCATCTTCGTCGCTCCGGGAGTTATCGCACAACTCCAACCGCTCTTCATCGACCGGAGAGATATCTACGAGACCCGCGAGAAGAAATCAAAGATGTACTCCTGGATCGCTTTCGTCACCGGCTTAGTCGTCTCGGAGCTCCCCTACCTGGTGATCTGCGCAGTCCTCTACTTTGTCTGCTGGTACTACACCGTTGGATTCGAGAACGACAGCGGGAAAGCCGCATCCGTGCTGTTCGTCATGGTAATGTACGAGTTCGTCTACACCGGCATCGGGCAATTCGTCGCCGCCTACGCACCCAACGCCGTCTTCGCCTCGTTGGTCAACCCCGTCATCATCGGCACGCTCGTCTCCTTCTGCGGTGTCCTGGTCCCGTATAGCCAGATCCAGCCCTTCTGGAGATACTGGATCTACTACCTTAATCCATTCAACTACCTCATGGGCTCCCTCCTCGTCTTCACCACTTACTCCGTCCCTGTCGTTTGCACCGAGCAGGAATTCGCCGTCTTCGATACCCCAGTCCCAGGCCAGACTTGCGGGCAGTATCTGGAAGGCTATATGCAAGGTATGGGCGCGATGTCTAACCTCACGAATCCAGAGGCTACGAGTGGTTGTAAAGTCTGTGTGTACCGCACGGGCGCGGATTACCTGGCGACTATCAATTTGCCGGAGTACTATTATGGATGGAGGGACGCGGCCATCGTGGCCTTGTTTGCTATCTCGAGTTATGCGATGGTTTATCTGCTGATGAAGTTGAGGACTAAGGCTACGAAAACTGCTTCGTAGTTTGTGTTTCTCGGATGGGGTACAGGGGGGTGTGTTGGCTCCAATATAATTAATTTCTATATCTTTTGTTTGTTCATGTGGCTATGGAGTTTTAGCGGAGCGGCTTGGGATAGATAAGATAGATGGGACTTTTGTAAGTTGTAATATTAGATGGCAGACAAAGCTCGGGGTGTGGAAAAGTAATTAGGTCGCGCCTAGCTACAGAGATCGAAGCGTATACAGTCAAAATCAAATTCAAAATCATCTGTGCTAACATATGTGTCTGAAACTCATCACGTGGAAAAAATGAAGGTATCTCAAAGTGAGGAATACAAGATAGATATATATATATATTTCAAGTCCTCCCTTACGAAAGACTCTTCCTTACATATCTCCCAAACCCCCTTTGGAAATCTAGAACGCACTACTACAGCTCTTTCCCCTCTCTCTCCCCCTTCCTATCCCTTTCTCTTTTCATCCTCAGCTAATCATCACCACAGACCAGTCATCTTAATAATCACCAACCCCAACCTGTACCTCCCTGCTTCGTCTCGTTTCGAGCTTCATTGACGCAATCTCTCCACTTCCTTCAAGTCTATCTTCAATCATAGGTAGGTAGCTCGCTTCTTCACGTGTCTTGTCAGGTAAGTGTTTCCGAGGTGGATGTATGTGATTTCGCGACTTGATCTAATTTCAAGGCATGGCTTGTCTGAATACTGCACGTGGGCGCGCGGGAGTGGCGATTTCGCGAGGAGTGATTGCGTGAGGGATGAATGGCTTACTTCCCACGTGCGCGCGTCTCTTTTGCATCTCTCTGTTTGCTCTCTCTTCTTCTCCCAGTCCAATCTCACCCCTTCCGGCAACCCCTCCTCGACTTCCTCATGTTTCGCTGCTGGAGTCCGTCTATTATAATCTGTTCTTTCTGCATCACAGCGCGTATCTGCAATTTTTTGCTCGATGAACGGGGGAAATTGTTGAGATTAGGATATCTCGATTTTTCTAGCAATAGTAAGTCATAGGCTTCCTTTGAAGTACTTTGAAGAGCGAGCTCTTCGATTCGTTCCCGAGCGGAGGTTTCTGGATAGACAGGATGGGTTTAGGGGGTTTGGAAAGATAGTCGTGATCAGACTAGTGTTTGGATACGTCTCACGCGTGAAGAAGCATCGATTTTGAGTGCGAGTTCGAGTTTGTAATATTCTCGAACATG
Organism: Rhynchosporium agropyri; assembly: GCA_900074905.1. Taxonomy (NCBI): domain Eukaryota; kingdom Fungi; phylum Ascomycota; class Leotiomycetes; order Helotiales; family Ploettnerulaceae; genus Rhynchosporium; species Rhynchosporium agropyri. The sequence continues at coordinate 312,921 of FJUX01000062.1, forward strand.
GTCTTAATAAGCTCCCTCTCAGGATTTAGAGTCTTTGATCATTAAGTCCCGCCCTCTCTTGCCTTGAGATATACTATATTGCGCCTCCTCGTCTGAATTCAAGGTCGATAAAGCCCAGACTACAAGTTTGAGTCTAGGAATACGGTCGGCATTACCTCATGAGAAAAGGTTAGATGAAGCTCGTCGAGATCTTCTGGGGGCGACAATTTATTAGATAAACCTTTACTTCTTATGAGATGATGATATCTCTGCGTAGCCTACTCGCTTACGAACTGAAAATGAATCTCTATGTACTGTCTACGGAAGCATCTGAGCTATTGTAGTATGAAGTTCTAGGTCAAACAAGTGTACTAGTCGTACCAAGGGGAACCTTTCGGTGTGACCTTCACCGAGTCATGTACGGTTCTATCCTGTCGACGAATACTCTACACTATCATTCGCGAATATACCTCAAGTGTTCCTGCTATAGTCACTAAAGAAGGAAGGTATCTTGATGCAGGAGGGTGCAAGAGGTATGTTTCAATTTACTACCTTGCGAAGCAGCCTTATGTAGTGCTGAAAGGCTTTCTTCATGACCTAGAACGTACTAGCGCCTTCTCGCCTCCCGTACATAGCGTTGCAAAATCAAATTGAAGAAGGGACAACTGGGAATAGTAGGTAAACCTGAGTACCGAAGGAAAAGTTTCACTAATCCAGCCAGCAAAATCGGCAGTAGCCTGTGCTCTTGATATATTACTGTATTTATCAGACGCTCTCCTGCGACCTTTCTTTTATTATCAAATTGTGGCGACCAAATTCTGGCGAGAAACCTCCCCTCGCAGCGCCTGAGAATCGATGTGAACTAACTGACTGAGATTGACGGTCCTGCTTTACTAAAAACGAAAATTCCTCGTGATTGCTCGACACAAGTGACAGGATCTGTATGCTGAAGAGCCTCGGGAGAAGCTATCGTGACACCGGCTCATGACGGTGAGTGGGAATTGATTAATGATATCCAAGAAACGGGATCTAAGAACTGATACTTAAGACTTGTATAGCGAGGGAGAAAAGAAGACGGCACAATCATGACTGACACATGATGATGATTACTTGTCGCGCTTTTTGAAACTGGAATAGCACAGTGTAAGGTGACGGATCATGGGTGATCTCCATTGATGCCTCTCGGATCGAGCGAAATAGCTTGAACTTGGAGGTTGAGTGTTGGCAAGGGTTGAGGATGTATTCTGATTCATCAATTGGCGGTGATGTGATTTTCTGGTCTTCTGTCAGCCAGAGGGGGATTCGGAGCTCAAATCTTGACTTACAATCTCAGGACGTTCGATCGGTTGCAAGAGGTCAGCCGAAACAGACAGAATGTCCGCGGAGCTTTCTGATGACGACAATGACTCCTCATCTGATAGTTCTTCTGAATCATCTTGTGAAAGGATTTCTATCCGCGAGGCAATTTCCGTTCGCCAAGGCGGATTTTGTTTTGTTGACTGTACGATGATTGCATTTGACACTTCATGTCGATAGGTATTATTCGAGTACATAAGAGAGCAAGAGGACATTGAAATAATGTCAACGTCACATTTGACCATTCTATGCATGGCTGGCAAAGAATGGCATATATGAGGGAGTAGCATGCTCGTAGTACCTCAAGTGGCCCACTCACTCCTTGTCCTGTGGATATCAACGTCCACTCTTCTGGTGGTGGAAGGGGTGATAGGTCTGGGTGTACACTTGTCCATAAATTCTCGGCAGCTGCAGAACAAGATCCTTTTCAGGGAAGAGTCCATACCGGCGATATTGAGAGTGCGGGAACCGGAGGAAGAATTCTCACCTGTCGTGCATGGCAGAGCGTCAAGCATAAATGCTTGACGACCGATGATCGTATTCTTGATGGGCCAAATGAAATGTGCCTTAGGTCTTGGAATACGACCATTTCAAATTGAGGGAGTTCACTTGGTTACCTCCACAAGTAGGCTCCCAAGGACCTAGAAGATATTGTCTCCTGGATGAAAAAATGAAGATCTGGAGCCTTTCCGGATTCTTCCACAAATATTGAGGCCGAACTGTCAAGATATCCACGAGATTCCAGTCCCAATTTTGTATCCAGAACATCTTGGTACATTGAGTTTTTATACTCGATATGTCCTGGAACGAGGTTAACTCGGAGGTGGCTGATAGGATCCGTTGTTGGATGCACCAGAGAAGGCAGGAACACAGATATCCCATCACACGAACGTGCAGACACATAATTCGGAAAGTCTTAACTCGAAAAGTTCAGACCAGTAAACAACGGGAAGATGGCTGAGGCGATAGGACGTGGCCATAGTGACCGTCGACTTTCCCTTATGCTTTTACTCATATTCTGAACGCCATTTACATACGAAATGGGATATGCGAGGGATTGCCGGCGATTTAGGTATGTAGTTCGGAGTCCGTCACTGGAGGGCTTCAAAGCATCATCCATGTCAAGCCAGCTTAGTGTGTAGATGAATTGCGATATAGCCGTGCCCAATTGAAGTGAACACATGGTCGTGGGTTTCCGCCAGCTACCAGAAGGTGGGCAATTTCGACATGAGCCGCATAGACAAATGGACAGCATTTCCAGGTGCACATCTTCCACGGGTACTTTCGAGTCTATTACGCTCATATCGAAATATGCTTCGCGGCTCAAATGGGCGAGTTCAGGCAGTCTCCACGCTGTGAACTCAAGCCATGATCTCCGCCTTGCGATGAGATTGGTCGAGTAGCATTGCCAAGGATTCATGTTCGAGACGTTCTTGTCTTCATCCTTTTCAGATGGTAAATCCAAGCTCAAAAACAGAAAGCGTGCGAAAACCGTGATATTGCAAGGTGATAGTAGCTTATTGAATGTCTCTCCAAAACTGTCCTGGAGAATTTCAGACCATGGCGATCGCCCACTCGAGAGAATATGCTGCTGCAGTCGATCTTTCTGATCCGGATGCCCAAGATGGAAAAAGCAGACTCCTTGAGGAACCAACAGGGATCTACTCATAATCGATGTTCCAAGCCGATCGATTCCGCTTTGCCTGAAAATTGTCACTTGAGGAAATTGGTCTCCCGAAGTGCCTTGGCTTTTGTACACGATGGTTCCTTTCGAATCGGCGATCTGAACCCTAAGAGGAAGCAACCATTGGGCCACAGCTGCGATTCGACTACAGTCTATACCTCCAACAAGAGTAACATTGTGGAGAGTGCCATCAGACACCCTTGCGAGCTCGACCAGTACTACGGCCAATGCCTCGGGCGTGGTTGGTGACGAGAGAAAACACTCCCTTGCTTCCTGGGAAGGAGATAGAAAGCGGGATATTCCATTGACCAGGTGTGGAAAGTCTGACTTTGTAACTCCACCAGCACATATACCGAGAAGTGATGACCATTGCGACAGTGACGGGGTCATCGTCTTCGGAGCCTTTTGAATATCCGCCATCGCTTTGAGGACTTTGCTGCCGTAGAAGCTGTCAAATGAGACAGAAAGACAAGCACAAGTTCCGGCGCAAAGCAATCCCTTGCTCTGTCTCTGCAAGAGTTCGAATTACGTGTTTGACCCCGAAACCAAACCAGAGGAGGTTGTCATAGGAAGACACAGCCTTCAGCTTCGAAATGGCTTCTGTGAATCGCCTCTGTCCATCCGCCTTGATGTTGAATTTCGAGAAAAGTGCTCGACCCATCGCAATCCTGACCATTTCGACCCCGGCCTTCGAAAAATGAGAGAGAATCTCGATTGAGAAGGTCAACGTGATACCGGAAAGCGCTACCCAATCTACCGAGCCTTGCTGTTCAAATCCTGCTCCGCTCCCACCTTCGCCAGCACGTATTAGGGAAGAATCTGCCATCTGAAGATCTGATTTTCTGCGTGAGTCGAGAAAGATTGTTGCTTGAAATATCTTGAAATGGGGCGAAGTGGTGAGAAAGCAGGGAGTTTTGCGGATGGTTGAGCAGGAGGAAGAAGAAGAAGAAACATAAATGCCAGGTGGTGCTGGCAATTATGCTCAGCCGCACCAAGCAGCTGCAGCTCACATTGATGCTCACGATTCTGGGATTTGACTGCTTTCCGCAGAGAACGCATCTTGCGCCTGATCATTACTCTTCACTCGATGTTCTCACCCAAGATGAGTCTACATATTCGCTTGGACTCATTTTAGTTTCTCCACTTTTTACTAGCTGCTTTACAAGCTGCTTTTTCGTATAAAACAACGCCTTTCTATCTTGAAGTCAGACGTTATGATGAATTATGGCCCAGGAAAGGTCCAGAGACGGAATTTTTTCAGACAGATATAGTAGATCAACCACGAACAATTTCATAGCAAGTCATTCGATAGGTATCTGCTCAAATGCCTCATAGACCGCACGACTACCAGGAATTCTGATTCCGCTCTTTAAGCATAGCTCAGGCTGTCCACGAGATGACTTACCGAATGAAAATTAACCAAATCAAATTATTCCTGCTTTCAATTAGCTGCATGTAATGGATACGTTATAAACAAGCGCAGTGGTAGAAGAACCGTCAAGTGTCAAGTGACGGCCACGTAGACAGTTTGGTATATAAATAGAGGTAAGTAAAGAGAACTACAATAGGAAGGGTCTTTCCTGGTTCGGAACCAAGAAAATCTTTACAAGGGACGGGTTGAGAGCTCGAAATAGTTCTAAACTATAGATACAGGCAAGGATCAAACTTCTTTAATTGCCCTCATACGACTACTCTGAGTTATCCTCGTAGCTATACTCACTCCGAGTTTACTTTTTACCAAATTGACCGAATCTAAACCTCTCTTACATACCACGCTATAGCTAAATAAGCTAGTGTCGATCGAAGCTCAGAATATACGTACGTCTTTTCGCTTTCTCTATTTTAGTTAGAAGGGATTGGAAGGCTCTAGAAGGCACAGTAATCGTCAGAGAGCGGTTTCCTTGGTGGTTCCTTCTTTACAGCACTATTCGAGGTAGGAACTGTCAGCTGATTATCCAGTTGCTATTCCGAACGATTCCTTGGCCCCTGCCCATTGCCTCTTAGTAGTTAGAGAGCTGAGAATCCAGCTTCCACCTACACTAAAGTGAAGGTATCTCTAATTATCTGCCAGGTAGGCAGGCAACAGATATATTCTAGCCTCCGGAGTTCTAAATGACAACTCAGACCGTTGGTTGTTGATCCTCTGTATCTATCTGGAATTAGGAAACGGAGATGAGGTAAATCATTAATACACTTTCTCATGCAGAGCGCCTTCTGGGCCTAATGCATGTTCAAATCATATATTTATTTAGTCCTGTAGAACCGTGTTCATCGTTCTAGACAAACTTGCTATCAACTATAGCCGTATGGGAATCTCCATCCTATCTAGCCAGATAGATCCAGTAACTTGGTAACTCGCTCACAAACATATTCCCCAAACTCCAAGCCGTGAAATCATCGCCCGCGCGAGAATGCTAAATCAAACCATCGTAATCCTAAGTCATCGCAAATCACCCATCCATACTAAACCCCCCACATATCCGAGTCTACGCAACCTGCATAATCGCCAACCTAGGACCAACTGCCCCCTCAGCCTGCGGCAACTCCCAGAAATTCTCAACCTTCGGTCCATGCAGATGTTTGCCATGACAAGGACATCCCGCAACGCCAAAATATGCATCCCTCAACTCCTCACTAGCTTTCCCTTCACACAGCTTCTTCAGTTCCTCCTCAGAGTATTTCTTCAGGTCCGTCACTTCAATCTCTTCTCCCCTATTAGCCTCCCCAACTACATCCTCCTCATCCAGAATCCTCGGCGGCTGCGCAGCCGCACTCCCGAATCTCACGAGCCCTAAATCTCCCTCCTCCTCATCATCTTCCTCAATATCGTCCTCTTCACTCTCGGTATCCTCCTCCAACATAGGCGGTTGTGGCGGAGGCGGCGGCGGACTCCTCCTCCTATCCTTCTCACTCCTCACGCCCGCCTTCCCAGTCTGGAAACTAACTCTCCTCCCACTTGCCCCTATCCCAGCTGTATCGCCCAGTGTTGTAGGCGCCCCATGCCCACTGCACGTCGGATGTTCCAGCCCGTCGTCTTCGGCCTCAGAGTCTGAGTCGCTGGAGCCACTGACTTCTATCTCGGCGATACGCAGGCGTAGTTTATCGAGTGTGAATGCGTGTCCGAGGATGAATCGGAGGTTTCGATCGGGACGGTCGGCAGCGAGTTGCAGTTTGCAGCGTGCGGTGTGCGCGATTTTGTAGGTTTCGTGGACGGACATTGTGAGGTTTTCAGGGAGGGAGATGTTTGGGAGCTGTGGTGGGGCGTGATGGTGGGGTAGTTCGTAGCTCGTAGCTCGAATGTGAGGTCGTATGAAAGAGGATTTTCCGTGTTGACAAGGACGAGCGGTCGTGTAACGAAATAAGATGACTCCTTTGACCGGGTGGAAATTGAGGTGAAGCTTTTTTTGTAAAGAAGAATCAATAGAGTGAGGACTGAGGTTGTTGTGTTGAAAAATATATCAACCTAGTGACTCAGCTCCAAGGTCTAGGCAATCGATTTGACAGATTGTGGGGTCAAGATCTAACAAGTTAGGTGAGTAATCAACATTTGATTGGTAATATACAAGTGGACCTTCTGAAACCTCCATTATAAATGCTTAAATCTTTTTTCTTGGAGTTTTAGTGTATGACGAGATGAAGGTGAATTGGAGATCAACTCAGGATTTAGTATTCAAGCTTGAAGAAGGAGTATTCAGGATCTTGGCGCTGTCGTGACCATTTTTGCGTAATTTCTTTCAATGGAAGAGTACCATTCATCTTTGGATTTATGTAAATTCTCATCTTCTGGTAGACCCAGAAATAGCTGGTTCCCTGCATTACCGATCAGTGCCTGTTTCATGCTAGCATGCTAGCCTTGGAAGCAGATAGATTTCATTTCAGTAATTCCTCGCAGATGCTATATGTGTATCCGCAATAGCAGGACCAATCTTCGCGGACGAATTGCTGCCACAGCTCCCATCGCTACCTACCTCGGTATATTGATATCGATCGCGCTGATGGCATTCGCTTGTGGCTATCTGAGGTAAACAATGGTGCGGGGAGAACTTGATCCTGGGTCAAGAGACAAAGGACGGGGGTTGTGATTGCCAACTTTAGATATACATACACCACGCTTACAGAAAAGCACTTGCCGACAGAAAGTCTAAATCAAAGGGAAATTAATGCAGCTGGTTCTGGAATGTGTGTGTGTAGATGAAGCCATGCGACGAAGAGGTGCTATCACGTGGCTCAAAGCAATGCCTGACATCTGGCTGAGGCTAGAGATGGGGTGAAATTCAAGTTGGAGGATGGTAGTAGATCTTCTTAAATACAGGTATCCGATCCCGAATTGATATTGTAATACAGCTATTTGCTTGGAAGTCGAGCCGAAGCTCTTCACGTGATACTGTACCGAGCCCGAAGATAGCCTTCGGACCAATGGGAATGGGGCGATTTCGCAATCATGACACCACCCAGCCGAAGGGATCCGCCGTCTTGACTCGTTCAGCGTCTGTCTGGCATTCTGCAACTTAGATTTGGTTGGTCCTGAATGAACAGCCGCCAGAAAAGCCCAAGAGCAATCGCCAAGTGACCACGAAGCCCGTGGCCTTGTTTTGTTTGGAAGCTTCTTTCAACGTTCTTTCAATGCCAGATGGTGGATGTGAAGCTCAAAATGTATTTATACCCCGGATAAGTAAGCATCGCTAAACCCTTGCCATCACTCACCTCCAATCCTTCAACGCTGTGGGGGGACAGACAAATGGAGCTCGCTCGCGAGCACGCCATACACGCTATGTATTCATTTCGAACAATTCGCGAAATTACCACGGCTGTGGATATTTTCATAGGTTGTACAAAACTATGGACCTCGTTCTAGAGTTATTCAAGACTCCGTTGAATCTTGCTTCCTTGCTACCGCCACCCGTCAATCGTACATGAATTTGGAGGCGTCCATCTAGTGTGACGTGACGTACACGATACTCAAAAAGAGCTGAAGCTCAAGCTCCCATCAATAACGACAACCATCACAAACCATGGCAGACTTCTCAAAATATGGTCCGGACATTATCAACAGCAGCGATAATGATAACGACGCCGACATCGAAGGCAAAAATGCCCACATTCACCCTGCAGGACACCCCATCGTCGCCGACAAACTAGCTCGAAAGCTTTCCGCTAGACAGGTACAGATGATAGCAATTGGCGGAACAATTGGAACAGGTCTCTTTCTTGGAACGGGCAAATCCCTCGCGGCTGGTGGTCCGGCTTCCATGCTTATTGCTTATTCGATTGTTGGTGCGATTGTGTTTTTGACCATGTTGAGTTTGGGTGAGATGGCGGCGTATATCCCAATTGCGGGGTCGTTTTGTACGTTCAGTGGGAGGTTTGTGGATGATAGTTTGGGCTTCGCTTTGACTGTAAGCTTTCAATCATTTATTTTTGATTATTAGGAGGAATAGAGACTGACTTGAGAAGTGGAATTATTGGTTCAATGATGCGGTTTCGACGGCTGCTGATTTAGTGGCACTTCAAATTGTGTTTCAATACTGGGATACCAGTTTACCCGGATGGGGTCTGAGTCTCATTTTCTGGGTGTTCCTAATTCTTGCGAATATTATTACTGTTAGAGCTTATGGAGAAGTAAGTTGTTCTGGATTCGTTAGCAAAAATGAGCACTAATTTCTCTCTAGCTTGAATACTGGCTGTCGCTGCTGAAAGTGGTCACAATTGTCGTAAGTGAGCCAGGGCCTGATTTAACAGCAACACTAAATGAAGCAGATTTTCATCATCCTTGGTATCGCTGTGAATTGCGGCGGTAATACCGAACACAGATATCTAGGTGCACACAATTGGTATATTGGAGATGCACCCTTTGTCGGGGGCATCGGTGGATTTGCATCGGTTTTCGTCACAGCTTCATTTGCTTGTAAGTCATCAACTCATCTCCAAGATCTTAGCTGACGCTTTTAAGATGGCGGCACAGAGTCCATCGCAATCACAGCTGGAGAAACCAAGAATCCTACCAAGAATCTTCCACGCGTCGTCAAAAATGTCTTCTGGCGAATTCTCATCTTCTACATCCTCTCCGTTCTCGTGATCGGGCTGAACGTCCCATACACCTATCCCAAACTCGCCACCAAAACTTCCTCAACCTCGCCATTCACTATCGTCTTCCAAATGGCCGGCTCCAAAGCGGCAGGATCCTTCATCAATGCCGTGATCATGACCTCCGTCATCTCTGCAGGTAACCACGCCTTGTTCGCCGGAACTAGGCTCATGTACTCCCTCTCTGTCGATAACCACGCCCCAATGATATTCGCAAAGCTCAATCGGAACAAAGTCCCCTGGATCGCCGTCCTCGCCACAAGTTTAATTTCTGGTCTCTGTTTCGGCGCCTCATACATCGGCGCCGGCCAACTCTGGACGTGGCTTCAAAACCTTGTCGGCGTCTCAAACCAAATCGCTTGGACAGCCATAGCATTCACATCGATCCGCTTCCGCGGCGCCATGGAAGCACAAGGTAAAACGCATCTCCTTCCCTTCAAAAACATCACCTATCCCTACGGACCATGGATATCCCTCGTCCTAAACATCGTCATTATCCTCGTCCAAGGATGGAGTTCCTTCAGTCCGAAATTTGCAGCAGTCGATTTTGTCAGCTATTACATTGAGATCCCGGTTATGCTCGTTATGTATTTGGGCTGGAAGTTCTGGAAGAGGACCAGGATTGTGGGGTTGATGGAGATGGATCTCGAGACTGATGTTTACGTTCCTAATGAACATGACTTGGCGCAGACGGAGAAGGAGAAGAGTGCTAGGGGGAGGGTGGAGAGGGTTCTGAGATGGATTTTCTAAGGTTCGCTTGATTCGTATTCTTGGCTTGGGAAAGGAGAAAGAAGACCAGAAATTCAGCCGAGGTCATGTAGCGAGTAATATTAATAATCGGTTTTCAGTCAGTCCACTGACCGGGCAGCAAATGTCTCACGATATCAGGAGGTAAGTGCTGCTGTCCAACATTTCGGTGCCCCTAGATATTGTCGCGAAAGGGGTTTGCTCGATCTTCTCAAGTATCAACACCCTCGACACTTTCGACGACTTTACTTAACCCATTATATCGGCCCATATAAATCTTCAGACAGGTCTTCCTGCTTTCTGCTTCTGGTCAACAGGAATTCGGCTAAGTCGACACTTTCTCCGTATGATTCGATACGCACTAGCCAAGGTCGACGCGCTCTGTCTGGATGGACGAAGCTGACTAAGCTTCGTCTAGCGGTCGAAGTTCGACTGGTCGAAGCTGACTAAGCCTTGTTTGGTGGTCGAAGCTTGGTGGTCGAAGCTTAGTGGTCGAAGCTGACTAAGCTTCGACTGGGTGCTCGAAGAGACCCCCATCAAAAGACGGTCAATTAGGCTCAATAACAATTCCTTATCAGCCACAAATTCAAAGAGATCCTCTACCCTGAAGGCCAGCCCTAACCCAGATCCTAAAATATCTCAGATACCACGATGACTCAGGCTCGCAGCCGGAAACCCGACTCTCTAACCACGTGACGCTACTCCTAGCGATGAGAGAGCTGATGGAGTGACTAGAGCGTGTTGACCTGCCGGTTGTGGTATCGACTGAGGAGAATTCGTCATCGTCATCCGCAATCGAGCTTTAAGACTAAAAAAATAAACTCAAAATAGGGTTTGTAGGACTTTGAGATTCGACCCCTGGTTCGGCAACTGCTTCATTAAACCATGTTGCGGGTGATTTTAACCTTTCTGCCGTGAGGCATTTCCGTCACGTCTTATACTGTACAATATCCTAGTATCCGTTCTCAAAATCAAGTACCAATATTTCAGGAAATCGCAATTGTAGAGTGACATCGCACAATCAAAAATATCATCTCAAATCCCGACCCCTTTACACAACTCATCCATCATCACATCTGACCAAAACCCAACCCTCAGAAACCATGGCCTCATCAGCCCCCACAACAATTAAACACATCTCCCTCCTCTACCGCATCTACTTCCTCTACATCGAACCCATCTTCGCCCTATTCGGCGCCTACCTCGCCGTCTTCGACCCATCCACATTCCTAATCGGAACCCTCCCCGGCACCGTCTCGCGAACCCTCACCAGCACCACCCCCTCCAACACCATCCCCGAGATTCCCGTCTCCCCGCTCCTCCAGATGCAACTCATCAACGTAGGTGCGCTGTACATCCTCATCGCTTTCGCTATGGGCCTCGCGCTGCGATTCACGAGACAGAAGAATGTCTGGTTTGCTGTCTTCACGGGTATGGCGTGTAGTGATATCGGACATTTGTATGCCGTTTGGTTGATGGATCCCGCGAGGATGGCTGCTTTGGCAGCGTGGTCCTGGGAGGAGTGGGTTAATTACGGGTTACTGTTTGGGGGCTTGTGTTTGAGAGTCAGTTTCATGATGGGGGTTGGGAACAGGTGGTAGATTTGGGAAGAGGTGTTTGGTCAGTTGGATTAAGAGAACCACTTCTGGTATTAGCGCCGCTTGAATTATTATGAGAACTTCTGGAACTATTCTGAGAATCGCTTCGGTTGGTTGCCTACATGTTTATTTTTATCGTAAACACCTTCTTTGTGAGGGACTTGATTTAGATTGAACTTGACATCACCTAAGGACATTTATTGAACAATACCATCATTTGGTAGGACTTTACAACGTAAAAGTTTACGTTACAAATCATGTAACAGGTGCGGAAATCGAGAAAGGAAAGAGATGGAACGTAATATTTCTTTCGAGCTTTTCGATATCATCATTACATCGGACTTTTATATGTATATAGTAGTTGAGTCGAGCGACGTCGCATACCATCTGAACTCCTGCAATGCTGCTTCCAGCCTTTACCGAATTCCTCGCAATGCATACTCATAAACTCAAGTCCAAACGCCATCTTCGTCTGGGTGGTCGAAGCTGACTAAGCTTCCATGCACATTCCCAAACCGAGAGTTATCATATACACAAAGACCTCACAACCCCGAATCAGACTTCGTTGGTGGCCGTCCATTATACCACTTATCCCACGCCTTACAATTGTCCCCAACCTTCCCCAAGTCCATCGCTTCCGGAATATCCTTCTCCCTCTCCAGAAACTGCACCGCAAGTCCCTCACTCACATGCCAAGCAATATGACAATGCATGAGCCACGCCCCCGGATTATCAGTCCGGAACGCGATAACCAGCCATCCGTTACCAGGCAACATAGCGACGTCCCTCCGAGTCGGGTTGTCGAAATTCAAATCGTCGATGTTGTCTGAGGTGAAGTAAGTCGGCTTAGAGGTGCCGTTTACGGAAGGAGGGAGAATGTCTTCTGGGTCGTTGATCCCGAGAATAAACATGTCGTGTCCGTGAAGATGGATCGGATGAGCGACGGATCCGGAGTTTTGGATCACCCAGAATGTGTAGATATTCGCGTGAGGGATCTCGATGATGCCGAATTCTTTGTTGGAGAGAAATGTGTGGTCGTTTTCGCTGACGGATTGCAGGGTGGGTTTGTCCCAGTTGACGTTGATTGCGTTTCTACTTTCTGTTAGTGCTGTGATATGAGGTGAGAAGAGGAGGATTGTTTCATCCCCGTTGATAGTCCAGAAGAAAACCTTCTTCTCGTTCTGCTTCAGCCCAACAGTCAATGTACTACTCTCGTTAAACCCATACACCTTTCTAAACTCCCCTTCAGGCACGCTCTTATTCAGCACCGGCTCAAGATCAACTTCATCCGCACAGCCCTCGGTGTAAGTGGCCACAGGCTTCGAAGTAGGGAGAGCAAGCGAAACCTCGTTATAGTTGAGGATACCGAGGATCTGTCCATTATTGTCGTTGGTTCCACATCCCTTCTGCACTTCCGCCCGGAACCAATAGTTGTCTGGTTCTTCTTCAGCAGTGAACACGACATCGTATCGTTGTCCGATAGCGAGGAATAGCCAATCCGTCGCATAGGGAACGATAGGTACGAAATCAGCTTGGATGACCGTGAACTCGTGAGAGTCAAGTGAAACCATGAATGCGTTATCAACAGCTGTATTCACCAGACGAAGACGGTATTTCTTCCCTGGGATCAACGTCGTGTTGAAATAGTGACCTGCGTTCTTGGCCACATTCATGTTTTGCCCGTCGATCAACCCATTGCTTGCAGATGGTGGTCCGCGTTTACCGGGTATGGGTGTACTTCCATCGGCCACTCGTCCGAGTTTGTACATGGACTCGTAGTACCAATCTGTGATTGCGATAGGTCCGAGATCGATGTCGTAATCGGCTGTAGCAGGGCCGTTGATTTGCATGGTTCCCACTATGCCGTCGCCGTATTGGTGACTGAAGTGAGAGTGATACCAAGTTGTACCGTATTGAGTAGTTCTGAATGAGTATCTGCGAGTAGATCCTGGTGCGATTGGACATTCGGTAACACCATTAACACTGCAAAGGATTAGTTGAGACGCTGGGGTAGAGGAACTGATACACACCCATCCTCGGTACCTGAGCCAACTTGAGTAAAACCGTGCCAGTGTATGCTTGTTCCATTATCTTGCATGCTATTCGTCACATCGATTTCCAACATATCTCCCCAATCTAATCAAGTCAGAAAGTCATCTGCAGCCGAGAACCTGGTAAACTTACTTGCAGTGAGCAATGGCCCAGGATACTGTCCGTTGATATACAGCCCTTGTCTCGGTACACCATCCGGCGAGAGAGTCATGTTCGAGATATTAAGGTCATAATGAACTGTCTTCCCAGTCACTGGCCACCTCTCCTCAGAATCCGTCTCCACCGTGAAGTCACCCATCCAACAACTCCTCGACTGTGGACCATTCTCACAATTCGTCTGTCCCCATCCGCCATCTTTACCCTCATGATAATTCTTGTTCTTGTTCTGTCCCCATCCCGTCTCTTTCGTCCATCCGTGCCCTGATCCGGGTGCTGTGAATTGACCTCTTTCTCGGACGATCTTTTCGGGAATTACAGACGCGAATCCAAGTCTGATGACTAGAACGCTTGAAAACAACACCCCGAGCAACATTTCCGCTTTGCCAAGATGAACTGAGCCAATGAAATATGAATGGCCAAAGAAAGTAAATCAGCAATGACGATAAAAGAGTGTATGAGAGCCTTCAATCAAGAGGGAGTCTAGATTTCTTATACCAAGAGAGGATGTGAAGGGGTGCTTCTCGCATCGAAGCTATGCGTTATTAGCACCAAGACGTGAAGATACTTTTACTGAAGAAGACTCACATCAGATACACAGCCTTACTGTACCATGTCTGTGATACGCTGACTCCCAGACAGCTGAACCGCTCCTACACGACACAGTACAGTTGAAGACTGCAGCTCCTCCAAGTCAAGACCGCAATGGAGAGTATCGAGCAATCTTCTATTACAGGGTTGGCTGATAACAGGCAGACTTTATTCGACACGAAAATCGACTGATAGTTTTCGCAGGCTAGGTAGACAAAGTAGACAGTGCAATAAAGTGAGATCAAGAGAACGTGAGGTCCGAATCAGCTTCACCATTTTGTCTGCCCTCATCCTGGGACCTGTCAGATAAGTCGTAAACCAGGGAGAGGATAAGATCCCGAGATCCAAGCTACCATTCGCTAAAGCCACCGATATTACCAAAATAAAGACCCTGGCCATAGGGCTGAGGATTCCTTCGAGGCAGCGCCCAACGCCTTGAACGCAGCAGAGAGTACCGGTGAGTTGACTAGCTGCATGCTTGATAGGTAACAGCCGATAAGCTTAATGTCAGCCCCGATGCACCTTTCGGCCTGTCTTGGGCTTCGGTCGCCGATGGGATTTAAGATTAACGGCACTTCCTATAGACACTTGTAAATGGGATTTTTGAAGTATCTTGAGATTTGTAGAAGAATCGTGGATGATGACTTGATAGAAATTAGAGTTGTGAATTTCAGTTTTGTACTTTCCGTACATTATCTTCATCACCAGAAAAACGCGCCGAGTGATGAAGAACACAATATCTGCGCGCAGGGGCACAAACGCCGTGACAGCGGCGCGAGCAAGGCGTTCGGGTCCTTAGTCAGCTTCGACCACCCAGTTGAACTTCGACCACCAAAACAAAGCTTAGTCAGCTTCGATCACACAGATGAAGCGGTCCGTCCTTGAGTGCACCCTGGATGCGTAGTAATACTACGTTTGTCGATTTCCCTAGTACTTTATATATAATCCTTCAGCTTTGATCACTGTCTCATATCTCTCTAGCATTTCCAGGATTACTGCCTAATCACTTCAATTATTATCGACTGCCACGCCTTTGTTGTACTAGTAATCTCGAGAGGTGGACTTTGTTGGTGTCTTTAGCGCAGGTAGGTGTATTGAATGCTGATTCCATGCTGAAAGTAGTGAATGCTGGCCTAAAAAGCGGCGTATTAGCATATACTTATCATTATATAGGACTCTTATAGATATGAGCAGAAATGTCTTATTGTAAGTTCGCAAAACCCGTGAGCTAATCAGATTGATACAGATGCAAGTTCATTATTCCACATTTCGGCACTTTCCAAAGTTTAGATCTATGCGGAAGGTGTGATATAATGCTCAAACGCTGTCGACGAAATTGATGGAACAGACATTATCTCTCGTATATATCTTTCTCCTGAACTCTTGTGAGTACACTGATTATCATCTTGCAATCGTTGCGGCGACATCAGTCCACTTAAAGCAATTCCTCCTCTCAGTTCATATAACAGATTCAGACCATAGCAAAATGTTCCAAATATTAAGCAAAATGAAGCCTTTTATCAAGATATCAAAATTATGTCTCGATCTTCCTATATGCCTTCCAGATTAGAAGTACAGCATTGCTATGTGGGCGATAGGATGCAATTTATTGCGCAGGAAACGACAACAAGTTACGGTGAGAATGCAGCAATATTTATTAGGTGTGGTCCAGGGATCTCAAGGACGGCTATGAATTTGGCAGCTGGAGGGTCACCCGTCACTGCGCTACCAAATATGATGTCGCAATAAATATTCGAGTGAATACGAGTTCATATCTGACGACGACTAAAAGTGTTTTGGCAATTGATAAAACTGCTCAGCAGCAAAATCGAAGACAAATATGACACAATCGTCATCAAGATCAAATTGCAAAGCAAATTAGACCGACACAAGCGGGCAGTACACGTTGACGAGTTGGATAGAGTTACAACTTACATGGACAACCTAGAAAAATGTGCTAGTTATTGAAGCTGACGACAAGAGGCTCGATAAACGTCGGAGTCTGGTGATCCCAAGGTCGATCGCCAAAGAGTTGTACGCAAATTAATGCCAAGAGAGATAAACCAGCCGTCAAGATGATAGAATAAATCTGCTGGCCGCGCGTCGGCTGCAGTGCATCAATCATGACGATCGATGACAGGTCCAAAAATTACCCCAATACCAATGATGGCAGAGCTTGCCTCGATATCTACACATTGTACAGACTCACATATACAATTGAATAGGGAAGAAACTCTCATTGTTTCGAATATTCCAAGACAGAAGTCACTATACTTCCAGAAAACGATTTGGGTAAGAATCTGAGGCGCAAGCATGCAGACTATGAGGCTTAGCTTTATTTTAAAGGTGTTTATTCTTCGGCAGAGGCTTAGAAAGTGCACAGCCTACATAATAAACTGGGCAGTTGGCACCAAACAGCCTAATGGCAAATTGCGAATTGCATGGCCCTTTCGAGATAAACCAACCTCGCTGAACCACAGTCTTAGTGTAGTGTGACTGCAAACGAATTTGTACCTCTCAAATAAGCCTCCAGGGCTGCTTTCATTGACTCTGTACACGTGGATTCAGGTGGCGTTTGACTTTGAGACAGGCGTCCTTGGCCTTGGCTGATGCACCTCCAGCGCTCGTATGCAGCCGGAAAAACAGCAAGCCTCACTGAGGAATGCAGATTAGATGACCTCGACTAACCCATCGAAACTTTACAAACATGATGATTCCATCAAAGTGGTCTGCAAGCCAAGGAATCGATTGCGAGTTTTCTAAGCCTTGGCATGACCGGTGAAAGATACGAGGAATATAATGACAGTTCCTGGGAACTCGAACATATGTATATATTCATGTATTCCTAAGCAATTAAATACGATCCTACGCTGGCCTGATCAATCCCTGATCTTTCATCATGTATCCAAAACAGCGGAGTCGACGGCTCGACCAAATAGCAAAGGAAGCCGGCGTTATTCTGGAAATCGATCTGACAACATTGACGCCACAAAAACCACCATCGTTCAAAGTGTCGGACGATGAGGGAAAAGCGGATGAAATACTTGGACAACTCAAGATCGAGGACTCTGTAGGCAGACCGCAATCGAAGGGCCTGAGAAGATTCTCTGGCAGGATTTCCAAGTCATTGTACACGTACGATGAATTGTACTCAGCGCTGTCCCGCGTGGTATCCGACAATGGCTCTGCAGGAGTGGTCGAAATCTTGCTCGGGAGATTCAACGCTGTGGAGGGCAACATCAATCTTTCAAGAAGAGCCAGTATCAGCGTGATCAAGAGGATTCGCAATACTGATAGTGCTGAGCAGCGAGGTCGACTCATTCACACAGCAACCGAACTTGGTCGTCGTGACTTGCTGCAGCTTCTTGCTCCTCACGCAGACCAGTCAAGTCTAGATCAAGGATTAAAGATTGCTATGGAGAAGAGGGACTTGGAATCCGTCGAGACACTATTGAGATATGGTAAGTTCGAAGTCTATGATTGGAACCATCTGACTATTGCAGGGGCAAACTCGGCATTGTACGATGATACGTGCATCAGCGCAGCTCAGGATGGAGATGCAGAATTGCTTTCATTATTATTGCGTGCAAGTATGAGAGTTTCGGAAGATTGCATGACCTGGAGTCTACTCTCTGCCACCACGTGTGGGTCCCTAGATGCCGTGTTGCTTCTCACCAGGGCTGGTGCCAACGCCGATTACGATAATGCGGCTGCTCTCATGTGTGCTGTCGAAATGGATCGGCTGGATCTCGCAGTGGCAATTATCACCAGTCCAAATGCCCCATCAGGCGAGAATCTGGACTCTATTCTAGGAAATATGTTCTCTACGATAACATCGCCAGCAACGAAAATCCTACTTGTTGAGGTGCTTCTGTGCGGTGGTCCAACAGGAAATGCTACAAGCGAAGCACTATTCAAAGCGACTCTCCTGGCGAACGTTGAGATGATCCAATTGCTTCTTGCCTACCAGGCTGATGTCAACCTCGAAGGAGCTTCAGCGCTAGCTCATGCGATCCAGAGGAATCGAGGTGATCTGGTTAGTGTTCTCCTTCAAGGTCAAACTTTGATGCCTGAATATGCCTCCGAGCTAATGCAACACATACCCCGTGGATGCGAGTCTAAGGATAGAATTGCGATCCTCTCTATGTTGCTGGAGCATGGTGCAAGTGGTACCTACTGCAACGAACTTTTGATCGTTGTCGCGGAGCATAATGACCTCGACACTGCTGAACTCCTCGTTTCCTACGGAAGGGATCAAAGTGAATCCGTCTGTTCTGTCGACTACAATGCTGCACGTTGTCTACAAGTTGCCATCTCAAACAATCATCTTGAAATGGTCAAAGTCCTTGCCCTGAAGGGAAAGCCGACAAGGTTTTCTCTAGCAAAATCTTTCTCCTACATCCCTCCGAACATATGCAAAGACGACTACTTCTTGCTTGTGCAAACGCTGCTTCGCGGAGGTGCTCAAGGAGTGGAAGTTAACGAAGCGCTTCACGATGCTGCAACCGGAATTCACAAATCGTCACGAATGGTCGAGTTGCTCGTTCAATTTGGTGCGGAAGTTTCTGACGAGACCCTCTTCGCTTGTGTCTCCAATGGAGCGATCGATATTCTGGCCTTCTTGACGAAGGGAAATATCAAGTCGACAAGTTGCGCGGAAGCCATCACGATCGCTATCAAGGCTCACAGTAATGGTATTCGATTTCAGATGGTCCGACTGCTTTTGGGACCAGCAACATCTGCAGGTCCTGATGTCCCACAAATTGCTTCTGCAGTTATCACAGTTCTTCAGAATACGCCAGAGGACATCAAACTTCTGGATCTCCTGTGCAGAGAAGGAAAGGCAAACATCAACCATGACCATGGTCTCGCAGTGGTTCTTGCAGCAAAGCACATGAACCCAATGACACTAGAAATCATTCTTCAAGACGAAGGTTGTTTGCCAAATCTACAAACAATCGAACGAGGACTTCGATGTGCGCTTGATCTTCCTCTGACGGACGTGGATCGCCGCAATAAAATAGACGTACTGCTCCGGAGAGGGAAACCCCAGGATGCAATGGACCAAGCGCTCATCAATGAGATTGAGTCTTCATTGGCCACGAAAGATTTCTCTGTCATCGAATCACTACTCGCCGCGGGAGCAGATATAAATGCTTACGGCGGCAGAGCTCTATGTCTGGCGACCTCGCGTAAATCGATTGCGGATCTTATTGTTGCCAGTCGCCCAAATCAACAGACTCTTTCGGCCGGTCTTGCCTCGGCGATGAGTCTACAGGAGCCGGCAAGACATGCGATGTGCGAGCAGCTATTAGCAGCTGGAGCATCTGGACAGGAGATCCATAGGAGTCTGTGTATCGCTGCGATGGAAGGACCTACCGCTTTACCGCTGATAAGGTTGTTGCTTCCGCATGCTGATGTCAACTTCAACGATGGCGAGGTTTTCCGTGTGGTGGTACGGGAAGTGTTCAGCGAGGCACTAGACTTACTCTTAAGTCTACATCCAATCATGCCTTCTCCCATGACAAAAGCCATCGCTTTCCACGAAGCTATGGAGATCAAAGATCGAGAAGGACGTCTCAAGCTGGTAGGTCGACTTTTGAAGTCGAGGATTCCTGACCCAGTTATCGCCGATGGCTTGATTGTTGCAGTCACTTTAGGCGAAATCGAACTCGTCAATGTCCTTCTTCAGGCTGGCGCCTCTGTTGATTTCAAACTGGGAGCTGCAATTCATTCTGCAGTCAGTTCTGGAAATAATGCGATTCTGAAACTTCTAGTGGCAAAGAAGCCTACGCTTGCCCCATTGAGCAGTGCATTCGAAGGCGCTTCCGCTATCAAAAGTCAACCAGAAGTTTACTTCTTGATTTTGGAAACGCTCCTTGGTGCTGGATTGCGCGGACCATCAATAGATGCTGCTCTTCTGGATGCAGTGCGAGGTGGGGATCAGGAGATGAAGATCTCCGAGCTGCTCTTCAGGGGAGGCGCATCTCTCGAATGGCGAGATGGAGAAGCATTAGCCATCGCAACACAGTTGGGCTCGATGAACATGGTGCAACTACTTCTAGAGCGACCGGCTCCTCAACACGTGCTGGCGAGATCTTGGGACATTGCAACTCAACTTCCCAAAGACCACCGATACAGAGTAGTTGAGCTTCTTTTGCAAGCGGGAAAGGCCGTCGATCAACACGTATCCAATGCCCTCACGGCAGCAACCAAAGAGACTCCGTCGGATCGTAATTTGATCAAGATCCTTTTAAACGCCGGAGCATTTGACCAGGGCGAATCCATGGTCTATGCAGCAATTTCGCGCGACCTTAGGACTCTTACATTACTTTCTAACTCACCCAAAGCGACTGAGACCATTTCTTCCACGTTCCAAAAAGCAACAAGTGCTGGAATTCTGTGGCAGTCGGCAACTGGGCTTGCAATCGTGGAGCTGATGTTGAAGAAAGGAGCTTGCGGCGACTCTGTAGGCGAGGCTCTGTGCCAGGCTATGGAGAGGCTCGAGACTGGCTCAGATGTTCTTGCTGCAGACTTCGTGGAAGTGTTCCTTCGATACGGAGCAGATGTCGACTACAAGCGAGGGCTGGTATTGCAGCGAGCCGCAAGGCAGATCAACAACGATGTTATTGAAAAGCTTCTTCCATTCGCAAATGTGGAGAGCAAAGCTATGTCGATGCCATATCTATTCAGATCTGGGAACGACAAAACAAGTGTACAACAAGCGCTCGAAGCTTTCAAAGAATCACTGTCTGGAGAGGAGCAAGACGCGATCGTAATGTTCAGGCATCCTGACCCTGAGCTACAACCGATACTATTCCAAGCTCTTGAGAAATATCCCCGAGACACGACGATTCTTCGCACTTTACTCGATATTGGATACAGTCCCAACCAATGGCAAATGGGTGGCGATGAACTCAATCCTGAACACTGGCCGATTCTCTGCTGGGCACTCAACCAACCCGAGAAGAAGATTTCGACTGCTGTTATTGAGATGTTGATCGATGAAGGAGCATCGATCAATCACAGATTCAAGACCGGCGTTACACCGCTCACTCTAGCCATCCAAAAACAACGCGCAGACGTTGTTCTGAAACTTCTCAACAAAGGCGCCAATGTTACGCAACCCGACGCAGAAGGTATCACACCTCTGAACCTCGCGGGCTCTTTCACAAACACCGATATCATGGGATACATTCTTCAAGCTGGAGCCGAGACAGATGATGGAAGCCTGCACGACGTATCTCGACAACTTCGCTGTGACGCCATGCGGACCTTGATCAAGAATGGACACGAGGTCGATTTCCCCAGCGACCGCCACGAGGGTCGAAGCGCGTTGGCAGAATTATGTCTCAGGGCCATGGACGATTCTCCATCTCCAGCCAAACTTGAAGGAGCGATACAATGTCTGATCGTCAACGATGCCAACATTCGAGAGGCCAGCTATTCTGGCAAAACAATCTTCCACTACGCGCTAGACTCATCAGATCCCTCCACGATCCTTGCCGTACTCCTCAAGCTGATGTGGAAATTCATCAACGAAGACGCCTTCCTCTTCACAGACAAGAAGTACACCTACTCGCTTACGAAATACGTCGAGAAGGGCCTTTTCGCAGGACCACCGAAGCAGAAAGAGGAACTGCTTCAATTGCTACGAAACAAGCGAGCGAAAGATAGGTTCTGGGCGAATTCAATCGATGAAGTCCAGCCGGAAGATTACTGCAATGGGCCGCCACACATCGAAGCTGAAGTCCAGCTGCAGAAAACGAGATTGAAGCGACTGGCAGAACAGAAAGAAGACATGCAGCGAGCCATCGAACTGAAACGCGCAGCTGTCGCCGGAGAAGTCGAAATCATGCATCTCATGACCGAGGCGGAACTCGCAAGGGAGAGGCAAAGGGGACAAGTGGAGAGGGAGTTGTTGACTGAAAAAGCGGCCACAGCGCTCCAGCTGGAGAAATCCGCAGATGCCCAGCGCGACACGATGTTAACGCAGAAACACACGCGAGAAGAAGGCCACCAGCGACAACTTCGCGATATTCAAATCGCGACACAACAAGCCATCACAGCCGAGGAGTTCGAGAAGGAGAGGACGAGCAGCATGATGCAGATCGAATTCCTGGAGCGACGCACACAGATCGAAGAAGCTTCCATCAGAGAGCGTGTCGAAATCGAAAATAACGGCATCAGAATGCGCTTGGCGATCGAGGGCGGGGGGTATGAGGAACAGGAGAAATTCCACGCGAAGCAGTACGAGAGGGAGATGGCGAGGATCAAGATGCAGAAGCAGTTGGTGGCTGGACAGACGACTTTGGCCGGGACGTTGCAGGGTGGGCGCTTGAATCAGAGGCAGATTGGATTCATCACCGAGCCTTGACTACGAAAAACCAGAGATATTGCCTGTTTGGAAACACCACTCGAGTCTCTCGAAGTGGAGAGCAGAGCTGCAACTGGAAAGCCCGGTCACAACTTACTTGCCCACGCCTGGATTACAATCATCCCCCGCATCGAGTCAAATGGGAGCAGGTGTCTGTCTCGCTAAGACTGGTGATTAACTTCAACCACCAACCCATGCTGCACCGATCATGATGCCTCCGGCACGTACCTGTCATCTAACGCTAAAGGCCTATCGCAAAGCGAGAATGAGGAAGTTTGAAGACAAACCCTATCGATTTTGATGCCGAGATGTACAGGATGCATGTGTACGATAACGTCCAGAATGGTGATCAACAGCCAGGGAGATAGGCACATCACAGCCCAGCTATGGATGTCATATCATCATGGTCATGGTCAGAAGGTCTGGAATTACATGGTTGAGTTTGGAAATGTCAATCCAAAGCAAATATTATGACGAGTCCTGCTTTACAACGAGCAGGAACTGGTTGGATATGGGAGGTACGAGATGAAGAAGGGGAAAGTCTATATGTAGTACTCGAGGTTTCATTTGAATACAGTTGAATCGTAAAGTAAAATCATATTTTGTTTCGGCGCCCCTAATCAACGCCACTACCTACTTCATCAAGTCCATACTCATCATAATACCAATGACACATAACACATCACATCTCCGTCTCGACTTGATAAAAGTTAGCCTCATCCTTCAACATCTCTCACCTCATCACCAAGCAGAAAGAAAAAGGAAACAGGAATACTCACTACCAGGTTCCTTCCCCTTCATCGAAAACCTGCCCTTCAACCTATGTCCCGCAACCTTCATCTCATCCTTCAAGAAAGCCAAATGTCTCACAACCTTAAGATTCATCTTCCCTCTCTGTTTCCTCTCCAACTCATATTTCGAATGAACTTTATCCTGTTTCTGGCGTCTCTTCTTCAGATCCTCATCCTCGATCTCCGAGTCCGTAAAATCTTCTTGAATATTGAGGGACGAGCGATCATCGGAGACGATGGAGGAGGGGACAGATGTGTACGCGGACAGCTCGGCGCCGAAGGAGTCCCATTGCTGATCTGTGGATGTTTGATGGTAGTTTTGCACTTCTTGCTCGTAGCCTGGTGCTTCCCGGGGGACTTTGACTGGGTCTGGTTCGTCTTCTGCATCGGAGTCCGAGTCGGAAGATCTGTGACCATCACCATTACGAATAGTACGAGATTCTGTCTCGTTGCTGTTGCGGGATCTAATAGTGCCGAATTCGGATTTCATATCATCCTTCATGCTTGTTCCTGGACTGAAGACTTTGCCCTCTTTGACGAGCTGTTTGACTGTTTCTGGCGTCTCACGCTTCACCACTCTCGTGCGATAGCCCTCTGCGACGGTGCAAAGCCAAGATTCGTAGGTCTCTCGCTGGTTGTTGTTCTTCAGCCATTGCAGATGCGTATCGTCCATTCCCATCTTAAAGCGAACGGTCATCCTGATTGTACCGATTCTCTCGGCTTTAATCTTGTCCATCTCGATGTTGGTGATGTAGTTTTGGGTCATTTGCTTCGGCATAGGGGTCTTGTAAACAGGGATATGGAGAGCGGTTTCCTTGTTGTCGACTAGATCGCAGAGCCAGTAAATGGCATATGCAACAGCCTTTCGTGAACCTTTGTTGAAGAACTCGAGTCTGACTGGAGATTGGTAACGACGTCTGACAGGTGCAATGATGCGATGTTTTTGCATATCACGATGTGCTTCCTTGACTCGTTGCAAATTCCAGGAAGTGCCTGAAGACTCTTGTTCGATCCAGCTTCTGCTTATCGCAGATTTTCCGACATCGGTGTGGACTTCAATTCGGGATTTCGAGAGTATGCCGGTGGTGTCATTGACAACTTGGATATTGTCGCCGAGGACTTCGAAGGAACCGAGATCCCAACCGAGCATGTTTCTGGGTAATTGCAAGCCGACGGATCTGAACAATACCGATACCATGATTCTGCCATATCCCATACCACCATCAAGGGCAAAGATCTTGGTGCATTGAGATGCTGTATGCAGGACTTCGCTCAGCTTGATGGTGATACAGCCGAGAATAGGATCGTGCTCTCGATTAAGACTGTTTCGACAAGTGATGGTAAAGACCTCATTACGCCAGTCTCGGACGAATCGTTCTGTCTGCGCATTAAAAATTGGGTTGGATGCGTGAACTTTTGTACGTGTCCGGAACACCAGCTCATCACCTTGAAGAATTGTACAGTATGACGATGGTAGCTCATCACCTTCCTCGTCAGTATTTTCTCCCGTGATCTGTGCAGGTGTCCAAGGTTTATAACTGCCAAAGCTTCCAGATGGTCTCTCAACTTCAAGATTTTCGATCTGGTGAATGAGAATCGAGCAGATTCCCGAAGGCAGGGTTGGGTCTGGAGGAGTTGTGGTGACCCCGACTTCTTGTGCAGTCGTCACTGTTCCTTTATCGTCTTGAAATTCAGGACGGTCGCGAATCTCGGCCGGAACACTATCATCCTTGCCGTCGGTCTTCATCGAATCCTTGAAATTCGAGCGAGGGAAGTATCCAATATCCCAGTAAAGATGACCAGATAGTGTCTTACCTTTGTCATCTTTGAGCTCGTCACGTCTTTCGACAATATTGTTTGCGTAATCCTTGATCAGATCCCTCAAGTCAAACTCGATGTTGCCGACTTTGTCATCACTTCCAACAGTATCAGAATCCCAAAGCTCAACTGATAGCTTTTCTCCCGAAGTAAGTTGGTCTTGGTACACCAACAAGCAGGTTTGCTCATTCCACGATGGGTTAAGCTCCTGTTCGATGATTCTGGTGCAGTAGACTGGCTTGCCAAATTCCGAGAAGGCCAATGTGATGAATGGATCACTCTTGCCGGACTTGTCTTGAGCAGGGATACCTTCGGCTCGCTTTAGCTTGACGTAGATGAGCCCAATGGCATCAGTCTCCTTCTTCACTGCATCGCCTTGAAGAATTTTAGACATATCCATGATAAGTGATTTTGGTGCGACATAGATGTCCAAGGCGGCAGCGATGGAAGAGTTGATGAATCCGGAAATAAGTGGCAGGTCGAGGACGTTGATACCCTTGGATGTAAGAGGTACAGCGGATGCATCAATCTTCGGAAGACCCATGAAAGTAAAGGTCAAATTCCGCAGGAAAGGTGGATTTGGAGTAAGCTGGAATCGCAGACGAATGGTTCCAATGATTCCATTCAATTCGACGAAGATTGGCAGCGGAACGCCGAATAATCCTTGAACACCGAGATAGAATATGACTTCAAGATGCAAATTCTTTGCTTTTCCAATGACACCTTTGGCTGGGATAGCAGAGTATGCGAAAGAAGCCTCGAGGTTGTAATACTTCATACTCGGATCGTCTTCCCCTTCCAACTCTCGCTCTTCACGCTTCTTCTTTATTTCTTCCTCGCTTAGCCCTTCACCACTCGCCATTTGCTTTCCATGTCCCTCCTCTTCGTCTGCAGATGGTAAAGATCGTAAGGAGAGGATCTTGAAGGGTTGATCACCAAGACCAATCGAAGAGACCTTGACATTTTGTATCAAAGCAGGTGGAACCGATGCCTGCATGACGTCCTCGAGAGTGTCTGCCATTGCGGCGAACATCTCTGGATTGATGAGACCCCAAACGACTCCTATCAAAGAGTTCATCCACTCAACCGACTCGGGAACCAAGGATTCGGTAGCTGCTGTCGCTCTTTTTCGCTCGGCATCCCAATTGACCGCATTTGCACTTTCTTGGATTCCACGAAGCCAGAGATGGATTCCCGAAGACAGAATTACTCCCGCAAATAATGACCCGATCAATCCTTTGATTCCACCGCCCAGAAATAACCAGTTCAAAGCCCCAAGGCCAACCGTTGCTGCGATGGTCGTGTACATAATCGTCCCTTCAAGAGCATAGAATGATTGTGCGAGGTCCGCAATAGGCAACGGATGGTAGATAACCTCATGATTCTTCGAATGGTGTAACAGATCCGATGTCTTGTCTGGATTTGCTTCAGGGGGAGCCAGGTCATCCAACACCGCTCTATAGTCCTCTCCATCTCCTTGTGGTAAGTATGGTTTCGAAATACCTGGCAGATCCTTTGGTCTTGGAGCACGATCCGAGTTCACTGCTGCCTTTGGCACGGTGATCTTTGGACGTCGAATCGAATCTGCAAAATCTCCATCTACATCTTGAATGACAACTTCGTTCTTGGTGGTGGGATCGATGACTCTTCTTCGTGATGCGGCTTTTGCCTTTGTGACCTTTTCCGAATCCTTTCCAGCGGCGGCTTTGGATGCATCGGCATTTTGGAGGTTGAGGCGTTCCGCGAGTTCTTCTCCGAGCTTCTGGATGGTAGGAACCTGAAGTAGTAATATGTTAGATAATTGCAGCAATGTGGAAGGAATGTTTCAACAATACGTACCTTGTTCCTCGCCGAGTATGGCTTCATGATTGTTGTGTATAGAGGATAGAGGAGGGAAGGGAAAGTCCAGAAAGAAGGAGAACCGGTAGATAATGAAGTTGAAGAGTTGAAGCTGGAGCCGGCGCTGGAGCTGGAGTTGGAGCTGGAGCTGGAGCTGAAAGCTGAAGCTGAAGCCTCAATTTATCTTGAGAATTCTTGTGGATTCCCGAGTCAATACACACTCCGCGTCGAGTACAACCCGAGTAACTTATTTCCACCCAATTCGCACAAGATCAATTCGACTGGAGGAGGGAGGTGGAAATGAAGCTCAAGATCAACACATCGTGTATCGTGATATGGTTGATCAATCTCTCAATCAAGAAAAAGAAATGGCGTGCCTTGGGCATCCAATGTTTCTTGCGGCTCCCCCCCCTCCCCCCATGACGTCAAAGCACCAGAGCAGAGCTGAACTTCCAAGGGAGATCGACAACAATCGACGGACGCTAGGGTGGATTCCATTCTGGGAAATCCACCCTAGCTGTGGGGTACAGTAAGGATGACGTAGATCAGCTGAAGAGAACTGGATTTCAGCCTCAATCACCCAGCTATTTCTTCGTGCTGGAAAAAAGGAATCTTGCTGCTGCTGATGATGATGATGATGATGCTGCGAATTGTTGTGTGTTTCAATTGCAAAAGAAAGAATCCTCATTGACTGCCGTCTTTTCGACATTCTTCGGATTGTTCGTGAATCTTGAGAAGTTCTGAATAGCTTCATTCCCGTCGACCTCATCAACATCAACATCAACATCAACATCAACATCAACATCAACATCAACATCAACATCAACATCAACATCAACATCAACATCAACATCAAACCCAACGTCAAGATCAATATCAACCTCAACATTAATATCGCCCAGACCAGACCCGACCAGACTAGACCAAGCCGAGCGAGCCTGGAAACAGCTCTTCCTCTTCTCGCCATGACTTCAGAATCCGATCAGTACGACACTGGAGCGACAGGAGGAACGATACCAGCGTCCGTCCTATTTGGAAAGGTTGAACATGCCGCAGAAGTCGAAGACACTGACACTCCAAGGTATTCCAATGGGGTAGAGAAAGAGAAACCAATGGAGGGATCAACAGTCAAGCCAACCGGAGGATTGTACAGCACCTGGGAAGGCCTTCAGCCGAGGGAAGATGCCCATGGAAGTGGAAGTGGAAGTGAAATTGGAAGTGAAATTGGAATTGCTAGGAAACCATTGCCTTCAGAATCTGCAATTGTCCTCGAATCGATACCCACGAACATCCAAAGCCCTTCCTCCTCCCACGATACGGATTTCGCAACGAGCCAACCTCTTCCTTCTACTCCAGCAGCCAGTACTACCAATCTCACATCATCACCAACTGCCCCTCTCAATGCTCCAATCCAACAGGACTTTGCCTCGTCTGGCCCTCCCAGCTCGAGCATCACGTCTCCATCTCCGTCTCCATCTGCCAACCTCACATCAAACAACGATATACCACAACGAAAGGAGGTTCCTCAAAGCAGTGGCAGAGCACAGAAAGTCGAGCCTACTCAGTACGGCCAAGCTTATTCCGCACGCAATCCACCCCCAACAGTCGAAGGGTTCCGCGAAAGTGAAAAGCAACGACAGGCACAATCAAAACAATACTTCGCAGAAGGCACAACAAATGATAAGGGACAAGAGGCAGGGAGGACTGCTGCAGATACCACTGGACACGAGAGTACCAAAAATGAGGAAGATGGAGCTCGTGCTGGTGCAACAGAAGATGTTCCCATCGGAGCAGAGAAGTCCAATGTTCTCTTCCAACCAACTCCCAATGTGGATCTCAGTCAGGCTTTCAAGGCAATCCATAAGGATGCCAGGCAGGTATCATTTGTGATTTGTGTAGCTGTTGTTCTGCTGGATGGGCTGTTCATTGGCGGTGGTTGGAAAGGATTGGTGAAGTCCTTGATCCCAGCAGCTAGTGTTGCTGGCGGTATCTACTTCATCCTCGTCAGTGTTGGTGCCTCAGCCGGTACTCAAAAGATGGAACAAGCAGAAGCCAAAGTCGAGAAGTTGCGATATGTTCCAGAGTCCGTCGAGTGGATGAATAGTCTGGTCGGCACTTTATGGCACACTCTTCAGCAGGAATTCTTTGATGGCATCGCTACTCAAGTCAACGATACCATCAAGCCACTCATCCCCAAAGGAGTTCCAGTTGCAGTCAAAATCGCCAAGATCGGAAATGGTGCTGTGCCAGTTCGAGTGCTATCCATGCGCTCCCTCCCAGACTCCGAATTTGGTGATCTTGTCCCGTCTCATGGCGACGCCAGAGATGCGTCGCCTGCTGACAAGGCTAGACGAGACAAGCAAATCGAAACAGAGCAAGGTGGTGTTTTCTACAACCTGGAAATTGCCGTGGCATATCATGAAGCGCCTCTACGTCCCAGAACCGATGCAATGCATGTCGATATCATGGCAATGCTGGGTCCAGTACCCCTTCCAATCTTTGTTCAGGTTAAGGAGTTTGTTGCTACCGTCCGAGTCCGTCTTCAAATGCATCCAGACCTGCCATTCCTGAAGAACTTGACCTTCGCCTTGACTGAAAACCCGAAAGTCAACACAGCCGTGTCTATCGGTGCTCCTTGGGCTTTTGATATCCTGAATCTTCCACTTATCGACACAACTCTCGTCTCTCAAATCAACGCAGCTGCTCAAGATTTCGTCCAACCTAAATCGATGAGTCTCGACATGACTACCTATGTTGGCGGGTCCGATCAGAAGGAAGATACCGAGTCAATCGGAGTCCTTTTCGTCAAGATCCATCGTGCAAGAAACCTCGCTCGTCAAGACACCAGAGGTGCGGGAGCAGATCCCTACCTCACGATCGCGTTTAGCAAATACGAGAAACCCATGTACGCCACGCGAATTATCAAAGGCGACCGAAACCCAGTCTGGGAAGAGACTGCCATCATCCTGATCAAAGCCGAACACGTCAAGCGAAACGAGAATGTCTTACTGCGTCTCTGGGATTCCGATACCACTGGCTCGGACGACGTTTCCGGTGTCTGCGAGTTCCCACTTCAAGAACTTGTCTTGAAGGCGAACGAGATGCAGAAAAGAGAAGATCAATTACAAGGTGACGTCTCAGGGACAGATGCCGAGGGGATCCTTGAATGGGAAATCGGATATTTCCCTCGTGCGGGATACCACAAAGCTCTGCGCACCGATGCTCAAGATCCACGCGATCATCGTGGGGAGAAGGTCGAGGTTGCCGATGAGGAAAAGGTACAGGATGCCACAAACACCGTACCGGATCCAAACCTTCCATCTGGAATCCTGGCTTTGACGATCCATCAATGTATCAATGTGGAAGTCAAGCACCCTAGCAAGAAATCAATGGGTTATGTTGAGGTGCAGAATCAAGATGATGATGGTGAGGATGCAGGCGATGTGGAGAATGTCAGCATCGACTACATCCCTTCTCTTTACGTGTCTGCGGACATCAACGACGAGCTGGTATACCGCACCCGAGTTAAGCACATCAGCAGTACACCTACCTACAACTCCTCAACCGAAGCCTACGTCCGCGACTGGAGACTCGCGACACTCAATCTTTCAGTCTGGGATACGCGCAAGAAATCAGACGATTGTCTCGTAGGCGTTGCAGCAGTCAAGTTATCTGACATCTTCCACGAATCCTCCTCCGTCGTGAAGTTCTACGATCTCAAGGGAGGTGAAGGCACCGGCCGCATCCGAGTCAGCATGATTTTCCGTTCGATGATGATGAAGCTCGAAGAATCCCTTCTAGGCTACTCCGTCGGTTCCTTTGTGTTCACCTCCCCCATCGTCGCTACTGGCGACATGAATACCAGCCGAATCAACCTCCGAGCCTCGGGCTCAAAACGCACTATCAAAGCCAGCAAAGCTTCTGACAACAGAGGACATACTTGGGAACTAGAGAAGCCCAAAAACATCATCCCAGTCTCCCACCGTTACCTCTCACCCCTCGTGATTGAATTCGTCGGGTCCGGGCTCACAGAATCCAAACTAGCCGGCCCCTTGGGGAAAGGCAAACACTACGCGCTCGTCTGGCTCCACACACTCATCGACAACAAATCACAAACCTTCACCCTCCCAATCTACAGAACCAGCAACCCAGACCGCCTGCTCCAAAACGTCGTTGATTCTTCAGACGATGCTATGAGTCTTGAGAAAGTTGGCACTGTGCAATTCGAAGCGAGATTTAAAGCGGGGATTGATGAAGCGCATGAGGAGTTTCTGGAGGACCATAACCAGTGGTGTACGTTCAAGGCATGGAAGGCGGCTAGGGATAGTGGTGAGTGAGTGTGTGGAAAATAGAAAGTGTGTGATGCTGCTGACAAGGGTGCACTTTCAGGCCAACGGGAAGATCAAGCCAATAGGTCGACGAGTGGATTGGTGAATGAGCTGGCGAAGGGCATTGATAGGAGTATGAGTATTAAGGTGTGACGCGTAAGGTACTCGGAGTTTGTGGGATCGGGAGGAGAATACAAGGTTCATTAACAAGCATTTTTGTCGGTATCAAATCTTCCGGAATCTACTTCGTATTCTCGTGATGTGATGCAACGTGGGGATATTCGCATCGGGGCAAGGCGCACCACTCACGTACTTCCGTGCCGCAGGCAAAAGCCTGCTCGCAATGACACGTTTCATGAATTCTTCAATGATAAAACTCGGAAATGTCGGAAAGCCTCACTATTGTCATCTATTTACCTTCATTTCGCTGATTGCGGAACTCTCGTCCCGTCTCTCTTTGGCTGTCCTACCATATTAGAATTTCTCTCCACAAGGTAACCTTGAGAAGAAGAAACGGATGGAAAGACAAGACGAGATGAACTTGAACTCATCTGTTGTCTACAGGCCTTTTCCCTGCCCAATCTGTCGCGCGCGTACTGAGAGCGTTTTCGTATGAGGCTTGTAAGGTTTATAAACCTGAAATAAGAGCCCATATTAGAGGGTGCAAGCTCTGTCTGGGTGCCTTTACTGTCTCTACTTCCTACGGTCAAGTTGGAGTTGGATATAACGATTTATTAGCACCTGTGTCAATATAACAATATTTACAATACTATCCTCCCCTTGGTTCGAATGTACTTTTGGAGCATGTGTGGGCAGTAAATTCAAGAGGGTTTTAACTGCTCAATTTTCGTCCTTCCTCTGAGTCTCCGATACTTCTTTCTTTGCAGACTCGAGATTGTTTTTAAACCTACTCTAAACTCTAAACTATGACAAGGACCAAATTCTGGATAAAGATTATTTCGCCACGAGGCCAAAAGGCATTCAGGATGAAAAGCTCCAGACATGCTGCTTTATCCTGACAAATTAAGCGAGGTTATGCCCCGTTCAATACTTGTTTTCCTCTTTATAACTGCTATCTAACACGCTTTTTTAATTATATGATTAAGTAGTCCAGGGTTAAATGCAGATTGGCTTAGTTCGGACATCCTTTCGAGTTACTTTTTAAGACGTGCTTTCGTTGTTATATAAGTGCTGTTATGATCTATTACTTGTACTTTCGCAGGGTTTCGCGTAGTTAATTATTAAGGATATAAAAGCGGCACGCATAGCTCTTTTGGTATGGTATGTGTTCATTCCTGTGGCCTTATCATGAAGTGATCGTATGCCCTGGATTGTGTTATGTTTTTTCTTTATGGATGAGAAGGATAAGAAAAGATAAGAGTCAGAGTCAAGTGCTCAAGTCCCATCTTTCTCCCACCAGGTGTTATAGGCTTTAGATTAGCTCAGACGGGGATTGTAGCTAATCAAAATAATAGATGCTGAAAGACAATATAATTTCAGTGAGTGCTTCAGGGCGTCGTGCACCAGAGGTAGCCTGGAGATTCTGCTTGACAGGGCCACCTACGAACCGTTCAGATGCTCCACAAAAGATGTAAAAAGATATTGATAGCAACTTGATGGAATTTTAATACGAGAAATTTGCTGTCGTTGAATAAGATACAACCATCGTGTTCACCTCCTCGTAGTACCAACCATCATCTGACTGAATCCACCACTGGTATGATGACTAAAAACAAGAAAGAAGCTGTTTCTCTTTCGACTCGTCTCTTCGATCCACTTTACAATAGGATGAACCTGTGAACTGCTTCGTGTATGCGATCTTACTCTTTCACTGGCGAACGATGGACAATGGCATTGACGCCTGCGTATCGCGTGTGTAGAGGGTAGAGGGTCCTTGTCAACAACCTATGAATTTTCAGTTTTTAAATCCAGACGTCTAGTAAAATGAAAAAGCGCACCTATCAACAATCGTTACTACAATCCAATCCAGAATTGGCCAGAAGTTGACATGTAACATCTCCATGTCCAGTACGTGCGGTGTGTTTGCCATATGTAGCGCTCCGACAGAAGGTGAAGACATCGACTTGTTGGTAAGTGTTGTAGGATGTACAGGACCTTTGTTTCCCGTTCCACCAGCCTAAGGGGTTAAGGGCTAACTCCTTCTTCATGTGTTGAGCTGCCCATTGCGCATCTCCGGCTTTGGCAGGGGTTTGAGGAACACAGACGATAGCGAAAGAAGCAGCATGGGTGACAGCAATACAGCCGAGGAAGACGGGTAGAAACTTCATGTTGTAGATTGCGGTAGAGGTGCGTGAGATGTGAGGCGGGTGTTTGTGGGTGGGTCTTGTGTACTTACAGCCCTGTGGGTTGACAGTCACCTCGATATTTATACACTTGTTGCAAGCATTACTAACGTAACGCAGTTAGTAGATAATCAAACCTATATAAGTAGGCATCAATATTCAATGTATTAATTTAACCTAAAAAATCGAAGGTTTTGAAGTTGATATATCTTGCTTTGTAGTTGGGTAGGCATACCATTTCCCGGAAGGTCAAACAGCACGTCGTAAACGTCGGCTTGCCTCTGGTACTCTTATGTAGGGTTCAGTGATTAAAAGAATTCATCAATCGGAGTTGCAACGCCACGATGGATACTCCGTACATTACGTACCCGTACTGGGGTACTTTCGTGTATAATTTATACTTGATAATATACGAAGGTTCAGCGATTGAGTTTTGTTAGTACGATTCGCAGGGGCTAGATGACTTTACTACGGGTAGTAATAACTAGGTCCGTAAGCAGGGTATAGACTACTCAATCGGCGATTGAGAAGTCAGTGTCCTCTAAGGATTATACCTTTTCTAGTAAAGTCACCTAGCCCCTGCGGATCGTATCAATAATACTTAACCGTTTACGGAAGGTAACCCCATCTCCGTACAATGAACGGCAAACTCCCTAGAGGTGTCTCCGGGGAATATAAAAGGCACAGTTGCCAAGCTCTATACTTTACTCATCGTTTGAATTTACAAACGAATCGTAATAAAGCAGACTGTGACAACTCATCATGATCCCTACCGTCAAAAAGTATAGTGAATTTATTGGAAGGTCTAATTGTCGGTTCCCGATCCTCACCTTCGGAAAGTCGGTGTATTGGGGACAACGCTCTTGATGATTAGATTCGGAGCAACTGCCAAGCTGCCCGTTTATCAGGAATCGATTATCCTGGTAGTATTATTCCATATCAATAACCGCTTCGTCGACGGCAACGACAGGGTGATTGGTGAGGTTCTTTTCATCGGGTATCCAGCATGTCCGTGTGTTAGATCCTACTGATTCAGCCGATGATTTCTACTGCGATATCATGTAAATTAGACCAGATCACGGACTTGGTCCTGGATGCAGGCCCGACTCTATTAAGGCTGTCAGGCATATTAAATATGATTTTATCGTGTTTCAAGCAGTCGTGCGATGTCGTGTGAGGAGATCGCCGTATTCCCTCAGAAGCCGCAGTAGAAGAAAATTGAAGAACTTGAATGATAACTCTCCCACTTCTTATATTCCGCTAGAGCTGCGACCTGTTTTCACGTTCAAAATTCAAATCATTCAACGCATAATATGGATTTACCACCATCCCAAGTGACCCTCTTCCTCATCCTCATACTAAACAATTTATTCGTGTCAATCTTCCGCTCTCCAGCAACGTCACTTGCTCCAAGTATTGCAGACGGTGCGAAAATTAATGCCTCTCCGGTCTTCAATCTCAATATTGTTTTCTGCAGGTCGGCTCTGTTACTCTTCTCGCCATCTCTATCAAAGATTGGTAAATGCCTCTTCAGAACATCAAGCCACTCTGGACTCGAGAATCGATGGATGACAGTAATCGAGCACAAATCTATCAACTTGGGCGAGATATTGGGCTCTTGAGTCGAGATGATCACTCGAGCGCCGTAGTGACGCTGTTGACGGATAACGCCCAACAAGGATTCTGTTAAGGCGGTCGAGGCTGGAGTATCTGTCATGTACTTTCATGGATCAATATAATGTAGAAATAGCGCGGAGTGAACTTACTTTATGTGCTTCATCCAGAACGATGATCTTACCAACCGTTGGGTCTGATCCAAGATAAAATCCCATACCGACTTTGAACAAGACACATGCTGTGCTAGCATCCATGAATGGGCAAGAAAGATCTATAATTGTTATCTCCCCAGCAGTAAAACCTAGACTTTGGGTTGATCCATCAAGATCAAGAAACGATTCCAGAAGATCCAGTCTTTGAGCCAGAAAGTCTGTTTGCTTCCTGTCAAGTCCAGCGTTGTCAAGCTGCCGACGGAATTCGAGATAATCGAAACCTTCCGCGGTTTTAGAGGCCATATCGCGCAGGACCTTTGTCACAATACCCATATAAAGCGGTGCTGCGTCGTTTTTGTTGACAGACATCAGGGTTAACATCGTGCTGATATTAAGATCTTTCGGCTGCAGCTTGAACGGTTTGACATTGACACCGGGTATCAGTGTGTAGAGCGCCTTCATCGACAGAAAATTTGATGGGGAAACCAGAACGTTGATTCTCTTTGTCCCTATTCGGGTCGGAAGTTCTGGACTGGGAGTAGCGAGAAACGCTAGTTCGCATGGCCGGAAGCTCGAGCTAGAAGTGTATTCGGCGAAGTTCAAGACCAGGGCTGAGAGGGGTTTCTGGAGTACTCCTAAGACCGATGAAGGAACGAGGCAGTTCTCTATAAATGAATCAGCCGAGATCCCGAAAATGCAATACCTGGGAGGTTTACCAATCATGCAGGCTGTTGTGTGCGACTTCCCGCTTCCTTGAACTCCGCAGACAAAGGCGGAAAATGGGACATTGGTGTTCAGGAAAATTCTCGAGTGCGTATTAGCTGTCGAAGAAACCGACTCTGAATTCCCAAGAAGCCCATATTGAAGAAGTTGTTCTGCATCAGGAGACCCAAGCATGTCTGCCGAAAACAGAACGGCATTTTTGATTCCACTAATCGAGCCTTTCTCTGCAGAAGAATCTGGTGTAGACGAGCAGTTAAGGAGACTCAGCTGGAGGTCCAGAGTACTTGGACCACCTTCAGCCTCGTCTTGTGGTGCCAAGTCGAGATCCTGCGCTTGACTGACGAATTCATTGAGCTCTATCAGGTGTCAGATGATGCCGTGTTAAATATACTGTAGTTTTATATTGAGGATAGTTAACTTACTAATCATCTTCAAGTTGGTTGTAATCTTTGTGATAGTTCCGACGCTTGATGTTTTTGCAGTTTTCCTGGCACCTGGGATAGTGGGAAGTAATACATCTAGTGACGCTCCACCATCGTCAGAGGAATAGTTCTCAAGGTTTGTAGTTTGCGTAATTCTCGTATCAGGTGCATTTGGTATCTGTGATCATTAGATAACGAGATGGGGAAATGCAACAATGGAGTTCTCTCACATTATCATCCTCTGAGCAGGAGGCAAACCCAGAATCCGAGTTTTGGTCACTGATAATTCTGATCCTCGGCTTCTTGGTAGGCGATATCTGTTTCGGTTGCAGTGAAATTGGATTCTGCGGATGCATTTTCGGTTCCCCATATGTCGGCGTAGTATCCATCTTAGGAGGCGTCGTAATAGCCTTTGCTGTTTGAACAGATCTTGGTGCTGCATCTTGATGTTTAATGCTGTTAAACGAAAGAGTGAGCCTGACACTTTATAATTAGAAGGAATAGACTTACGAATTGACTAGTTGTCTGATCTTCGTCTCATGCTCAGGATAACCACTGATCAATCTGTTCTTCAGGGCAGACTTTCCAATAAATGGACCTTTGCCATCCTTACCAAATCCGACTTCTTTATATTGTTGTGTGACCCAGCTTTCAAGATGAATGACCATCTTGTAATCGAAGTTTTTTTCCGACTGATTGGATGAAAGAAGGAAGTGAGGAGGAAGATATATAGAGCTAGGAATCTGCCAGAAAGCGCGGGAAAGTAGGAGTGAAGCAAGGACGAAGAACAGGAAGGATCCAATTCTACTGACACGAAAATCGATGTCACCTTTTGCGCTCATATAATGTTCTCAACATTCTCACCGACAGGCAATTTCGCCTGGTGTTGGAGTTCTGCGGCCTTCTTTGACGGCCGAGGCTGTGTACTTGCTTCAACGCTCTGAGCCATTCATACGCTGCGCCACACCGTAGCAGGACATAACGACCAGCACGACCTTACGCCGAGAACCCTGATAATCATGCGTCGGTTTCACGAAAATCTACCTTCCAGGCTTCTTGTATTATTCTAAGTGTGTATTTGAGGGGTAGAGCTGCTTGCAAAAGGGACTGCACAAGCTAATCTCGATTGGCCCACCAAACCCTTGTCGTTCACATGCGTCAAATTCTCCGGCGGCAATAACAGAAAGCCCTTTCTGATCACCAGAGGCCCGTTCCAGGTCCATGCAGAGCTATCAATCAAGTTCTTTGGTCTCACCGGAACTGGTGAGGCTGATTCACACTATTCGACCGCCCAGCTGCTCGTCCTAGTCCAGGGTCCAGACGGGTTGGAATAAGGGGGTCTAAGGGTAGGATACGAGAAAGCTGTAGCTGATTGGTTCTGTATATGGTTTGGAGTAGGAAGTCTGGAATTTGGTATCTGTCTGGGTTGTGTTAAAGCACGGGCTCAGGATATGTTGAGATTGTGGCGTACCTGGTAGCATTTCGGATAGTAACTGTAGGAGGAATTGTTCAAGCTTTTACAGTTTGTGATAGTCCAGCTTTCTGGGAACATAGTCATAAGCCGATTATCATGAAAGTACACATAGGTTCCATCTGTAACCGTACAAGTTACTGACACGGCTTTCTTTACCTTAGAAACGTATACCACGCACAAGCAAAGCAAGGTTTGGGAGTACTGTCAATAATACTGAGTTTAAAAGAGAGACTATTATTTTTTACAAATCTCTAAGCACCTCAATCTCTAGGAAAACATCTTACTTCTTGAGAAGAATACTAGATTTTGCTTCCAGTGACCTGCAATATTGATACTGTTGGTTTTGAATTCGACGGAGGTTTAATTTCTATGGGAGGAAGTAGCTATATATATAGGTATCTGTAAAGTAATCTAAGTAATCCAAGTACGTATCTTACGTACTATTGCCGGTACTTCCGGTACTAGCAAATTGGTTGAGTACGCTATTCAACTCCGGTACTTCCGGTACCTTCAGGACGTTGAATACGCTACTCCGTACCATACTCTGTACTGTACTGCTAGCACTACCTATACTCAATAGCCCCCTTACTTCATACTATAGAACCCTATAAAACTACCGCCTGTAGCCCTAGCCACTACTTCCCTAGGAAGTTACGAATATACCTCTTAAAGGCTATGTTCGGTAGAGGTTTTATTAGTATATTAGCTATTATCTCCGTAGTATTTAGATATTCAATACTAATTATACCCTAATTTACTAGTTGCCTTATATAGTAGTATCTGACCTTAATATGCTTCGACTTTGCATGTGCTACAGGGTCCTTTGCAAGCGCAATACAGGCTATATTATCGCTATAAATAGGTACTGATAGACCTATAGATAGGTATTACGTATACTCTAATTCGATCAGAAGTCCTCTGATCCATATTCCTACTTTGTAAGCTTCTATAGCTGCCACATACTCTGATTGACTAGTAGAGAGTGCTATAGACCTCTGCTTAGTACTAGACTATATAACTAGTCTATTATTCAAGGTAAATATACACCCTGAAGTCGACAATCGATCTTCTAGGTCTCTGGCGTAGTCGGCATCACAGAAACCTTGTAATTTGACTCCCGGAGAGTCAGATTCACCCCCTAATTTGAGCTTGCCGTATCGCCGGGTTACTGCAAAATCTTGATAATTGCCTAATAGAGTACGATATATTAAATCTCGTACCACGTGCTAACTACATAGTAGTACTAATAGCACTCTAGTACTCTGATTGATTAGTTAACTCCTCTCCTAGTTCTGAAGCCGTATAGGCGTTTCGATCAGAATTAGATATATTAACTATACTCGCTTCCTGAAGTCGGAACCTTTCTAGTATACTGTTTATATAGACCTCCTGGCTTAACTATAGTATATACCTCTTTCTGTCTCTAGTAACTCTTATGCTAAGAATCACTTATACTTCTCTAAGGTCTTTAATCTCCTATGGAGCTCTAATAGCGTCTATAGCACTCTATACTTTCTGGAGATCTTTTCTAATATATTATCGATATAGAGGAGTATAATCTCTCCTTTCTCCTTATTAATAAATATGCTAGATTTATTAAAA
This sequence comes from Rhynchosporium agropyri, assembly GCA_900074905.1. Classification (NCBI taxonomy): domain Eukaryota; kingdom Fungi; phylum Ascomycota; class Leotiomycetes; order Helotiales; family Ploettnerulaceae; genus Rhynchosporium; species Rhynchosporium agropyri. The sequence continues at coordinate 352,614 of FJUX01000062.1, forward strand.
ATAGGTTCAAAACCTAGTGTTTTCGACCTCTTGCAGCCGGTAATATACTACTCTCTTCCAGACTATTTCAGCTCGTATAAGGCTAATAAGAGTAGTAGTACTTAATGGTTTGTAATTCTAATAGCTTTCCGGAGAGCCTTAGTAGGTCTCATATAGACCTTAGCATATAGTTCAGCCCTTGGATAGGCTGAAACTATATTATATTAATAGTATTCCAGGTCCTCTTGCGCTACTATAGCTAGTACTATACGTAGGCTTTCCATCTTCAGGGTAGGGCTAAAGGTTTCCAGGTAATCTTTACCTAACCTCTAGCTAAACCTTTGAGCTATAAGCTGTCACGAACTAGTAAAGTTCTTGGCACTAAAACCGTCCTGGCACCAGAATACTAATGGTACCACCTAGTGGTGAGTACCAGACGGGTTTTGGTACTAGAAAAGAGTTAGTACTATTAGAGGAAAGGCACCTATATAGTTATAGTACGAAACAGCGAGTGGTACTATACGTCTACCTGTATTATAGCTATAGGTGATCTAGGATCACGTGATATACTAGACTACTAGATAGGTCGCGAGAGCTTGCGCGCTCTATAAGACGGTCTTATATAGCTAGTATAAGGGAACGAAAGTTCTATATAAGATTAGTACTTCTGCTATTAGATAAGAGCTTCGTACTTAAATTTATATAGTAATTAATACTTGCTTATAACGTCTTAATTCTAATTAAGAACCGAACTTCTTATTTACTTTACTTTATAGCTAATACTAACTAATAAGCTTATATATTACGTACTAGTTAGAACTAGGAACGTTATACTTTAAGTATCTTACTTAGAGTATTATTAGTAAGAACGAAATAGCTCTTAAAGAAGGATTAGTTATAGGAGAAGGATCCTAAGTTAGTAAGATAGAGAAGATTAATAAAGTTACTTTACTTTAAGTTAACTTACTTAATACTTATTATAGAAACTATAATAACTTAAGTTAATTTATCCTTTAGTACTAAATATACCTTGCTTTTAATAGAGATAACTTCGAAGCAGATTCCCTTAAAGTACTATAGATTATTTCGTTCCTCTATAATACTATAGCTTACTAGATCGAACCGGCTTTAAGTGATTACTTAGTTAATTGATATTTAACTAGAGCTTATTCTATTATTATAACTGAAAAGAGTCGAGTTATCTTTCGAACTATCGTAGGCTTTATTACTACTATTAAAGGAGTCTTTAGAGACTCTAATGAGAAAGAATAAGCTAAGAAGTACTTGCTCGGAATTCGATAGTAAGGATCTATTTATAAATATACTACTAAGTTCTATCGCTACTCTATATAGTTAGACTAGATAGATAGCAGATTAAGAGCTTAATACTACTAAGGCCTTAAGATTATATTAAGAATAAGCTTTCTAAGACTAATAAACTAGATAACTTAGAAGACTTAATTAAATTATTTACTACTATTAATAAATAAATCTAGGAATAAGCGAAAGAAAAAGGAAGATATTTTATATTTACTTATCTCTAGAAACTTTAATTTCTATAATAACATAGTTAATATTAAGGAAATTTCTAACTTTATCTAAATAATAAATATAACTATTATAATCTAATAGAAATAAATAGAGTAGAAAGAGGATCTAAGAGCTAAGCTAAGAAAGATAAATACTAAGAGAAGGACTTATATTATATATATAATAAGCTAAGATATCTTACTTATAATTATTCTTAGAAGAAGAAATAAGAAAGAAAACTTTAGAATAAACTTAAGAGAGAATTCAGATTAGCTAAAAGGAAGTCAGATTATCGAGAAGCTTCTAGCGCAGAATAAAGTTCGTAGGACTTTATAACTTATAAATCTAGCGAAGAATTCGAAGAGAACTTAGTTGAACTTCTAGATAAAGACTAAGAAAGCTAGAGTATTATAGATAAAAGGAACTAATTATATAATAATCTTCTATATAATAATAAGAACTAGACTCTTCGAAATCATAATAATAGAAGAAGAATATAAGTTTACTATAGAACTAAGTCGGATTTTATAGAGTATTACTGAACTTATAATATACTTAACTTAGATATAGATTATATTATAGCTTATTGTAATATTATTATTATTATATTCTAAGTTAATATAAGAGATATCAAGGAATAACTAGATCGTTATATAGCTAACCTCGAAGGAGAACCTGAACTAAAAGAGTTTAAATAATTAGATTAGTTCCTTCGGATAAAAGATACTTAAGTTATTATTAAGGAAATAAAAAGGGAATATTATTAATAAAGAAGATAATATTTATTAGAACTAGCTACTTATTAGAGAATAGTACTAGATCTGATCTAAAGGTAGGCTAATCTTTACTATTATATATCTTATACTTTAATTACTTATAAACCCGGCCTTAGAACTTAATTAGACGAAATAATAGAAAGAATTATAGAAGAAGTATATAATTACTCTCTAATAGAACTATTATATTTAGAGCTTATTACTACTAGAGAGTTCGATAAGTTAATCTTACTAGTTATTATAGATAATACTAAGATAAAAGCACTTATGGATTCAGAAGCTATAAGATATTTTATAAACTCGGCTTTTATTGAGAAATAGAATATTCTTATTACTATTAACTCGAAACTATATTATTTTATCTTATTAGATAGAAAAGATACTAGATTAGATAGATAAGTCTATAGAAAGATAGAAGGAATAAAGATAATTATTAATAGATATAAAGAAATACTTTTACTTTAATATTATACTTATTAGATAATATAATATTATATTAGGAATATTATAATTATATAACTATAATCTTAGCGTAGATTAAGTAACTAAGAAGGTTATATTTAGTAGTTATAAATATAAATACAATTAACTAGCTAGTAAATAAGAGGCTAGCGCTATCTCCTTAATAATACTACTAATAGACTCTAGCTAGTTAAGTTAAGTTCTTAGTTAGATAGAACTTAGGAATTATTCTAATTAGATAGATAAGATCCGAGAATAGTTACTCGAACTATATAGGAAGTTCTCGAAATTATTTGAGGATCCGCAGGATATAAGAGCTTTATCTAAATATAAACCTTAGGATTATGAAATAAACTTTAAAAATAGATTTATACTTATTATAGAGAAACTTCGCTATTATAATTATAATATTATAAGGACGCTTAAGAAGTATTATAAGTTAAGTATAAAGAAAGAGTAGATTCGGAAGTCTAAGTTATCTTATACTATTAATATACTAATAGTTAAGAAAGTAGGAGATCCTAAGGGAAGACTATATAAAGACTATTAGATAATTAATAGTAGAACTATAAGGGATATATATCTTTTACTAAATACTTAGTACCTGCGGGATAAGCTAGCTAAAGTAAAGATATATACTAAATTAGACTAATATAACGCGTTTAATTTAATCCGAATTAAGAAGGGATATAAGTAGAAGATTACTTTTATATTACCTTTAGAGTTATAGGAATATACAATAATATTATTTAGCTTAACTAATACCCTAGCTATATATTAGAGATAGAATAATAATATTCTTAAAGATTTTATTAGAAAATTCGCTATATATTATCTGGATAATATCCTAATATACTCGGAGACTATCGAGGTATACTAGAGCTATATTACTTAAGTTATAAAAGTATTATATAAAGTAGATTTTAAACTAAAGATATCGAAATATAAATTCTTAGTTAAATAAGTTACTTTCCTAAGATATATTATTTACTTAGAAAAGATAAGTATTAATCTAGAGAAAATTAGAGCTATAAAGGAATAGGAATCTCTAAAGAATATTAAAGATATATAATTATAATTAAGTTTCGCTAACTTTTACTAATAGTTTATTAGAAACTATTCTAAGATTACTAAACTACTTATAAGCTTAATAAGAAAGAGCGTTCCTTTTACTTAGACTAGCTAATATAAAGAAGCTTTTTAGAGAATTAAGAAAGAATTCATAAAAGAACTAATCTTATATAGTTTCAATAAAAAGAAGGAAAGTATGATAGAAATAGATACTTCTAATACTTATACTAGAATAGTATACTTATAGTAAGATAATAAAAGATAATTATATCTAGTCGCTTACTTTTCAGAGAAAA
>FJUX01000051.1:0-87115 GCA_900074905.1 Rhynchosporium agropyri
AAAAAGTACTACTGGGAGTACTACTAACCCCGAAGATATACGCTGAACTAGTTAACCTACTTATAGAATATAATATAGAGGAATTACTAGATTATTAGTATAAATAAGATATTATTAGATACTTAGTGAAATAGAAGAACTACTTATATTCGGAAAATATATAGGAACTTAAGTTAAGCTTTTACTACTTAGTATTACTAGCTAATTTCTATCGATAAAACCCAGATCTACTTAGAGCGAGTTAGCAGAGTTAAAAGGAAAGTCGACTATCGGGTCGAACGAGAGGTCGATAAGGACGTCGGAACTAGAGGGTTCCGCGCTTACTAACTTAGTATTATTAAGTGCTCCCTCCCTTTCTTATTTCTCCTTTTCTTCCTTTTCTAGAGCTTTAAGAGTATTAAGCTTAGCTATCGAGTTTAGACTAGTAGTAATTATCTTTTACTACTATTTATATAAGAAACGTTTCTATTTCTTTAACTTTATAATTCGCGTATAGAACTTAGCTATAGCCGAGTCTTCCTTATCCTTTAATTTTTCGATTTAGGAATCTAGACTTTCCTATTCGGAAGCTATAAGTATCCGGTTCCTTATACGAATATCGCAGGATTTATTCAGTCGGGCGTAACGATTATATCTAGTTAGTTTAGGATCGCGAGGCGATATATACTCTTTATATTCCGCTTTTTCATATCTAGTATATAATACTATAATTTTACTACTTAATTCTATTTATCTTCCGAGTATAATATAATTAACTCGTTTAGTTAAGCGTTCAGGGGGTATAATAAAAGAAGGAGATAGCTATAAGTAGTTATCGATATTTCCTTAGGCGTACTTAAGCATAGGGGTACGCTAAGATAGAAGGGGGATAGTATTACGAACTAGTATAGTTCTTAGTACTAAAACCGTCCTAGCACCAGAATACTAATAGTACTACTTAGTAGTAAGTACTAGACAGGTTTTAGTACTAGAAAAGAGTTAGTACTATTAGAGGAAAGGCACTAATACGGTTATAGTATAAACCAGCGAGTAGTACTATATATCTACCTGTATTAAAGTAATAATAGTATTATAGCTATAGGTAATCCAGGATCACGTGATATACTAGACTGCTAGACAGGTCGCGAGAGCTTGCGCGCTCTGCAAGATAGTCTTATATAGCTAGCATAAGGGAACGAAGATTCTATATAAGACTAGTACTTCTGTTATTAGATAGGAGCTTCGTGCTCAAATTCATATAGCAATTAATACCTGCTTATAATATCTTAATTCCAATTAAGAACCGAACTTCTTATTTACTTTACTTTATAGCTAATACTAACCGACGAGCCTGTATACCGCGTACTAGTCAGAACCAGGAACGTTACAAGGAAGCTATTACTTACTTCGTAAGTTATATTACGAACTGAATTATAACTTTTACTAATATTTTCGGATCTGTAAGCCTTACCGCCCTGCCGCCTCTACTACTCCTGTTATTCCCTCCCCTGCTACTACTAGCTCTTCCTCGGGTCGTACTCGTAATCGTAGAAATACCTAGGTCGCTCTTAGTGCTCGTAATAATAGTAAGTCGTGAATCTAACTGCTTTATAGCCTATAACTAATCCGTAGTAGCTCGCTATCCCTTCCCTGCTACTACTAGCTATATCTATCGCTCCTACTGCACTCGCTGCTAGCTTTTAGAGGCCCGGGCGATTCTTTACGAATCGCTTATAAATAACCTTTATATAGAGGCCGATTTAGAGGAGGAGGAGGAATATAAGGATAAGGAGAGTAAGGGCTTAATTAAGCTATAAATCCTATTAAAAGTCCTCTATAGGAGTTAATATTAAATAGAAACTACGTTCTGCTTTATCTTTAAACTTCTTTAGATTTTATTAAACTTTTCGTAATTAATAGACCTATATAGTATATCTATAGACTTATAAATATACTTAACTAAACTAATATTAACGAATATTAAGTAATACCTCTGGAAATATAATATTCGTAGTCTGAAGTCGATTTTCTATAGGTAATAGTATACTTAACCCTTTAACTTTAGACGTCTATAATAGACCGATATATAGCTAACTATAAGTAAATATAGGCGTTCGTAAGTCTAGCCTTATTATATAAAACGATTATCCTTAAGACTTATTAATAGTTATAGCGAAATATAAATAGATTAGAAATTACTTTTATTAAAAAGTAATTCTAAGCTTATTATCTATTCTAGATAGTTTAATCCGTAAGAGTACTCTTAACTATCTATCGAAGTCTCTACTTAGAATCCGAGCCTCGATATAATACTTTCTTAGGCTTATAACTACTAATCGCGTTCCGTTATAAAAGCTTTCCGGTAGCGTAAGATTATATAAAAGAAGAATAAGTAAACTAAGCTTAAGGTATAAGTGCGATAGTAATAGTAATAGAAGATCGATTTTTCAAAGAGTCTTAGCTAAAAACTAGTAAGTAACGCGTACGCAGATGGTCAAGTGTAGTATTCAAGAAGTTCGATACAGGAGAGAGTCAGGTTCTAGCCTAGCTCCGAAGGAAAACATGCGGGTGCCGCTAGGCTTAGTAAGTATAAGTATCGCTAGTACTTAATCCTGGGGCTCGCCCCTTATATTACTCCCTTCCTCCCTCCGCCTCTCTTATATTAGGGTTCGCTTCTAAAGACCTATATCCCGCTTTATTATATGCAGTCGGGGCCTATTATATCTATGATTCTTTTTCTCGCTTCGTGCCGACTTCGCTTAGAAGTTAATAATAATAGTAGATTAATAAAGTATAATAGCGAACTAATAGTAAAGGAATAATTAATAATACTAGTAAAGTCGTATAAGGCCTCCGGTTATTCATTTACGTAACCCCTCTATTTATTTCCGGCTTATGATAATAGTAAGGCTTATTATGTCTTCTTATTTCTTTATTATCGCTAATAATAATAATAAAGCTAAATACGTCTTCTCGCTTCTTTATTATTACTGTTCCTCTTATTATTAATTAAATTAATAAACGCTCTTATCTTAGCTATATATACCTCCTTCTATTACTTTATAGACTAATTCCCTTCTTCTTAATTAATTATTATAAACTATAAGTTAATAAGATCGTTTAGTATTGATTACTCTTTTCCTTTTGCTATCTTCTATCTCTACTCTAAAATTACTATACCTCGCTTACTATTAATCGGAGTTAAATAGCTTCTATTATCTATTACTGTGACGTCAGGGGTAATCTGTAGAGTGATTGATTAGACCACTCAGCCAACTCACCCAAAAGGGTAGAAGAATAAGGTGGAGACCTTATCCTTAATCGGCTAGRAGGCGTTACAAGCGGGGGGGGATGCGCCCGATCGTAACAATTACGCTACTTATACTCTCTCCGGGGTCGACTATATTAACTAGAATATAAGTCGGATCCTGCCTATTTTCGCTTAATATCTGCTAACTTATATAGTCTACTTACTCCTGCGCTTATACGACTTGTTCTCGTAAGTATAAGAACTATAAAAACTTATATATTACTTAATAAGGTTAGATATAAGCTTCCTATAGTCTGCTTATTTTCTGTCGCTAACTACTATAGTACTAGTAGGGTCCCTCTTACTCTAGTTCTAAGTGCTTATCGCGCTACCTAAGTCCGGTTATTTAGAACGGAATCCTAGGGAAATTTGTTAAGTTATATTACTTTTTAGAATTAATAAAATAATATAAAAGAAATCCGAACTCCTTTTATTAATACTTATAACTCGCTTAAAACTAATCAGATCTCTTCTTATTCTTCTTTTTCTCTTATACTTATCCAAGTCTATTATAGTATTTAATATCTCTATATTTACTTTCGAACTCGTCTATAGCTATAGTATCTGATAAGTCTTTAACAGGTTCTTATATAGGTTCGTAGTAACTTACTTATTTTACTAGTACCTCCTTACTTTTCCCTTTTCTCCTCGATTTATCTTTAGTATAAAGAATCTCCTCTACTTACTATTCTTTATAAGTCTCGAATAGTATAAGCTCCGGTTAACTATTATTAGTTACTTACTTAGGTAATAGGTTATAGCTCGCTAGTTATAATAGATCTATATAGAATACTAGGTAAATATTACTAGAGACCCTAGATAGATAAATAGCTACTAGTGATAATACTTCGTTTACTATATATTTAGCGTGCTTTATATTAAGACTCTTTTTTAGTCGATTTATCCGGTAGTTACGTAAATCTAATTATACCTTATCTCCCTTCTAGTATACTAAAGCTAAGGTCCTTATTTTATTAGCGCTATCCTCCTAGTTCTAAGTAGACGCTGCTATATTCGACTAGTATAAGTCGGTAATCTTCTTTATCTTCTCTACGAATACTACTACTTATTCGCTCGATAGTAGCTAGGAGTTAATCTCGGGTTCTATCTCTAATAGTATAAGTAATAGCGCTTTATACCTATATATAGTAAAGAATAGGCTTATCCTGAGGCTCACGTAGTAATATCTGTTTAATACTAACTAAGCTATAGGGAGCTAGCTTTTCTAGTTAAACTACTCTTAGTTAATAAAGTTTCGTAAATAAGCTTAGATATCTTAATTTAGCTTTTCTAGTCTTTTATTAGTTTATAAGTAATATCCGGAGCTAAGTCTTTATTATATACTAATTAAGTAATAAAAAGTCTTCTAGAATATACTTATCTAGTTAATACTTCTATCGCTTATAATCGCTTATAGTATCCCGTGGTTTCTTATTTAGTATTCTATGAATTTCTTAGTATATTCCTCTACTTTCATACTAGGTATCGCTTCGATAACTACTTATTTACTTAACTAGTCTTTAATTACCTAAAGGTAATAATTACCTTAAGAGTTTAGTAAGTTAGTTATAAAATCTATAGATATCTCCTAGAAGAATTAGTTAGGAACTAGTAGTAATCTTAGGAGTCTGTACTTATATTCCTTCTATACTTTATTTCTTCTATAATAGTTATAGTTCCTTAAGAATTATCTTATATACCTCGACTATAATAGCTAGTAGAAGGAGTATCCTAGTATTAATATAGTGAAGTCCCGCCCCGGATAACTATAGACCGGCGAGTTATAAATAGACTAGATAAGCCTTATCCTTAGAGTATTATTTTCGAGAGTCTTAAGGTCTATCGCTTTATAATCGGACTCTAGTATAACCGGGGCGCTTAGTACTTATAACTTTCTATAGTAATATAAGTAGTTCTTTATATCTATACTATAATCGCTTACTTAGATTTTAATCTTAATTTCACTTAGGAAAGATTAGGCCTTATCTTATAATAAGCGGAGTATAGTTTAATATATTATATCCTCTTATATTATAGTATCTTATAAGTTATTTAATTCTTTGTCTTAGAAAGGACCTCTAGATACTACTAAGTCTAAGGTAAAAACCTAGCTAGAGAGTATAATCGATAGCTAAGTATATATAAGTACTACTCTTATCTTATCTTCTCCTTCTAAAGCTAGCTAGTATACTACGCGTTCTAAGTCTAAAAACCTGCGAAACCTCGAGTTTATATTATAATCCGGCTAAGTCGATATAATTATTATTCTTATCTTATTTTTCTTCTCTAGAGTAAGTTAGTTTATTACGTAGTCCGGGTCCAAAAACCTATAGAACCTTAAGTTTATATCGCTTTCCCTTAACTTATTTTACTCTTTCTATAATAAGGTATCTAGGATAATAGCTTTAGCTCCCGGCCTATATACTAAGGTAAACTAGAATAGTACTAAGGTCTTATACTAGTATACTTAACGCTCCGATAGCTATCGCTTAGTTATAAAATACTTAAGGTTCTTATAGTCTATCTAAATTATAAAGGAGCTATATACTTTTAACTTAGGGGCCTAGAATTTCAAGTAGGTAATTACTACTAGTATCTCCTTATTATAGATATTATAATTAATTTCAGCTTTATTTAGCTTCTAAGCGAAGAAGCCTACTAGTTACTAGACTTTATTCTTTTCTTATAGGAAAGCGCCTCTAATTATAAATCTATTATAATTAGTCTCTAAGAATATCTGAAGTCTCGGATCCTAGTATATAAGTACTAGAGCCTTATAAAACTTCTCTATTAGGGCTTTAAATACTTTCTCCTCTAGTTTTCCCTAGGAGAATAGGCGACCTTTCTCTATTAATACTATTAAGAGCGCCGCTAGCTTTAAGTAGTTCACTATAAATATTTAGTAGAAGTTTATAAATCCTAAGAAATATTATACTTTCTTCTAAGTCTTAAGTTATACTTAGTTCTTAATTACTATTACCTTTTCTAGATCAGGACCTATATCTTTTCTATTAATATATATAATAAATCCTAGATATTTAAGCTTCTTACAAGTAAACTCGCTCTTTCCGGGATCTAAGTATAGTCTATTATCCTAAAGCTTATAGAGAACAGTTCGTACCTTTTCAAAGTAGTCTTCTTTAGAGCCGTTCGAGTAAATAACTATATTATCTATATAAGCTAAGGTAAAGTCGTCTAATTATTCCCTTAATAAACTATTAATATACCGCTAGAAACTCGCCGGAGCTCCTAATAATCTAAAAGGATATACGAGCTATTTAAAAGACCTAAATCTTATACGAAAGGCTATTTTATACTTATGACCCGACGCTATACGTATTTAATAAAATACTGAAACTATATCTACCTTCGTAAGCTATTTAGTACCTGTGAGGTTCTATAAGGTCTCTGGTATTAATAATAAAAGGTACCGGTCTAGCTTCGTAATAGTATTTAGCGCTTAGTAGTCGTAGTAGAACCTTAGACCTCCTCCGGGTTTCTATATAAAAAGGATAGGAGCTATTACTTCTAAAGTGCTAAGCCGGATATATCCTTTTTCTAAGAAGCTATTTAATAACTTTCTTAGCGCTAGTAATTTATCTTTAGATATACTATATAGTAGACCTTATAGTAAGGCGGTAGGGGACCTGTCTAATTATTCGCGGATATCGATTCGATAGTCGATACCCGGTCGATAAGGAGCTAGTTTCTCTGCTTCTTACTTAGAAAAGAGCGGAGCTATATCTTAAATCTCTAGAAGGAGAATATTTTTAAATTAGTCTAGAGTTAGCTTTTCTTTATCTTAAAGAGCTATCTTTATATCTTCTGATATTATAGTAGATACTAAAGTATAATTACTATTATCTATATATAAGTAGTAGTTATATCCTTCTATTACTTATTTCTTTACTAAGCTATAATAATACTATTATTTTTCAGGTATTATCCTAATCTTATTTTACGCTTTCTATAGGTTCCCTAAGATTAATAGAAAAGCTAGTTTTAGTACTATATATATATAGACCCTTTAGCCGAACTCTGCGATTTTTATTTAGAACTCGATTACTTTTTTAATTCTTAAGTTCCGTATAGCTTTTAAAGCGCTTTTTATCTCGCGGGTTCTATAGCTTATATATATAAGACTGAGACTTTCTATAAAGTCTTTATTTATTATAATATAGTACTAGTATCTTTTATTAATAAGAGTAAATATTCCGAACGTTTCTTAAAGGACTATATTTATATATATAAAGTTTCCGTTTATAAGCTCTTTAAATTTACTTTATCCTTTTACTAATACTTTATCTACTCTTAGCTCCTAACTTTAAGAGGGAGTTAATCTTTTCTTAACTCTAAAAGAGTAAGGTCTGATATATTATTACTATCCTCTAGTAATAGTCCTATTGTATTAATCGTAGTAAGTTATATTACTAAAGTATATAAGTAATTATAGATATAATGCCCGGATACTCTATAGCGGAAATAGAGCTTTTTCTTATAGTATCTCTCTAGTTCGGCTGTATCTACTTATTTAGCCCTTTATTTACTATCGGAATTATTATAAGCTTCGCTATTCCTTTCTCAGTTTCTTATTATATGCGCTAGTACTATTACTATATCCCTATTAGTGTTAACCTTAGCCTTTAAAGGAGCTTTCTAAGGACGTATATAGTCCGCTATATTTATCCTAGAGTCCTTATTCTTATTATTCTACTTCTTATTCGATACTTTAAACTAATCTGTCTCTTCGAGGTTAGTTATAATCTGTTCTACCTCCTTAGCAAATTCGTAGTAATCTATAGTCTTAGCTATAGAAGCTATATATATTCGGATAGAGTTTAAAAACGTATTCTAGAGGTAACTTATCTTTATATTATCTTTCTAGCTCTCTTCTCTAGCGCTTAGCAGGAGTTCGTCGAATTCTAGCTAGTACTTGTACTAGAGCTATCCTATAGAGTGCCTTATATTCGTAAGCCGTTCGAGGGCCTTAGCTCGCTTATTACTATCTGCGAATATTTTATCGAGCTACGCGAAGAAAGCTTCGGGGTCCTTACTATCTATTAGGCTTCTCCTCTCCTAGAAGTATTATATACGAGCTCGTTCGCGCTATAAGAGAGTATTATAAATAGTATCTTAGTAATAGTCGACGGAAAGAGATAGCCTTTAAGCGGAGCGTATATAATAAGAACTTCTTAGTCTTAGGAGATAATCTCGAAAGGTATCTGTATATCTATCCTAAGTAAGTAGTATCTATTTACTAGAGCCCGATAGTTCTCTATTAGAGCTCGACTAAGACGCTACGAGAGACTCGATAAGGGTTTTTATTAGGGTACTCGAAGACGATAAGTCTCTGGTATTATTAGATCTAAGCGCTTATTGTTACGGCACGTCAAGGAGGTTGTACAAGGTATTGTATTGCTACCAAGAGGTACGCTTGTAAAGGCAAGAAAAGATGAAGAGGGGAGTAGAAGACTTGACCTCGACGCTCGCGATATATCTTTAGAGGTAGCTGACTAAGCGCCAAGCTCTGCCCCACCCGCATGCACCTGACTGCCAAGACCTTGCTTACGGTACGGACCGTAACACTTATCTAAGTCTTTCGGCCTCCGACGCCTCTAGAGCGATACGCGTATTTATTAGCTTAGTCTCTATCAGGAGCTAGCGCTCGTATATCTCTTATATAATACGCTATAGTTTATTATTAGAGTCCTCCTATTAAGAGCTTACGTTCCTTAATAAGTCTATTCCAGTATCTAGCGTAAAGGCTATAGGAATAAGTTAGCTTATTTTAATCGAACTTAATATTATAAGTGAGTAATATGTATATAAATAGTTAAGTATAGTATTTAAGAAGTTCGATATAGGAGAGAGTCAGGTTCTAGCCTAGCTCCGAAGGAAAACATGCAGGTGCCGCTAGGCTTAGTAAGCATAGGCATCGCCGGTGCTTAATCCTAGGGCTCGCCCCTTACAGTATATAACTAGCCCGGAAAGCAACTAAGAATTATTCTATTTAGCTCTATAATAGTTATATTTAGGGTTAATAAAAGATAGCGACTTATAAAAGTAGTCGTATCTATAATAGCTCCTCTAAGAAGATCTAGTAAGTAAATAGAGTTAATAAAACTAGAAACGCTAATAAATTAATAAATATAGTCTAGAACTATAACTAAAAGCTCTTAACGCGGATCGTAAGGTAGAGTACTAATCTAATCTACGAATTCCGAACTATAAATCCCTTCCCGGACTCGTATATTAATCCGTAAGGTAATCCGACGTAATCGAGGCTAAATAAATAACTTCTGAATATAAGTAGTTATAATATTAGCTTACGAACCCCGCGGTACGACTAGAAGTATCTGCGTAAAGTCTCTATTAAGTATTATAAGTATACTACTAAAGAGAATATTATCTATAGAGCCTTATATATCGACTAATAAGTAGTAAATTACCTTAAAATAATACTTATATTATATTAGTACCTCGTCTTAGATAATCAGATCGACTTAACGTAAGAGACTACCGAGCGCGCTCTACTTTATAATACTACTTACGGATTATTCTATAAGATCGATCGGAATCTTGAATTATAAGTATAATATTCGCTTATTCAGTAATTATAAGGCTATGATACCTATAGAAGCGATATAAAGGACTGACTTTTCTTCGCTATAGTAATAATAGTAGAAAGTCTTATATAGATACGTTTTACTAGACTTACCTTAGCCTTAGATATAAAAGTGCGCTATTTCCAGTTTAGTAATAATCGTAGTTATGATATTTATAAAAGCTATAAGCTAATTACTATTAAGGTTCACTTTTATTATTTATACTAAAGTAGTAAAATCTTCGATTCGATTATCTATTATCTATTAGAAAATATAATAATAGACCTAGTGCTACTCGTAAGAAGGCAGACTAACGCTCGAAAGTGACTATTACTAATCCGTAAGGCCCTCAGCTAAGAGCTATAGTCTATAATTATAATATAAGTTCAAAAGAGAGAGAGGAAAGCCGGGTTTTTAATATAGCTAATAAGCGAGATTATCACAGAAGTATTCCTTATATCGCTCTCAGATAGCTAATAGGTCTATAATCTCTTATTAACGAAGTCTAGTTAAAAAAAGCGTTTATAAACTACTTATTAAAGTAAATAGCTTCGCTTTATTAAAATACTAAAACTACTCTTAATTATTTTTAGCTAAACCGCGTGAAATATAAGTAGCTTTATATATCTCGTAAGTAACCTCTTCAAAATTATATAGCTTATTAAACGATTTTAGTCTACGAACGATTATTAGAAGTAGCTATAAGTAGAAACGTTCTCCTGAAATAGAGCTATAATAATATATATAACTAATATAATAACTTCCTCTCTTTCGTAAACGCTATTTATAAGTCGATTAATCCTAGATATAATAAGCTAGAAACTCCGAATATAGCTATAGCCTAATAATAGAGTTTATAGTATTAAATTCGAAGAAGCTTATAAGAGTAGAACGAGCTATATCTCGCTTTATAGCTATCTCTTCTATAGATAAACTAAGCTTGAAATATATAGTTTAATCTCCTTATAAATAGACTATAAGATATTATATAAGCGGAAATTCCTTATAAGTAGGATATTCGAAGAGTCGCTATAAAGCTTCTAAAGGACTTACATATTACGCTTATATATAATAAGTAATCTCGTTATCTATATTTAAGATCGTAAGAGTCGTTTAGTCTATACTTTTATATACGTACTTATAGATATACTTAATAGCTTATACTAACTTATAAACTTCGATATTAATATACGATCGATAGCGATTAAGAAGATATAGATTATATAGAACTACTTATTTATTATCTAAAGTAACTTCTTAGTTATCTTTATGAACTATAAACGTTCAGTTATCTTACTAATAATAATATTAAAAGTAACTATTTTCTATAATAACTATAGTTAGCTAAAACTCCTTCGGAAAGTGTTTCTAATACTATAACAGATCGCTAGCGTACTTATAAGCTATATAGGGAGCATTCGGAAAGTCAGGACTATAGGGCCTATAAGTTATATTATTTAATACTAACTCTTATAACTTACTTATAGGGTCTATAGCCTTATTCGGAATTTCTATAGATATAATCTTATTAACTCTAGTTAGTATTAAATAATCACTTATACTCTCGAGCTAAAGAAGAAGATAAAGATAAAGTAAACTACGCTTTTAATACTTAATAATATATATATAAATATAGTATTTTCTAAAAGCTCCTTTTTTCATATTATTAAGAAGCTCTTTAATCTTTAAATAAAAGACGCGTATAATAATATTAAGCTTATTAATTAGCTAAGATTATGTTTTCTAAAGCTTATAGACGATTTCGAGCTATCGCAAATTAATAATAAAAGTAATAAAGAGTATAAGTCGTCCGAAAAAGCGTACTATAGCTATAGAATCTTGAAATAGTTATTATATAAAACGATCGCTTCTAACGAAAGAAAAAGGAAGAATAAATCGATACTTATAATCTATAGAGTTGCTATTAGCTCTAATAAGCGTATCTATAAGGCTATTATATACGTTTATATATATATTATCTTAATACCTCTTTATCTATTCTAAGCGAGTAGTATAATAAGCGATATAGATATTAATAATATATTATTAAAATATACAGTTCGTACGGAAAAAGTTTAGGGTTTAATAAGCTTATCAGAAGAGCTAAAACCTATAAAATAGCTATTAATCTAAGCGTTTTATAATTCGATCTCGATTATAGATCTGTAAAGACTAATACTACTTTAGCTTACTATAAGGAAAGAGTAATAGATAACTTAATAGAAAGTATATCGGATTCGTAATATATACTCGATATAAATATAATCTATTATAATAAGGTTCTCGGAYYRTAAGTATAATATCGCGAAAGCTAGCTTTATTAAACTCGTCTAGGATAATTCCTATAACCTCGTTTATAACTAGAAGATTCTTATATCTTTTATTCGCTCTAGTCTATATAACTAGTCGTATTTACGAGCTAAGAATAATCTGAAAATTATTATCTTATACTTATAATCGCTCTCGAGCGGTCTAGTATATAGCTATAAATAGATTATTAGTAATAACTATCTTATATAAGTCATATAGAATTATAGTATTAAGAGAATTATAATATATAAGTCGAACGTTAGTTATATAATCAGAGTCGTAGAAAAATAACTAAGTAAAGATAAGTATTATTCGCGGATTAGGAATTAAGAGCTCTTATAAGTAATATAGCTCCTTATAAGCTATAAAAGTAGTTAATCTATAGTTAAGATTAATATAATCTTCTTTACTAGTATTTATAGACGTAAAAGAAAGAGTAGCGTTATATTAGTATATATTCTGCTGAAATAATTAACTTCGCAGATCTATATTATCTAATAACTTCTATAAAGCGTCCGGTATTTCTCGTAATAGCTTTATATAAATAGCCCCTTTTTTATAATAGAGCTCGTATTTACTCCTAGCTCTTACTTTATCGATCTAGTGAAATATAGCGTACTTAATATACTAATAATCTATCTAACTAATATCTTACGGACTTATAATAGCGAAAATAGACCGAAATCCATACGGAATAGCTTATTCTAGAGCAGATACTACTAAGCTAAGTACTACTAGAGTAAGTACTAATAGAGCAGGTACAAGCTATAAAGGAAGCTCTTCCGGAAGTAAAGAAGATAAAGAAAGTAATTAATTAAGTTAAGTAGCTATATCGGCTTCGATTTATACACGCGTTTATTAGTAGCGCTTCGCAGGTCGAGAAGTAGCTAGAAAGCTTATAATAGACGCGCTATAGGTCTACTAAGGAGTATTAAGATCGACTTCTTTAAGTAGCTACTAGGAAAGCGCTTAATCTGCTTACTTATTATTAGTTTCGGACCGGAAGCTAGAAGAATAGATATATATTATACTTAAAACACGTCTTATATCGCGCGCTTATACGATTCGTTCGAAAGTTACTAATAGGCCGATTCTGATTATAGTTCGAATACTATTTAGGAGGAGAAGACTCTATTAGTAGAGGGCATGAAAACAACGGATAGTAAGGGCTCGTAAAGGGCTCGTAAACGAAATATACGAACGTTAAGTAGCCCGAAAATATTTAATATTCCTTCTTTTCGGCCGTGCACCTGCTAAGGCCTAGCTATAGCCAATCATAGCATTTCACGTGACCAGTTTTTTTAACTGGTAATCCACAAATAGCTCAATATTATATAGACTTCTAATACTTGCATCTGCGTGGATCATCTCAAGCCATGAGAAAATACAAGTCCAATCAAGTTTCTGACTCAGAAGATCTGTTAGTCTTATGTATCTACGTCTCTTTTTTCAATTGCTACTGTTACTACAATTTCTGTTGTTATTGTTCTCGGCATGTTTTCCCATACCCCTCAAACCCCTTCATACGCATCTGTCTCTCACCCTTTCTTGTCTTCTATCTTTCAGTACTTCTCATAGCTTAAGTGGCTTCTGTCCGTACACGAAATAGAACCAATGGTGGGCAAGCAGCATGTTGTTTGTGACAGCATTCCTCATTTGAGCACCGAAAACTTGGACTTCCTCTGCCCGCCACTAAGCCAGTCATGTTAGCTCATGAACGTTACCGTTACAGGATTTAACTCACACCACGGTTGTTGATGAACCTTCTGTCACAAAAGAACTGCACTCCCTTCTTCAAGCGGAGTTGCTCCCAAAGCCCAACTTCTTTTTCCCAAGGATCTTAGGACCATCTACCAATGGTGCAGCAGACTTTCTTCTCCACGACATTGATGAAGCCAGCGTTCTCAAGTCGCCCCTTGATGTACGGTGCAACATCGAAGCTCAAGCCAGCATCATTTTCTGCTTCGAGCATAGCTGCACCCCAGAGTTTGTCAGGGTGACCCTCGCCGAGCGTTCCAAAGAACGACTCAAAGTACAATCCTGGCTCGGAACAGTCAATCCGCCACCTGGTTTAAAGCCCTTAGTACATCAGTCTGGACACATTTATTTTCATTCAGTAAAGCCTTACCTAAAGCTTTTTACGTAAGATTTCGGCCAGTCCGACATAGATCCGAGTAGCTCTCTAGCATGGATCAGGTCGAATTTGTTGCTATCCTGTCATTCCAGGTTGAAGTCATCCAGCTCGAATCTGCAATTTGGCGGAACACATGAGGGCTGTATCGGAGAGACATCTGTACCTTTGACGTCGGCTTCGGGATGTTGTTCTGCTGCATCACTTTTCATCCTCAGCACAATTTCAGGCACATCGGGAGATGGTATTACATTGCTCACATGCCAGTTCCGGTACCAACATCCAATATCCTCTACAGTTGTCAGTAGCTCCAAAGGATACAACACTAGCTGAAAACGCAACGGACATGAGAATTATTAACTGGAGTTACATATAGATCTCCTTTCAGGATGAGGCTCCAGAAGTGATGACTGATTCCGTCAACCTTCCTGCAACACGACTATCCTTCCTGCAAACCTTATGTCCTGTTGTTCTTGAGCGTCCTCTTCATTTGGTCCACAATGATCAGTCGAGCCTGGCTACTCAGCATAGAACTTGATGCACCGAGCTGATGCTCACCGAATGCATGATATGTTCTTCCGTACTCTTCGCGGTACTTTTAAGATACTCGAAGTCATGGACGGAGTATCAGTCGCATCTGACTTAGCGCTTCCAAATGCCGAGTCCTCATCGTCATCATATTCTTCAAGATCTTCCGTCGCAACGGTTGGAAGTGACGTTGGAACCTCACTTCAGTCAGCTCTCGAAATTTCGCCGGTGGCATTGTGACCTAACTTCGATAGCATTTTCAGGCGATTGCGGACGTTGGACTCGTTGGGCTACTTTGCACCATCATATCAATAAATAGGTCCCAACCACAGGATTCGAGAGAATGAAAGATCCAACACCAAAGGCTTTGTCGAGATTATACACATCGCACATCGCAGAAGCTCACTCAAGCAGCTGACTCAAAGTTCATCGTTACCCCTGGAAAATGTCAGGCTCCTTCACACCTCACATCACATCGACGTGTGGAGTCGCCGCTGGTGCGGTAAGTAGGGCTTCTACACAGATCGAAAATCATCGTTGTATGTAAAACATCCCTGCGAGTGCCGATGACGAGTCGTCCAGCTCCAAGGAGCCATATAATGCGTCAATTGTGCCGCCTTTTGACAATCTTGTTGCAATGTTTTGGCCAGCGAGTCGCTTCGATGAGGACCCCGTGTTACACCCACACTTTTGTTCCACTTGCCTGCATGGTGGGTATGCTCTATGGTTCAATCTCCACGAGGCGTGCAGCAGAGGCGCGGGAGTCTCCTTCCCATTGCATGAAATAACGACACTCACGATCCTACACCCTAGACTGTAAGAACTCTTCGCTCAGCATACCGGCTCCATAGACATTCACTTCCCGCAAATTTTCGTCAAGCTGCAGCAGCCAAGACCCGGGCATGATTCCGATGCACCGAATACAAACGCCGGTCAGGCATCCTTTGCTCTCATTCATATGTTGTCACACATCCTAGGTGCAGATTCGCTAAGACGAGTGGAGGGATAAACATGTTCCCAAGATGTCCACATCAAAATTGCGACCAATCAAGTGTAGTCAATACCACTGCTGCCATGTGCTTACTGCTATAGCATGTACCTGGGCAATTGAGGGTCGAGGTATATGGTATCTACCTGTCACAATCCTTTTATCTTGCTTGACACCCTCTTTCTCCTTGTTGATTTTTTGCATCACACCAATTCGGCTATTGTTGGTATAAAAATCTCAACTGTTGCTCTACTGTCCGTAAACTTCCATTGCCAAGATGGAATCCGAGGGAGAGCCTCTGCGTGTTCTTATCATTGGAGCCGGTAGGTCTCCTCGAGCGGATTCGCTTGTAAAAATGCTCAAAATTTCTAGGATCTGCCGGTCTGCTATTTGCTCAAGTCTTGAAACAGGTACGATCCCAGGTTGCAGTATATCGCTGTAAATAAATATAAAACTGACAAGAGACACAGGCTGGAATCACATGTACTGCATTTGAACAAGACAAAGTCTGCTCCATCGTCCCCGTGACTGGAACTTTGGAATCTACTGGGCTCAATCTCGACTCGACGAATGCCTCACAGATGACCTTAAAGCATTAATTTCCAGTGTTCAGACAGATCCAAGCTATGTGGCCAACGAGGAAAGTGTAATGCCAGTCCATAATGGCGAGACCGGAGTGTTAATGAAGAATCTGCCAGCGCCGTGGAGCTTACGGTTGAAGCGAAAGAACTTAATTGAGTTACTGGGCAAAGATGTTGACGTCAGGGTCAGTTTGTCAATACACCTCCAACCTCCGTTCCCGATCATCAAAACTGAGGTAAGCTGACATTATCACGAACTAGTGGGGGAAATGTATCGCTTCTATCACCGCCACACCTGATTTCGTAACGGCTACATTCACAGATGGAACAAGCGAGACAGGAAATCTCCTGATCGGCTGCGAAGGTGCTCACTCGTTGACACGCGACTTCCTACTTGGTTCTAAGGAAGCAGAGCTTTTACTTTCGCCGTGCGCCGCGAGTGTGATCATCACGAAGATTAGTCGACAAGCAAGTACCGATCTCAGGGCAGTACACCCTAGATACACGATTACGTTCCATCCTAACGGAACATTTACATGGATGAGCAGTGTGTCTTCCTTTCCACTCGTTCCCATTACCCTCTTTCGCTTTCCCCCACAAGGTACAATAACTTCCATGGTCCGCTCAAGCTAACAACACCCACAGTCCACGACTGCTCCTCTTCCGATCCGGCCGAATGGACATGGATGCTGATGCAGACATGGCGTTCCGACGAAGAAACCGGTCTCCATGGTGACAACATCCTTCCCGCCATGTACGAGCGCGGTAAAGCGTTCGGATATCCTTTCAATGAAGTCTTCGCTACTATACCTCCCGGTACGCCTGTATGGCATAACAGACTCAGATACTGGCCTACGAAGCCGTGGGACTCGAGGGGCGGATTGGTGACGCTCGCGGGTGATGCGGCGCATCCCATGACTTTTCGTATGTATTCCATTTCGGCTACCTTGCTGTTGTCATCCTGTCAACTCCTGCGTAGAACCAAAGTCCGAATAATTGCTTCCGATTTCCTCTCTCCCTTTTGCAATATCTGGACTCTCACAATTAAACGCACCCCTAATACCCAATAGATCGGGGTCAAGGTCTCAACAACGCCATTACCGACGCAGCTGATTTCCTGGTGCACTTGCGCGATATGTCTTCACATACACCCTCCGAACTCGCAGCGGCCGTTCAGAGGTACGAGACAGAGCTTTGGCCAAGAGGCAATGAAGCTGTACTGGCTAGTCACGAGAATACGAATGCTGTGCATGATGTACGTTTCCCCTTGATCTACTCTGCCTCACTCTTAATCATTGATGTGACGGAACTATATGGTTTGTGGATGTGAATACATGACTCCGACTAACTATAAAAATAGTGGAAAACAATGATGCAAAGCCCCCTCTTCACATCCGGGCTTGCGAAGAAAGGAGATCTAGAGCAGAGTGGTAGCGTTGATGATGATGTTGTTCATGAGATGGAATAGAATTGTAAGTTGAACAGATTTTTGAGGCGTCCTTCAACGACCGGCGTATTCAATGAGCACAAATGAATTCAGGCTTGTGACCACACATACCTTGCGAGGTTGTTTGAGAAAAAGAAGTCGAGCTATGGTAAACGATTAGATTATCATTGATAAGCTAAAAGTCCTTCTGCTCCTGTTTCGATTATTCTCCAACCCTTCTACAGGGTATCGAAAATTGTT
The DNA here is from genome assembly GCA_900074905.1 of Rhynchosporium agropyri. Classification (NCBI taxonomy): domain Eukaryota; kingdom Fungi; phylum Ascomycota; class Leotiomycetes; order Helotiales; family Ploettnerulaceae; genus Rhynchosporium; species Rhynchosporium agropyri. The sequence goes on from FJUX01000051.1 coordinate 18,120, forward strand.
AGTCACAACTCACCACGACGCTACAGACCAAACCTAACAATCCGTAATAACGGCCAGTAGAAAATCGTTCTTTCCATCAGCTCGTACTGAGGATTGTATATGAGAGAGTGTAGGGTCAGGATTGAAGAGGAAAACTGCCAATCGTGTTGGGATCAATCAATTCCACACAAGATTCCCTCTGCACAATGTAGAGAGAGTACCTTGCAGGCAAGCGCAGCAGCAAAGGAATGATCAGGTGATAGTCCTCTGACGATTCATATTACTTACTTACCGTATAGGTCAGAGGGAATCACCAAGGCACGGATCTCTACGATTGATTTCCTTGGTCGGAATATTCTTAGGCGGGGGGGGGGGAATGGTTCTAGAGCTAGGAATAGTTTGAAAGGCTAAGAAGGGTCCTGGAACGGTGCTGAATGGCAGATAGAGGGTAGGTATCAACTTCTTCAATTGCCCCCTTTCTCCCCTTTAACAGTGCTAGGTAGTACGTACTAAGAATGATGCATTCCTAGCGTATACTTTTGCTAAATCGACCGAATATCAACTCCTTTTTAAGTACTATATTAAAGCTGATAGGCTAACGTCGATACTGAAGTTAAGGGTATAACCAATCAAACCCTCCAGACACACACACACACACACACACAGCTCAGCCACACACACAGCTCAGCCACACGACACAATCCCCCAAACCAAGGCACAGAAAGCCAGCCATCTCAAAGCAGGGCCAGCCCAGCCCAGCCCAGCCCAGCCCAGCCCAGCCCTGTCTGTCAACGTGCCAAGTTCGGTCGACCCGTCCAATGGAAACTCTGCTCTGTACAGAGTACAGAGTACAACTAGTTACTCATCAGTACAAGCAAGCCACACGAGACACTGACCCTTGACGCGTGACGTCAGCCCCCACCCCACCTGTCATGACGGGGAACCAGCTCGCTCATCTTTGCCGTTTGCGGCTAGCTCGCAATGTGAAATCGAACCCTGAAATCCTTAATTTACATACACATCTATCGTTTATCACGACATCACGACCTCCACTCTCTGACACTTTTCACTCCCCTCCACCAGTCAGGAAAGAGAGTGAGTTACCCTTACAGTATAATAAGCGAGGATAAAAGAGATGAGATCCAATCCATCCATCCATGTTTTTGGCTGGACCCTCGCAGAACTTGGCAGGAAGGAAATGTACATACATACAGTAAAGGTTGCGCGCGCTGGCAGAGAGCCTGCCTGGCTCGGCTGTTCAAGATGTGTGTGGAGTCGAGAATATTCCCTCCCGATCGGGATGGATGGATGGATGGATGGATGTGGCAGAAGTGACGACCTGTTGGGGATGGATATGCCGTGGCGCAAACAAAGTGTTACTTACTTTACGGTGTGGTGTCACTGACATTCCACAGGTTTTCCTTGCTTGGTGGCTTGTAGACAGACAGGGAAACCCAATATCTGACGAGGATGGTCTATCTAGCCGGGGTTCTTGCTTCTGGCGGAGCGAACGTGATCGTGAACGTGAACGTGAACTCCAGGTTTGCGTAATTACCTCCATACTGGGACAAGGAGACAAGGAGACAAGGAGACAGACAGATCCATAAAACCTGACCCGTCCCCTCGTGCAATCCTCATATATACCGCCACTTTGACAACCTTTCACCTGTCTACCTACCTAATTCGAGGTGCTCCATCCATTCCTCGCCCTACTATCCTCCCTCCCTCTACAGCTACAGCATCAACAAACAAACATCTCGACAAGAAAACCAAACACAAACAATCCCACACAATGGCAAAAACAGGTATCCTCCACCACATTGGAACCTTCCTCCTCCTCGCCGCCGCCGTGCTATTGGTCATCACAACTATCTCGGCGCCAATCGTCAACAGTATCCCGATCCTGAAGGTGAATCTCGCCAATGGATCTGATGTATCCTTCGGTACTTTTGGGTACTGCATTTTGAACGTCGATGAAGATTCGTAAGTCGCCTGATGCCCCCTATACCTCCTCTTCCCTGCACATACAAACGATCACAAACTACACCTTAGCTAACACGAATTTGTCTTCGTAGAAGAGATTACTGCACAGGCCGTCACATCGGCTACAACCCCGCAAACGTGATGAAGCGAATCGAAAGGACAGACTTTGGCTCCGCCTCAGAAAACACATCCGAAGGCCTCACGCGCGTCATGGTTCTCCACCCCGTTGCCTGCGCCCTCTCATTCATCGCCTTCCTCCTCGCCCTCGGGTCTGGCTTCATCGGCTCGCTCTTCGCCTCCATCGTCTCATTCCTCGCTTTCGTCGTCACGATCGTCGTTATGGCCTGTGACTTCACCCTCTTTGGCATCATCAAGAACCACGTCAATGATAACGACGATGACAAGAGTGGCAGTTCCGCACATTTCTCGACCGGCATGTGGACGTGTTTGGCCGCTATGGTGGCACTGTTCTTTGGCACATTCTTGGTGCTGTTCACGTGTTGTGCGGCGAGGAGGGAGAAGAAAAGGGGCCCGCCTGTGACACATCATGAGAAAGGATACATTGGCAACGGCACCACTACGAGAACGACCAAGAGACATTTCTGGCAGAGAAAACAGAAGGCTACCACTGCTCATGTGGCGTACTAGATTCTCACAGGATCCATCTCGCGCTTGTGGCGGGACGTCGTTGACGATGACGAGAGATGAGAGGACATGATGGGAACGTAAAGACGACGCACATTTTCTTCTTTGTATGTTTGCATGTTCGAGCGAGCGAGCGAGCGTTTGCGCGAGATACCACGAGCCGCAGTCGGTTCATACCACCTGCGAACCTAATAGTCATGTTCATGTATAATGATACCACACCAATAAAGCAATGCACCATCCAATCAAGTGCCCATTCTTTTTCAACAAAGGTGAACCTGACTTTGCGACTTTTGACTACGGTAACAAATTTCAAAGTCGTGCGATGATGAAGGGTGTTATCCGCCTCGATCCTCCAGGTCGATCGAGGAATCGCTGATTTCCACTGTAGTAAATGATGTGTTGATGTCAGGAAACGATCGCCGGAAATCGCCTCGAGCATTGCAAATTCGGGTCACCTAGCTCAAGTAACACTCTCAGGGGAGAATGCTTTATTTTTTTTTATCCGGCGGCCCGGAAGCGGGTTCGCTTGGCTGACTCGCGCGTCGATATCAGTACCGAAGAAAAGGTCAGCTCTACTAGCCGGTCCACCTCCAGTTTCGCTCGCCCACTCGCTTACTGTCGGATTAAGCAAATGCCACGTCCATGCAAATGCCACGCTTTTCGATGCCTAAAATCGCGTTTTACCACCCAAATTAACCACTTYTAATATTACTACTAATATTCAGTTTTCATYAATTCTACCYAAAATGCTAGTACCACGTAGCAAATACTACTTTCAAAGTCATACTACTAAATCAGAGTATGAAAAGGCCTTCCGAGACGCTAAATTATAGTATATAGCGCACCCTACAGAGAGTCCCTCTAAGGTAGCGCTCCAATTCAATATTAAGGTCTCTTCTTTACGTAAAGCTAGGCAAAGAGTAAAGAGTACTATAGCTACTAAAGGTAGCTTGAAGAAGGAGTTACTTCCTAGAAGTAGTAGCCATAATAGGCTACTTACTCCCTCCCAGGAGGAGGCTATTAGGCAGTATTGCYATGATCAGTGGGAGGTGGATATAGGAGCTACTCATCTGATGGTTAAATCAGCAATCACTCATCTACTAGTAGTATAATCTCCCTACTATTATAATGATCTTCTGCTAATAGTTATATCAATTCTATAAGCCCAGACCCCTCCAAAGCTACCTCCCTCTAATTCCTAGTTTTATACCTAGCTAAAGGACTATCCAGAGCTCCATTCGATCAAGACGAAACCTATGGAAGCTATTCGACTAGAGCCGCATACAGAAGAAGTAGTAATCCAATAGTTCCAAGACCTAGAGAGAGAGATAGAAAGGCTACAAATCAATAATAAAAAGAAGCTTCTAAATATGGATAAATCTGGTATACGAGGCGCCCTTCCATATACCGAGAGTGTAGTAGTTCCAAGGAGTGTAAATACACTATATACACCAACACAAGGAAGCCGTAAAACAGTTACTATTATAGAAACTATACGTGGTGATAGAAAGAAGACACTTCCGGCCTTTATAATTTACCCTAGAGAGATAATTATAGAAAACTAGATATCTATAAACCTTTCCGGTGAAGAAATAATCACTTTCTCTTCAACTAGATATATCAATAACTCGATTATTATAGAATACGCTTACTATTTGATCAAACACTCGCATACCGGACCAGAAAAGCTATGGAAACTACTCCTTTTAGACGGCCATGAATCTCACTATTATAAGTAATTTATAGTACTTCTTCAAGAGAATCATATACGCCTATAGTACTTTCCAAGCCACTTGACGCATGCTCTTCAGCTATTAGATATAAGCGTTTTTCGGCCTTGGAAGCACTACTACTCTCAAGCTATTAACTTAGCTTTACGGAACTTAGATATCACTTATTTAATCACTTCTTTATTTAGAGACCTTACTAGTATTCGAGAGAAAACTATATAACGTTATACAATTCAGAACGCTTTCAAGAACGCTGGAATATGGCCTCTTAGCTGTAAAGCTAGACTGAAGAGAATAAGATCGTTTAGAAAGCAGAAGTCAATTAAAGAGCTAGAGTTACCTTTACTATCGCTATCTACACCAATAGACAGAGTGATATCTACTGCAACTACAGTAGAGTCGTTTATTAGAAAAGATCCAACTCAGTTATCTGACGATTTAAGAGAGATCTTCTAAAGCTCGATCAAGGAAGCTATAGTACAGCTCTATAAGGCCTTGATTACTTCTACTGATAATACTATACTTCAACAAAAGCTACAGTCAAGTGCCTAAGAGAATAAGACCTCTCGACGATCGATAAAGCAATCAAAGTCAATTAGAGGTGCTGCAGCAAGTATAGCTGATCTACAGCTTCAAATTCAAGCTAAAGCTAAAGCTAAAAAGATAGAAAATCGCCGGAGAGCTAAACAAGTACTTTCTTATACTATTAGAAAGTATAAGAAGTCTCTATTAAAAGCAGGAGTTCAAGCACGAAAGATAAATAAGGCTAGGAAGCTCAAATTACAAGAGTTACAGAAGAGAGGAGAGGTAGTAGCACCTGATTCAGAGCTCTATCGACTAGAAAGAGAGCCTRATAAAYAGCYTAYARTCGCTGAAACTGTACTTTCTACTGAAGAAAGCTACCCTGATTTAGTAGCTTCTAAGCTACAGTTTGAGGTAGATATATTCGGCGACAGCGATCAAGATCAAGATAWACAGATATTATRTGAGCCTARTAGAGGTRTAYAAGAGGAGCTAGAGCATAATCGATATTTGGAATCGTCGCCACCAGTAGCACTTAAGGTAGAAAGCTCTGAGGGCGAAGATAACAGAGATCAATTTTATACCGGAAAAGATTATGTATCATTAATGAATTAGAGTAGTTATTTAACATTGAAATTGAAAGAAATTTGGCAGGTGAAGCACCTAAAATACTTTACCGATATAATGCCGAGAGCGTGGCATTTGCATGGACGTGGCATTTGCTTAATCCGACAGTAAGCGAGTGGGCGAGCGAAACTGGAGGTGGACCGGCTAGTATCTATCCCCGCGAGGGAGCCCCGCGAGGGAGCTAACACCCAAACAGCGCGCTCAATCGTACTAGCTACGATCAGCCTCACAGCACAATCGAGGGGACAACTGACCGAGAAAATCATAACAGCAGTAGTGATTGGCTTCTTGGATGTGAGTCGCGCGCTTGCAATTTTGATTCGATCATTACCTATCTTGAATTCGGAAGAATGTACATATCCTGTTTTTTTTTTCTTCTTCTTCTGAATCTATTCGGTACCTGTATCTAGGAACTGCGTAAAGAGATCTCTTTTTGGCTCTACAAATGCTCTCAGATCTCGATTCTTGCTATGTTCTACCGGGTAGAACCGTAGAAGCAATCTCCACACGGCGCCAGGAAGAACACGCCCGTGTGACATATCGCCCATAATTCTATACCATGGGCGGTTTTCTAGTCCCTCTCTATCTCCCTAGCGTTTTTTCATGATTCTCGAACATCGGTCAAGTATTTTGTCAAAGCTACCAAGGGCTTTGGGATCTTTGCATCCACTGAAATTTGATATGTCAAACGTGTTTTGCGATATCAAGTTCGGAAGTGATGGATTTCACCGAATGGCATTTGGCGGCTTGAAAAGTCAAGGCAGGGAGACATTGTAGGGCGTATAACGTGAAGCCCTGTCAGGGAAGCTGGCATAGCTGATATAGCAAATAGACAAGTACTCAATAGGTCATTCAGGTCGTCTTTCCTTTTCCTGATAATATGGAATAGTACGGAACTCTCTCTGCCCTGCCTGCTGCTCTGCAGTTGGATGTCTTGAAACAGATCCAATGACTGGCATTGCATGACACAATTTGTTTCTTAGTTGCCTGCCATGTGCCGCCAGACAGCTGGAAGGCACCGAATGGGCCTTTTGAGTCAGACTGGATATCTGCAACGACTGCTTGGAGGCATGCTATATTCCGAATCAATACCCGATTCAGCTGCCACCCACCGAGCTCCTTCCCGGCTGTTTGTGATTGCACAAAAAAGTATAGTGCAGGAGTCTCGGCTATGCCTGCAACTCTTATAGCAGGAAGCCGTGAGCGCGATTAAATTCGTTAGGATGAAATGATTCTGTACGCTTCCTCAGGTGCCTTGCCTACCTTATAAAACCATGTTCCGACTCTCTCTTCTCGTTGGCCAAATCTGCTCCGAAACTGGGCTCGGCTTCTTCTGCCACGCATACTGTTTCGATGCAAAGAGTTCCGATTTTAGATTCGTGTGGATGTTTCACTTATTGTAGAGCATCTGCACCCACATGATGGGACTCATAATTTACACATCGAATTTTGTTTAGCTGTATTACTTCGATGACTACCCGCACGTGCAGCTTGTTTAGCCAGCACACAGTAATGATCAGTACTGCTATAAGTGCTTGCAACTAATTTGGCTCCCATCGTTCACCTCGCATAGGTGCCTACCTACCCATGGTGATGTGAATCTACCTGTAACCAACCTCTCCACGCGACTGGGAAGCTGCCGATTTTTCGTCAAGCGAAAACACCGACCTTGTTTCCTGGAAGCATTTCTTCCCTCGATTATACACCTTGTGATTTCTGTTAAGATATGGTAGATGAGTAAAGAAGCATCCCTGATCCTCTCTGACGGGTTTTGAAGTCTTGGAAATGAGAATATGGGTGAGATTCGCTGTTAGTACTGCGGTTTGCAGGCCTGCCACTGATCGATCGGCAGCTTCCCATCCGGATCCGGATGGAGAGCCAACCTAGGTACCTACCTAGACCTGGGTATGTAATGGTGCTAAAGCAATTAGCCGAGACTAGCACAGTTCATGAAGCACTGCACCGAATCAGCTAGCTGGAACTGGCGCCTAATTTATTGGCCTTGCAAGAAGGCGGCTAAGTACTTGGCACAGCTGATATTGCCCTATTCTAATAGAATCGATTATCTCGTCATGAGGCTACAAGACACACACACACCTAAAGTCAACCCTATCTCAGGCATAAGACGCTCAGGCATGCCTCTTTATCTTAATAAATTAAGCGAGGTTATGCCCCCCTAATACCTATTTTCGTATCTTAGAGTACTAGCTTATACGCGATCAAAATATTTGATAGGGTAGTTAATAATTAATCTTAGAGTAGCCTGGTAAGAATGCTCTTTTCGAATTATTCTTAGGCTATAGTTTCGCTATTATAAAAGTACTAGAGCTACTCCCGTTCTACTTTCGGACGATTTCACTAAGTCTATTGCTACGCGAGAAAAAGCGGCATGCGTGGCTCTCGGTGTGGTATGTGTGTATGCCTTGTGGCCTCATGACGAAATAATCGATTCCATTCTAATTGACCAAATCAATTTAGTGACACTCGATGTTTTTCCATATCATTATCCTGTAGATTTTTCGTAACATTACAATGAGAACCAAGTGAATTTATACACAATTTGACGACTTGGAAATTCGAATACCGCGCGGTGAGCCACTTGATATCCGAGCTAGCCACTCTTTCTTTGAGATTGATGGTGCACGCTTATCTCCTTACAACCAAATATTTGAGTAGCCTTGCGTGCGTCATAAATAGGAACAGTCCAGAATTCAATCGTCGCGCTAGGAATTATTTGAATCTTCTAGCATGACTCACAAGGCTGCAGTTACTCAAAATCTTTCTTTCGCCCTCTAGCCAGCCTAGCGTATGGTCCACGTATCTTCACGCTAGCCTTCCTCTCAACCAAACTTGCAACCACTATAAATACCTCTCCAGGTCCGCACTCTTCCCAAATTTTTACAACCCAACTTATCGTAACATCATCTGGCCAACCCTCTCATACCCAACACACACCAATATCTATCACTCTGAGAGGGAGCAAAATGGCCAAAGGGTTAAGGCGTCAGTATCGGTCGAATGATTCCGAGCCAAGTCAACGTAAATCCTGATTTTCTCACACACCCTCTATAAATTCATCAAGTAATTTCATGAATTTGAAGTTGCACTCCACAAATGCTTCGGTAATTTGAACTCAAAATTCATAACGATATCAGAGGACATTACCACAGTGACATTTCAAAGTCATGCAAGTATCTTATGAAGTTGCAGTTGAAGCATTTGCTACGCTCGAGATGAATTTGCCCAGCCTCAGCAATACGTAGAGTCTACTAACGAATACGCAGAGAGCGGATTTGTTACCATCGAACATTACATGGCAGGCAAAGACCCTTAACGAGTAGCTCCAGCCGACGAGATGCCAGTACCATGGCCATTCATCACGCATCCTAAAGGCGAAGAGTTGGGAAACATTGAGAACTCTATTCGGGGCGAATGCATGAACATCTGCCAGCAACACTCCATCACGGTTCGGAGCGTGAAAGTCGAGGTACTCTCGAGAAAGGATTACCCGAGCTTACCAGTCCCTATTCCATATCTCATCATATACACCCTAGATACCAACCGCACTCGTTGGCAAGCTGCAGCAAACGATCTGCGCAATCTTGTCGCAAAGGACAGATTCCGATCCAGTAATGGAAACTTCATAAAAGTGGAAGTTCGAAACCCCGCAAGAATGTATGCCGATTTCACGACCTGTTTACCAGTAGACCAAGAATTGCAACGGTATCTGGATGAAGTTGAGCCAAAAATCTACGCTCTGGTCTTAGAGACGCTGCCCTCAAGTTGGACCATGGTTTGTTCCCATATGCGAGGCCCACGCTCCACACAAAGCCTCAGCCCACCACGCCCAACAATTCTCGTCTACGTCAAGCCGGAGACCGTACAGTCCTTCGACAGTACAGAGGAGAAGTACAGAGAGGCACTGACCTCCCAGAAATTTCCCAACATAGTGATGAACATCGAGATTCTTGCTGGGTTTGTTACGAAAACGCCGTGCCGCATGCCATACGAAGCAAAGCATCTCTTCGGTCTCAACACAACTCGGCCATACAATGGCGTATCGATCTCAGCGGCAAATCTCGACGACGAGAGCGGAAGTCTCGGCGGCTGGATTCGCCTCACAAGCAATGCCGATCCGAATCAAGTCACAGACTACATGTTGACATGCTATCATGTCGTTGCGGCGGCTGACCCAGAGAACGAGGACGATAATAATGAGAGAGGCATTGGCTTTTTTGGCTCTCAACACCTTCCTAACATCGATGTCGTGTGGCCATCAGTTCAGGACGAGGTTTTCACTCGATCTGAGGCCAATCGAAAAATCCGTGAAGGGTCGGCCAATGCTAACATTCGGCAATCTTTAGCACTGCTGAACCAAATCAATGGTGCTGGCAGAATCGTCGGAAAAGTCCGTTACGCGTCTGGCTTTGCTAAGCGAAGTCCTACCAATGGTTACCTTGACTGGGCACTTATCCGTTCACCAGGTACAAGCCAACCAAACCGACCTCCCCAAGAAATCTATGACAGACAGAACCTAGCCTTTGGAAGCATTTACCGTCCGACGGCGAACGACTTCATTCGCAGAATCGCCCCTGAGCCACAAGTAAATGATTGGGTGGTGAGATCTGGGAGAACATCGGCGAACCATGGAATCGTGGAGCAGAGATACTCCTACATCGTCTGGGAGGACGATGAAAACCGAAAGCCGTCTTATGAGATGGAGATTGTGTCGCACCATGGGGATCCAGATTTCTGTCATGCCGGTGATTCGGGCTCGTGGGTTGTCAATCACAAGTATGAGCTGGTGGGCATGCTCATTGGTCAAACCGGTATGAATTCCGGGAACAACGGGATTGTGACCCCAGTCAGAGATCTGTTTGCAGATATCGAGGCTCGCACTAACTGCACGGTGTCTTTGCCTTTGCCCTGAATCTAGCAATCCTCTTGTATTCAGTACACCTTTCGCTTTTCTCCATACCTTTCCTGCGGAATTATCTGCCCGCAGAGATTCAGCATCGCAAATTTTCCCAGCAGCCTATCTTCGAGCACTTCTTTGATGATCCGAGGCTCCACTGCATCGATGTAAGCGTGCAGTTCCGGATCTCGCGGGGAAACGGTCCCGTAATTAAGGTACATTTTCGACGGGTTGCGGAGTTCTACTGAGAGGGTATTGCCATTGCTTAGTAGGAACCAGGAATCCTTTGATACGAGATCGTGCAGTTCAATCGCTGCGGCTTTCCAGGAACAGGTTTCTTCGTCGGAAGTCGAGATCATGAGTGTGGGGGACACAATCCGTGGCCACTGGTCTTTGCGGTGGAGGGCTTCGATGGTGACGCTGTCGATCGATATGGAATGTCGCGAGCAGATTCCGTGACATGGTTTTTGGATGGCGAGTTCGAGTTGAGATAGTTCTGGGGAGATGGTTTCGTCTTTCATGAAAGGCCAGGGGATGGGGATTGTGCTTGGGGGCGAGACCCGGTAGGGGTCTTTATTTGCTAGGTGTTGCTCGATTGTTAGGGATTGGGGAGCTGTGGGTTGTTAGTAGCTTGACAGATGGATAAGCCATACGTCGAAGCGATACCAGCTTTCTTGATATTGAGGCTGGGTATTCTTGAGATTCGTCGTGTCTATCAGAAACGCTGGACGGTAGGAGATTGAAGACTAACCTTGGTATGATATTGATGGCGATGCACAATACGGACGTGTCGTTCCTCGCGCCATGTTAAGAGTCCTTCTGCGGCGTGGTATATAGAAAGATTCGAGATATGAGAGGAGTTTCCGAGCACAGAAGAAATATTTTCAGGCAGTTCGCGTGCGTGGAGATATAGAGAGGATTAGATAGACAGGACCTGTGAATTCACCGCGTAGAAAATAGTCAAACATTGGCAAGTGCGTGACTCATGTATATCACTAATATTGTCAATTTTTGAGTCACTTGTTCCTCGGTCACGATATAAGGCTGATTGTGGCTACGCAGTACGCTCAAGTGCGGCATTTTGGTTGTAGCTTACTCACTAGGATAGAGCTACTTGGAAAACCAACATCGCAGAATAAGGCTAGGTAAATCCTTCCCTGGGAAGTAAAAGCTATCGTCTAGATAGTTACTGATGAAAGTAGTCGAAAATAAATCATCAGTTAAAGTAAGGCTCCAGGTGACACTTAGCGATCTTTTATCAAATTTAAGAAAGTTCTCATCATTATCTTGAGTTACCGGGTGTTCGTGTTACCTTGATGGTGAAGTCAAGGAGTGAAGTATCCGATCTTTATCTTGTAACTTTGAAGTTTCATCTGCCTAGCTTAAGAGTCAGGGTCTTACAGACATAAATAAGGTGCTAGAACCTCGATTCAAAAATAGTGATCATCGTCTAGCGAAGCCAGAGCCTATTGGAACGCCTCGTGCTATTAGCTCCTAATTTGTAGCCAGAGTCAAAGTTCTGCGAGCTTGTGTAACTGATGGAGTAGCAAGTATAGGATAACTAGTGAAGCTCCCGTTTGCTTTTTCTTCTTTGATTTCTCATTCCAAGATAGTCTGGAAATATCTTCGTGGCGAAGAGCCAAAACTCAAATACCCTTTGATAGTTTGATTTTCTTTTCTTGCAGTTATAATAGACTTGAAGTAAACAAAATAGTAGGCTGCGGCATGGGTTCTGGGATTTTCCCAAAAAAAAAAAAAACGCCTATAGAGGGTCATAGAGCTCTATAGGTGGGTTTTATAAGAAATGTAACACCCTTATGAAGTATCTTTTATATCTTTTATATCTTTTATAATAATACTACTAGTTACCCTATATCCCTAGTTATCCCTGTTTATTTATAGTATTAATATGAAATACATGAAAACTATGCGAATTATGAGAACTACAAAACCTATGGGTTTTTGCTATACTTATAACCCATGGGTAGGGTACCTCTTACGAAATAGCTCGCTTGCCCCTTCTGAAACAGCCCTCGCTGACCCCCACTTTATGCACGGGTGATCCAGCTGACTTGGAATTGCTGACAACGTGCCAGTACAAGACTTCGAGTTACACAACTCTCCTATGTATGTCTCCTTTGTATCTATTTCATCCCTCAAATACTTGACAATTCGTTCGATAGAGAACGATGATGCGGTCAATTCTCACCGCAATCGCACTCAGCTTCGTCACGGCATCTGCATCAGCATCACAGCAAAAGCCTCTCAACAGCGTCGAAATATCCAACTTCATTCAATCCTCTATCTATGGACGAAATCTAGAGATCTCTCTCCTCTCCGAGCCAGTCACTTTACCGCCATCATTTCAATACCGAGAGCAGGACGATAACTTGTTCGGAGGAATCAACACATTCAGCCATGTCCCGTTCACAGAATGCACGAACCCCGAGAACAGCGGAACGTTCGACATTGGAATCGTCGGGCATCCGTTTGATCTGGGTGTTTCTTATCGACCAGGAGCACGTTTTGGACCAAATGGCGCCAGGCAAGGGGCAAGGAGGTTCTCTCCTGCTGCAAGTTATGAGTATGTCACGTGAACCCACTTATCAGTGAAGAGAGAGATGGAAGGCAAATGCTGACGGTTTTTGAAAGTATGGATCACCCAGGCATCAATCCATTCAGGAATTGGGCAACTGTCACTGATTGCGGCGATATATCAAACACGCCTTTCGATAAACTAGTGGCTATACATGAACTCGAGAAAGGGATGAAGGCGATCAATAACCAGATACCGAAAAACGAATCTGCCGCCGATGCTGTGAGATTGATCACTATTGGGGGTGATCACACCATCAGTGAAAATCCGCTCCTCTTCAACATCTGTGACTCTACTGACTACGGTATCCAGCTTTACCCATCCTCAGAGCTCTCCACTCAACATGGGGTCGCGTCGCCGTACTTCATTTCGACAGCCATCTCGATACATGGGACCCAAAGCAACTCGGTGGTGGCCTAACTAAACAATCTGAAGTGAATCACGGTACCATGCTGCATATTGCTCACGAAGAAGGCCTTCTATCTAACAATAGTAATATGCATCTTGGCTCCCGCTGTATGCTGTTTGATGCGCACTATGATTTGAATAATGACTTGAGATGTGGGTTCAGCTATATCCGCGCGCGTGAGCTCGATACCCTCGGTGTTGATAAAATTGTCAAGAAAATTGTAGAGAGAGTCGGTGATGAATTGGTGTATTTGAGTGTGGATATCGATGTTTTGGATCCCGCGTTTGCTCCTGCAACAGGGACTATTGAGCCGGGTGGATGGACGACAAGAGAGGTAAGCCCCGAATATACGATGATTACCAGATAACCCTCGTTTCATAGTGAATTGAAATTGACTGACGTTGAGACAGCTATTAGCAATTATCAATGGCCTCTCCAATGCAGGATTGAAAATCATTGGCGCTGATGTCGTGGAATATACACCCATTTACGATAATGCCGCCGAGTCGACGGGGATTATGGTTGGCCAAATCATTTTCGAGATTCTGCATTGGATGGTTCGAGTTCCAGTCAAGAAGCCAAAATTATAGGCGGAGCGTTCTGCAGATCCGCTGATGGTTTACGATCACGGATTATCAATTGCATACTTGAAAATTTGCAGATTCTTGAACTTAATAGGTGCCATACTCCGGGCATGTCGAAAGTCCCAGACGCAATGAACACGATTCGACAGCAGGAAGTCGTCAGATGATCAAAGAGTGCTAAATCTTCTGTGTATTCTAAGAAATCGCTATTTCAAAAGAAACCACTCATTGCTTATCCACATGAGATTTAATCTGCAACCTCGGACTTTTCGAATGCACATTTTTCTTCTCGTACAGTACCTGAATCGTATTTGTCCCCAAGCGTCGGTGTTTGCTGATCTCCCTAGGCTCCTGAATGTCACTTATTGTCATTCCAATAGATCTAAAATGCGGCGAATGACTGTATAAGGTATGGTGGAAGGATCGGCGGAGAATTGCACTGGCTAATTCTTAGAGTGCGGGGTATAAGTAGAAGCCGAGGCGAATTGAATCACGATCTAAGTTTATGAATGGCACTTGACAGGTCTTGCGCAAATCTGGCACTCGATAACTCTGTGATTGAGAACTCGAAACTTCATTTGGAATGTTGTTTCGAGACCGCGTGTGAGAAAAATAATGAGCTGAATTCTGTCACCACGAGCAGGCGAGATGTACACTAGTGCTCGCAGTCGAAGCGATTTCATGAAGTCTCGTGATGATGAAATTTCCAGATCAGATATATTGCCATCGGTGTACAGAAAATACTGGTAGCTCTAACAAGCATCGGCATTTTGCTTTTTTTTCTCTGTCGATCTGACCTCGATCTGGCAGGTGGACAAAAGCCATAGAGCGACATGTCAAATAAGTCGAGCTCACGATGCTATGGGAGTGTTGATATAAGAGGAATCCAATGTCTCCTTCAACATGTCGGCGATATCCAGGTCGTCTCTTGATAACCTCTTGTTCACGGTTTAGCGATTGACAACCACCACTATGCTGTCTCTCATCAGCCTAGCAACATGCCTCCTTCCTCTCGCTTTCGCAGCACCAGCAAATGAGAAAAGACTACTAGCTCCTATCGTTCAGCTTGAGTCCGCAAAAGTGGTCGGATCCAGTTTCTTCGGAATTGACTCCTTCAAAGGCATTCCATACGCTCAGCCGCCTGTTGGACAACTTCGCCTCAAGCCTCCTCAACCACTTTCCAAAAACCTAGGCACGATCTTCGCAACTGGTATTCCTAAAGCCTGTCCTCAATTCCTTACCTCGACAAACTCGGCCAATGTTCCAATTGATATCGTAACTGAATTGTCAAATACCGGCGCCTTTCAAGCTCTTTCCAATGCAGGCGAGGATTGCTTGACAGTCAATGTCCAGAGACCATCTTCCGCAAAGGCAGGCTCGAAATTGCCAGTAGTATTTTGGATGTACGGGGGTGCTTTCGAATTTGGATCAACCCAGACATACGATGCTAGTGAATTTATCAGCACTTCTGTAGCGCAGAAGAAGGATGTCATCTACGTCTCTGTTAACTACCGGCTTGGAGGCTTTGGGTGGCTTGGAGGCAAACAAATCAAAAAGGACGGCTCTTCGAATTTAGGATTCTTAGATCAACGCGCTGGATTACAGTGGGTTGCAGACAACATCGCGCAGTTCGGAGGAGACCCAGACAAAGTCACAATATGGGGAGAATCCGCTGGCAGTATCTCAGTCTTTGGTCAAATGGCTCTCTACGGCGGTGACTATACGTACAAAGGAAAGCCACTATTCCGAGCCGCTATCATGGACTCGGGTAGTATTACCCCTGCTGCTCCAATTGATAGTCCACGACCTCAAGGTATCTACGACGCCGTAGTCAAAGAGGCAGGATGTTCGGGATCAGCCGACACATTAGCCTGTCTCCGCAGCATCGACTACCTAACGTTCCTACGGGCTACAACATCCGTCCCAGGTACATTCGACTACCAGTCCGTTTCACTTTCTTACGTGCCTCGACCAGATGGCAAAGTTTTGACCGCCTCACCCGAATTTATTGCCATGAACGGACAATTTGCACAAGTACCGTTTATAATCGGCGACCAGGAGGATGAAGGCACCCTGTTCTCACAAGCGCAATCAAACATCACTACAACGGAAGAGCTGGTCAATTACCTCGCGAACGTTTTCTTTTATGAGCCAAGTCGCGCTACTGTCGAAGCTCTCGTGGCTACTTACCCGGATGATCCATCTGCAGGTTCGCCCTTTAATACCGGACCTCTGAACAACATCTATCCCCAATACAAGCGCCTAGCTGCTATCCTTGGAGACGCCGTATTTACCCTTACTCGTCGTGTGTTCCTCAGTGCTGCCAACAATGTCCATCCCAATGTTCCAAACTGGTCATATCTCTCCTCATACTTCTACGGCACGCCTATCCTTGGTACTTTCCACGCCTCGGATATCTTGACTACCTATGGTATCACCCCTGGTGTACCGTCCAGCTCCATCCAGGCATACTATATCTCTTTCATCAATACCTTGGATCCGAATCAAGGAACGTCTGCTCTCCTGCCAAAATGGCCGCTGTGGAAGAATGATCAGCAGTTGTTGCATTTTAAGACGTTGAGCAATGGCTTGTTGAAGGATGATTTCAGGCAAGCGAGTTACAATGTTCTTAATGCCGGTGCTGGTGCTGAAGTACTAAGGGTCTAGGTGCGAGAGAAGAAAATAATACTTTTGATTTTGGAGCAGACGGTTGGGCGTACAAATAATTGCAAAAGACGACGTGTAATGAAATGCAAAATGTCGAATATTGAAAGTCTATGCTTGGCTTGTATGCCTACTATTTTTTCTGGATCGCTTCCAAAACGATATGCACATCTGTATATTATCTCTTTGGGAGTATTAATGTGTGTGTCTAAATCTATTGTTGACTAATCTCGCCTACTCACGTGTGAACGAACGGAGTTCCTCGCTTCCTGCCTCTGAGAGTGGGGTTGATTGACCCCTCCTCCAACCTCACTTCGCTTCCAGCCAACATTGTCTGAAGAAGCGCGCCATACATCGACTCATGCTGCATATACACTCACCACACTCCTGTATCACGGACAGTCTTGAGTCTCCAATCTCTAATTCTCGTGTATTCATTCTCATCTCGTAGTTCACTTCTTCGGCGCTCATCACGAGGTCCGAAACAGTTCTATCCGTGTCACCAACATGTCGGATTCAGCAACAGCCACATCCCCACCCACAGATGAATGGAAGCATACGGGTGTGCGTGTTATACCAGCTGATAGCCTAGATTTAAATACTGCTCAGACACCTGGTAACGAGTCCTTCCATTTTCTATCCAACCTCGCTATATCTAGCTCATTACTTCTCCATGTTCCCTCAACTACCCTCAAGACCAAAATTCTATCTTCGAATTCGAATTCGAAATGAACAATCGTTAACACTTCAACCAGGCATGTCCCGCGCTTCAGCCATAAACTTCGCGCGAGTTGGCGCTCAAAAAATCTGGGCAGGCACGGTGACCATCGATGCAAACGCCAAAACCGGCGCACATCATCACGGCCATCTCGAGAGCGTGATCTACGTCCTTAAAGGTAAAGCGCGAATGCGATGGGGTGAGAAGTTGGAATTTACTGCTGAGGCTGGACCGGGAGATTTCATTTTCGTGCCGCCATATGTGCCTCATCAGGAGATCAATGCCATGGAGGATGAGAAGCTGGAATGTGTTTTGATGCGGTGAGTTTGATGGTCTTCTTTCGCAATGGCTGTTCCCATTTTTGGATGAGGAGGCTATGAGACTTTAGGTAGATATCTAGACGCCGAGATGAGCGGGGGATGACGGGCGAAGATTGTAAAAGAAGGTGTGCTGATTGAAAGCAGGAGCGATGGAGAGGCTATAGCTGTTAATTTGCCGGATCTCAAGCCGGTAGAAACACCGGAAGGTGTCAAGTGGATTGATCCAACACATGCAAATTTGCCGGATCATGATGTTTCCCATGACCATACACATAGTCATGATCACTCTCATAGCCATTGAATATGATAACAGGTACTACGAAGAATAGCTTGCTAGTAAACTTACGATCATTCATGCCGTGTTGCTTTCCGGTCGCTTGCGGCTCGTTCTACGGTAAGCGCTCAGTTCTGTTGGGGCCTATTCAACTGGGCTGTGTGCGGTGAGGGCGTTAATACCAAGGCCAGACGGTCGTTTGGGTAACTTCGTCCGTCATGACCGGAAGCGTAACGAATTTTGCCAATTACTCTACCGCTACCAGGGCGACCTATGTTGTCATGCTTCCCTTCCTTGAATTCTTTGAGCAGTGATAATATGGTTGAAATTTCTGGACGACTATTTCCTTTTGCTATCGCTTCCTCGAAATGAAACCTGGTATATGCTTCGTCGAGATTCGAAGGCCATGCGTCCTCGATATCCAGCTCTTTGTCCGGATCTTTATGTGACCCGATCTTGCTGCAATTTTGGGGTTCTCGTCATGTCTAATACCGTTGTCATCAAATGCAGTATTCTTATCCTGGAAATCATGCCCGAAGACTTGGTAGCAAGACAAGACACAATCCGTAATCTGCTTCGGTTCCTCTTTGCTCGTCAACCTAACCCAACCACCCAGAGCTCCCGTATCTACCGGAGAATCTTTCCCTCCAATTGACTTACCATTTCCAGGAGACATACTCTTCATTCAGATAAAAGCCTTCAGGTTATCATCCTTCAAAACCGCGTTCGTCACAGCACCAGAAAGTATCTCAATACACATCTCCACGTCTGGAAAATTCGGAGATTTTATCACCTCCAGGATTCTCCTCTCGATATGCTCGAATTCGGCGCTCGTTTCAGGTTTGACAAAAACTATGACTGTAGGCCATGCTGGCTCGATATGCTCCCTCTGGTGCGCGAGTCGCAGATGGAATGCAATACTAGTAGCTTTTCCCGAAAGTGTCTCTTTCACCATATCAACGATATTCGGCTCCACTTCATCCCTGTATGTTCTTTTTCGTAGTATTGACTAAGAATGAAACGTCAACACGTCGAACGGAGTTTGCTTTCTTTTGGAGTACAGTACTAGAAGTAGAAAACACTAGGGCTCAATCTTTAATATGACCTGGCGGGACTAGGATTTCCGCTCTCGTCGAGAACGAACGGGCTAGTCCTTGTATTCTTGATCCTTGAAATTTGGTTCCTCGCGTCGGGAATTACCAAAATACGGTTATGAAGTATGTAAGAAACGACTAGGTCCGTTGTGTAACTATGGTTTCCATATCAACAGAGAACCCAAACTATCTTTTTTCTTAGCCAAGAGACTTACTTGGACACAGCCTAGACAATGAAGATCCAAATAAACCACATTTCCAACTCATTTCTTCATACATTTAAGCGAAGTGATATTAAGAGATATCCTTTCTCTCTGCTGCCGTGAGATTTATCGAATATGCCCGATCGGAAACCGACTTCATAGACACAAAATTTCTAGCTCAAGCTACTCGATGAATTTTTCATTCATTTGGGGGCCACTCTACACACGCGAAAGATGGTCCTTTGTTAGCTCATCCTCGTGATCTCTTTCTCTCTCTCAGGATAAAAGACGATTGTCTGAGAGCTGCTTCTCTTCGAATCCGAAACGTAGTCCTTGTCTTCAACTCTTCGTTGATGGACCCGAGTGAGTCGAGGGCAAGGGTCCGCAAGCCCACACGCGAGGAATCTGGGAGTCTTGTTGTGGAATTCGGAGTTGAATTTATACTTTCTGTGTTCTTCCAATATTGTTTGCGGAGGCGGGTCTGGTAGAAGGCTCTAAAAAGATTCAATGTAAATCTATATAAAAAAAGCTTTTCGTCTTGAGTAAGATTGTATCCCCCGGCTCAACAAATCCGATCATTCCTACAAAATTATCTTTATCAAGGCTTCTATTGGCGAACGAATCCTAGCTACTTACTAACAATCTATCAATACATAATGTCAATGCCAACCAAACCACAACTAATCATCCGTTTCATGCGCCACGCAGAAGTACCTTTCTCTCCCTTTCTTACTTCCTTCCTCCCTCCCTCTTTCTTTCCACAGCACCTCAACTGACCTACATCCTTCCCTCCAGCCAGTCCATGAAATCGGCGGCGCCGACCCCGACACCAGCATCCGCGATCCAGTTATCTCATCCACAGGGCTCGACCAGTGTCTCTCTTTCCAAGCCTCAGCGCTAAACTCGCCGTATATAACACACATCCTATGCTCTCCGCGCAAATGGTATTCTACAATCGCTTGAGCGGTCCAAACGCTATTACCGTTATCAGTATGCCGGAATTGCAGAATCTGGACTGTGGATTGAATGGAAAGGGGGTGAATTTTGCAGGTCTGGTAGGTGATTATGAAGGTGGTGGTATAGGTGCTGGCTGTGGTGGGAGGGAGGGTTGGAATGATGTTAGTACGTATGGGAGAGTGGAATGGAATGAGAGAGTCACGGGCATCTGGAGTACGGAAGAGGTGCAGTGAAGATGTGACTATATCAGGGGATTTTTGCAGGGCATGTGGGCCTCTTCTGGTAGGAAAAAAGTGGAAGTCGTGGTTGTTACGCATGGCAGCTTTTGGGGAAGCTGGGGAACGATGGTGAGAGGTCGGAGTATGATAAAAGGGGGGTTGAGATATGCTGACTTGTGTGTTTGAAGTAATCATGTTCCCTGATGTGCAACTTTTGAGTTGTGTGTTCGATCAGGGTGGAGGGTTTCGGGAAATTGGAGAAGAGGAGTTGCGCCAGCTTCGCGATTTGGCTGGGAAGTGTTCGAAAACATGATGCACCGCTACGGTATCAAGAGCCTATTATTACTTCTAATATCCAGCTTGGCAGAACTTGGTTAGAACTAGATAGTGTAGAATGTTGAAAGGACAGCTTCCTCTCATTTTACCTGGTGTTTTAGGGAAAGTTTTTCTATGATCAGTATTTTCGGTGGGTAGTTCGGGTCTAATTCCTACTAATTTTCAAAACCACCCATTAGAGGACCCATCGTGTTCATTATAACGAGTGACTTGGAATTGCCTCTCAGTCGACTCAGAGTCAGGTGCCACTGGCATCTGACTCAACTCTACTCAACCCAAATCAATTATTATGCTGCTAGAGGTAGACTTACAAAACTGATCTAATTTGGTAGGGTCAAGTCTAGGTTCCTAACAGGTAAAATAAATGACCAGCTTTACTACTGGTTAAAGTAGTGGCACGTAATTACAGATCTTCTCCTGAATACCAGATAATAATGTGTAGATGAAATAGCTTCAGCAAGAAGGTAGAAAGAGACTCGTTATATCGCCTAAGCTAGCCGTTGTAAGAAGAAGGGTTGCTATAGCTATATTAGGTCCGAGAGTAGGAGGTAATCTTACAATCATGGTTCTCCCAAGTGCCTCTTGTCAATTAGACCCAACAGTCAAGTCAGTCATGTAAGATCATATATGAGAACCACCCGCAACAGTACAGTTACGATACTCGGAGAGCTGTCAATATCACTAATGATTAGTACTGCCGGTTCTTCCAGAAATAAACCACCCGCGAAGGCGCTGCCTGTAATGGCTCATACTTATCGAAATGCGGAGTATCTGTGTATCTCAGTCCGATAAATGACCAAGGTCCCGAATATAAAGTTTGACCGAGTACCAGGTCCTGATACCATTTCGTGCTCTTTCAATAATGCTTGACCGCTTTCCTCGAGAGGGCGATGTGTAAACAACTTCTGCCAAGACCAGCGCAGCGGAGCTCCCGCTCGCTTATTCCTCCAGCCTGAGCCTGATAAAGCTTAGCCGTCTCGTCACATGTCGATAAGAAAGATAAGGTTAGCGGGGTTCGAGACCCCTCTGTTTGCTCTTTCGAAATCTCAACGAGAAACCTCAAGCAGCCACAAACAATAACCACAATTGTACCTACACCAGCAACAAATATACCAATCAATAATCCTCCAGTACAGGAAATACTCTTGAGCTTCGTATCATCTGGACAGTAAAATCGAGGGAACCGATACCAGCAGAGAAAGACGCGTCCAGGACAATAAGCCAACGCGCCGCCGCCACCATGGCCGGTGAAATGGTCCAGGATGAGCCCGCTGCTGGCGTACTGAGCTGGTACGACCGGACCAGACCTATGTGGATTGATCTGGTAGGAGATTATGCTGGGAAAGAACTTTTCCTGGTAGAAGGAGATTCGCTGCTTCGAGAGTGCTTTGAGGATGAGAGAATCGATTTCGCAGGTAAATATGACCCCGCTACTGCCCCTGTCAGGATCAGGATCAAGATCAAGACCCCCAAGTCCCCCGGATTTTCAAAAGATGGCCCTTAGTGGACCTTGACGGGTGTATTATTTCATATTTAGCGGCTTCCACAAAACGGCCTCGCTGGCTGAGTTCCCTTTGCTCTTTTCTGGATGTTAAGAAGCTGCGATGATATCAGATGGAATGCCGCCAAGAATTGACTACATAACATCACCTGATTTTACAGTATTGGGACCATGTCCCTTGTGGATGCATTGCAGCAAAACATCTTTGGAAACAATTTTGTATCATGTACTGACCATCTCCAGGTGGTTTTCAGATATTACACGCCGTGTATGTCGTTGAGCGATTTCTCGAGGATCTCATCAAAAGACATTGCCAGTTCCATATTGCATTCTTCGAGGGTGAGTTATTCATCTGTTTGTTCTCTGCTACAGAAATTGACTTGCGGTGTAGAAAACGCCCAGCTGTGTATCCCACCAGGCGTTTCAGCAGAACACG
This sequence comes from Rhynchosporium agropyri, assembly GCA_900074905.1. Taxonomy (NCBI): domain Eukaryota; kingdom Fungi; phylum Ascomycota; class Leotiomycetes; order Helotiales; family Ploettnerulaceae; genus Rhynchosporium; species Rhynchosporium agropyri. The sequence continues at coordinate 40,834 of FJUX01000051.1, forward strand.
AGGCCAGGTATTTACTTGCAAGATCCGTCATCAAGCGACATCTTACTCGCCATCTTCCGTCGGCATGCCCTAATGTGGTCATCAACACCTTCCCAGCTCTAGAATCCGCAGGTTTCTCGGAATATCTCAATTCTACACCGGTTTATTTCGTAATGACACACGATGGATCCCGGAGAGAATCAAAGAAGTCAGAGACGAGTGGCAACAACCGAAATGAGAAAGTCGCAAAGGCTTCCTTACGTACCATGATATGGTGGTTCAACACAAATGGGCTGAATGCTGCTCTCATCAACCGAATCGAATTCAGAGATTCCAAGGTCTTTACGATGATCGTCGAAAGCTTCACAGCTTCAAGTAAGCTGAAGCTAGCCATGGCTGGGGATCTTATCAAGCGATCTCAAGCTGCGAAGCAATTGCTGAAAGGTTCAAGCGTCACAGAAGCTCTAGATAAGAAGTCGACCTTAGAACCATCCGTTGTCGCAAAGCTTGCTGAAGCATTTTCCGAAGAGGATCTCAGTGAGAGCTATTTCCTTGCAATCTACGGTGTCTCCAAGATCCTCAGACAAGGTGATTCGGACGTATTTATGGCTTCCGCATTCATTCTTCATAGCGTTATTATTAAGAATATTCCGCTATCGCAGCGTAGACTTCCATTGATCACCTTCGATGAGGATTTTGAAGAAGAGGTTGATGAGTATATTACACGCATATCAAACATCTTCAAATTTGCAGTCGAGAATCCCAAATGGAATGAGTTAATGGACGAAGAAGAAATCGAGACAGATGCTATAGATCTTATTGATGGCCGTTTGTTTCGTGTTGTTATCCAAGCAATGTGCGATACGTCCTTTGATCGTGCTCTCCCAAAGAATCTGCAGCCAGACTGGAAGGCCGTTTCTGCTTTAGTGAAAGAGCTTTCAGGACAGGAGCTATCATTGGAAGGTAGTACAGAACCAGAGTCCTCCGAGACCACAGCCACCGAAGCCGACCTTGAAAAAGCTTCCGAGGATCTTGCTGTTTTAGCTTTCTCACATCCTGTTTTCGACAAGCATTTAGAATGTATTCATGTCAAGGCAGACGCATCGCTTCCCGCGCGTATGGGTGCGCTGAAAATCTATCGTGAGACGTCTCACTGGCACAACCACAAGAAGCCCCTGAACCCGAAATATGCGCCTGCCGCGAAGGTCTCGAAATGGAGGTAAGCTTGACAGTCTGCGTGGCGGAGTCAAATCATGCTGCAACTGCTAATCAACAATAGAAATCCGCTCCGTACAAATCAGTTCTACATGAATGAGATGACTTCATACGCTGCCAGTCTCACAGGAGCAAAAGGTAAAGCACTCGATGCCGAAACAATCACCGTCGGCCCGAAAGTCCTCAACAAGGTCATTGAGGAAAAGCCCGAGAAACCTTCCGCCAAGTCCAAGAAAGAGGAGCAAGAGGCCAAGGCTATAAATAAAAAGGGCGCCGCCAAGAAGGGCACAAAGGCCGCCGTTTCTCAACTCTCCAAGAAAGACCAAATGATCGCCGATAACAAGGAGCGCAAGGGCGGAAATGAGGCTGACAAAGCTTTGAATGCATGGTCTATGGTGATGAAGGGTATCGATGTCATTCCGGACGATCAAGATCGATACATCAGGGCCATGGAATACTTGAACGGCCTGGATTCTGCGAAGTCGACATACCTGGAGGCAGAAGTTTACACCTATATTCTTCAATCATTGCTAACATGGTGGTCGACATATTGTAAGGCGGAGAAGAAGCCTCAAGGTTACCATGTAGTTGCACTCATCTGGACCACGATTCGCTCGATTTGCACATCAAAAGCTCCAGTGTCAAAGGAGATTGTTCTGATCATGACTAAAATTTGCACCTTATTGGGTATCACGGATGCGTTGACAGGCTTTGAGCCCACTCCCATCGACCGAAAGCTATCTTTCAACTTCAAGTTCCCTGTTCAGACGCAGAATCTACGAATTGTTGGAACTCAGGCAGAATTTCAGCTGAATTACTGTGGACCATACATGGATCGAATGCTCGATGCTAAACCTGATCCTCGAGTCTCCAGCTTTGTCCCTGATGGATGGCAGCGAGATGTGCTTGATCAGCTTGACTCTAACAAGAGTGTCTTTGTCGTGGCCCCTACGTCCGCCGGAAAGACTTTTATCAGTTTTTATGCCATGGAACAAGTTTTGAGAGCCGGTAATGATGGCGTTCTTGTGTATGTCGCGCCAACGAAGGCACTTGTGAATCAAATTGCTGCTGAAGTTCAAGGTTCGTCAGCCATATTGTGTTACAGCTCACTCTACTAATATCCTGTAGGCCGATTCTCCAAGAAGTTCCCTGTTCCCGGAAAGGGCGTCTGGGCCATCCATACTCGCGATTATCGTGTCAACAACTCCACTGGATGCCAGATTCTTGTCACCGTTCCTCACATTCTACAGATCATGTTACTTTCGCCCTCAAATGCCAACTCATGGTCAAGACGTGTCAGCAGAATCGTCTTTGATGAAATCCACTCCATTGGAAATGCTGAAGATGGTGTTGTCTGGGAGCAGCTTCTACTTCTCGCGCCTTGCCCAATCATTGCACTATCTGCGACAGTGGGAAATCCAGGACAATTCAACGACTGGCTCACGGAGACACAAAAAGCTTCAGGGACAGAAATGAAGATGATCCAGCATGGTACACGTTACTCAGATCTACGCAAATACATGTATGATCCTCCGAAGAGCTTCCGATTCTCTGGGCTTGGAAAATCTTTCGGAGTCGGTCTTGGTCTTGATGGTTTAGTCGGATTCAACGCTTTCCACCCCGCTGCCAGTCTAGTCGACAAATCTCGTGGCATGCCAGATGATTTGGCTTTCGAGCCTCGTGACTGTTTGACGTTGTGGAAGGCTATGGTCAAGTTCCAGACCCCAGAATACCCAGTCCCAGCGTCACTTCACCCAGAAAAGGCACTTCCAGCTTGTGTCCGTAAAGCTGACATTTTTGCTTGGGAAAAGTCTTTGAAGAAAGTCCTCGTGCAATGGATGGCTAGCAAGACATCTCCTTTTGATAAGGTCGTTGAATACCTGAGCATACCGGCACCTATCGAGGCAGCAGAACAAGTTCCATCCTCTACCGCCTCGACTGTCACTGGTGCCGATACTTTCGATCCCCTGGATCTGAAATGTACCACACTGCCATTACTGTTTCAGTTGCACAAGCGTCGTGCCCTTCCTGCTATCCTGTTCAACTACGACAGAAATCAATGTGAGGAGATTGCTGCGTCAGTGTTGAAGCAATTGGTGGATGCAGAGACACAATGGAAGGAAGGTCCAGCATGGAAGAAACTTATGGATGGCTACGAAGAATATAAAGAGATGAAGGACAAGAAGGGGAAGAAGCCTGCCAAGCCAGTGAAGAAAACGAAGGATAATGATGACGAGGGCGGCTCCAAGATGGACCGCATGCGTGAAGAGTCTTCTGATGGGGCATCCAAATATGACCTATTTGATCCTGAGGCCCCACAGGCAGAGTTCTCCTTCGCCAATCCGAAGCAACTTCAGAAGGCCGAATTGGACGAGTATGTTCGCTCACTACGCTGGAAGCACATTCGAGAGGAGTTGATCGAGCTACTGAAGAGGGGTATCGGTGTTCATCACGCCGGTATGAACAGGAAGTACCGACAGTGTGTTGAGATGCTGTTCCGCAAGGGTTTCTTGAGGGTCGTCATTGCCACAGGTACCCTCAGTCTCGGAATTAACATGCCTTGCGCCACTGTTGTGTTCAGTGGTGATTCAGTTTTCCTGACTGCACTGAACTTCCGTCAAGCTGCTGGTCGATCTGGACGTCGTGGATTTGATCTCTTGGGTAATGTTGTCTTTCAAGGCTTATCTGAGGAGCGGGCTAGCCGACTGCTCAGCTCTCGCCTTCCAGATATGACTGGACATTTCCCCATCACGACAACTCTCGTGTTGCGACTATTCACATTATTGAACGATTCCAAGAGCTCACCCTACGCTGTAAAGGCCATCAACTCCCTGCTTTCTCAGCCGAGATTATATTTGGGTGGACAGAGTTTCAAGGAGCAGGTCTTGCATCATTTGAGATTCTCCATTGAGTATTTACGCAGGAATGAGCTCCTTGGACCGCTTGGTGAGCCTGTCAATTTCACGAGTTGTGTTTCCCATCTCTACTTCACAGAGAATTCCAGTTTCGCTTTCCATGCTCTTCTGAAGGGAGGATACTTCCACGTTCTTTGCGAGGATATCGATACCAAGACCGACATGGTTCTGCAAAAGATGATCCTGGTCCTCAGTCATCTGTTCGGACGACGCGTGACTCGTGAAGTCGATGATGCTGAAGAGGCTGAAAAAATCAAGCGGTCTCCATCTATCGTATATCTGCCAGAAATGCCCGAGGATGCTGCCAAGATTCTTCGCACGCACAACAAGGACACTCTGGATATTTTCACGACCTATGTCAAGACATTTGCTGCGCAGCATATCAAGGATGACGAGCGATACTTGCCTTTGACAAAGACCCCTGTTGGACTCGCACCTGCTCCAGTCAATGGTACCAATGGAACTGCAACCACCAACGGAAATACCAATGGCATCAAGGTCGAGGAGCCAGCTGTCAAGTTTCTTCCAACACTCCCCACGCCCCGTGCACGTTCAGCTTTCGTAGCGCTTTCCGGTCTTGGTGATGATTTTACGACTATTGAGGATCTTTGCACATCCACTCGTGAAGGTGTCTTCCTTGAGGCTGCTGTTATTCCCCATCTCGAGCTCCACCCAGATGAGACTAAAACACCACTAAACTCATACCTTTTGGACTTCTTCATGCATGGATCTATTGTTCCCCTAGAAGAGGCAAATGGTATCCGCAAGTCTGATGTAAGTATCAATTCGTCTCTCCTTGTCTTTGACTGTAACGAAGAAAATGACCAATACGTCTCCAGGTTTGGTTCGTGCTCAACGATTTCTCTATGGTCCTCGCAACCATTGTTACATCTCTGGCCCTCCATCTAGGCCTAGGTAGCGATGCCGACCCTGAAATGCTCGACGTAATGGGTTCTGGCGACGCCGCCGAAAATGAAGAAGACGCCGAAGTAGCAGCCGCATCCATCGCCGAGCCAACCGCTACCAACAACTCCGCCTCCGGATCTACCCAACCAGCTTTTGTCAAGAAGAAGAAGGTCGTTGAAGATTGGGATGCGGGTGAAGATGCGCTTGTTGCTGAGGAGGAGTACCTTAAGGGTGAAGGATTGAATGGCACAGGTGCGACGGATGATGAGGAGTATGACAAGTTGATGAATGTCTACAAGGCTTTCAGAAAGTTAAAGACAGAGTTTGATGAGAAGTTTAGGGTCATTTGGGCTTAAAGTGTTGGTTGGTTGGATGTGGTTAAATGGATGTGGTTGGATGGTGACGAATAATTGGATAGATTGATGAGAAGACCTGAAAAAAATAGTTTGGTTCTGTCAGAGTTCGGTACTGCATTTTATCGGGCATGCATAGAGTGAGGAAGATGGATAGAAAATTGGTGATGAGGATACATACAAGCATGGCAGAAGAATAATGATTCCGTACACTTTCCCGTTCTTTCGAAAAGGAGATTTTAGTGGTAAAATCATCAACTTTTCCAGTAATTGCCGCAAGTGTTATTCTATGAGAAAAGGCAGATTGATATTTCGCCCTCCTCCGAGCATATTAGGGTTCCTTGGGCGTCGATTTCTCAACCCGGCCTAAAAAGGGGGACGGAGTATTCAGAATCACGTGCATCCAACCATCCATCATGAAACGTACCTTGTTTCATCGTTCACTGCGATCTGAAGAGCGCTCTGTTCAACGACCGGCATTCTCTCTTCATTTTGAGTTTAGATTGCATCGCACTTTAATAATAGCTTTGAAATCGGTGCCAAGCATGGAGGCCACGCGATATCGACCTCTAGTCTCGCTTCTTTTGTTGACTTCTACGAGCTTGGTTCTCGCTTGCGGAGCAGTGAGTGTGGGCCATAACGTCAAAATTCTGGAGAAAAGGGGTTATTGCCCGGTGAATTTTCTTTCCCGTGATAACGAAGTAGATATATGTCTATCGTTATGAATCCTGATTCAATTTCACTACAACATGAGTTGACCCACTAGTGGGAAACTTCAAAGCAAAGTCTTTTCTACTATTAGACGACTGCAAGAGAACGAGTCCCGCTAGTTCTTGAAAATGGATCATTAACCGAGGATAGCTCGGTAGCACGTGAGTCTTCGATGTAACCTCCAAAAGGCTCCAATGATATATACAAGCCGACGCGGCCTCATGCTCACCTACCAACATCTAAACAGCACCATCACCGTAACGCCCATCCCCTCCAAAGGCCTCGGTCTCCTCGTCCTCGTCCTCATTCCCCGCGAAACCGGCATAATCCTCGAAAATTCCTTCTTACAGTCCCCATCCCAACTCTCGTCCCCGGGAAGGGATACTCTCTGTCCGACATGTCCCAGCACCTCACCAGCTTCTTCTCAGCACTCTCACCCTTCCAACAAACCATCGTCCCCACACTACACAGCCGCTGTTTCCCGGGGGGCTCCACCTCCACCCCTACCCACTCAAATCTGCTAACGATCTTTCGAAGCAACGCCTACAACACGGTTCTTCCGGCGTCGGATTATTCCCTCTAATCGCGCGGATAAATCACAGTTATCGCCCTAACAGCGTGATTTCCTGGAGTGAGTGATTACAGAAGCGCGTTATTTGCACCGGAAGAGATTTTGAGGTCTGGGAGGAGATCACGGTCTCTTATATCCGCTTTTGAAGAATAGGAAAGAGAGAAGGGGAAGGTTGATGCAGTATGGTTTTGACGGGCCCGGAGTTGATTGGAGAGGTAGTGAGACTGCTAGATCGGCTTCGAGAGGGATTTTGGGCAGATACAGACTTCAGGGGTTGGTTCTGCCATCTGGAGAGCCGTTAATGAGATGCTCTGGTATGTATTCGTGTTTGTGAAAGTTGTAGTGAATATTGCCAAATTTCTAAGTTATAATCTGAGCTCAGACGCAACTTAATTTTGCGAAAAGAGAACAAAATTATTATTAAACAGTGGGAAAACACGTGAGAATTACCCACCTACTTATCGAGGAGCGAACGATTGTAATAGCTCGATTGAGTATCAAATATGTTGGAGTAAGCAGCGACCTCCGCACTTGCTGGATGTGGTCGTCGGCTTTCCATTAGAGTGGATGATGAATCGCTGTCAAGGCGGACCCAATTATTCACTGGCGAAGCGTGACCTCGCCAGGGCTACCAAGGTCAAAGACTTGTGGATAAAGAGTGACAACTCAGTGTTGAAGTCGCGAAACTATTACATGATATTGCCTGAAAGTATAGTTAATGCCACACAACATGTTGATGACTTGACGAGTTGACAACAAAGCCAAGTTCCCAAGTCACTTCGCCCGAGACGATTTTGCCTATCCTTTTGATGAGTTTTGAGAAAGGTGTGGCAGACTTTGTCTTTCCAGCACTGCTTCATATTAAAATCTTCAAATTTACATGTAGAACAACAATATTTTCCTCCTTTTGGAACAACAACCACAACAACATCAAATCCACCTTGATCTCAAGTATCATGCAGTACATCTGTTAGCTGCAGCACCGCAATCATGGTCTGGGATCTGAATGATCATTCCTCGAAGATGAAGGAGCAGCTTCGGCAAGTTCCTATTTTGCTTACTGTTCTAGCTTCGATCGAAAATAAGTAATACGTGCTGACTTCTCTAGACGCAATTTCCCTCAATATCTTCCCCATCCCGTAGTCCCTGAAGAAAGGCTCTACAATCCCCATGGATTTCTATCACCATGCGATAAGAGCAACTGCGGATTGTGCTTCGAACAGTTCAGACCCGAAATTTAAGCCAAGGTACCCGGGTCGGTGGTTATTCGGATGCATTGACAAATGAAGAAGCTATGAGCATGGCATTGAACTTCAATGTTCGCATACAAGATGCTCTGAGATATCTCCAAGAGCAACTTGAGCTTAACGGAAATACGATCTTGAAACGTTGGAAGAAGAAAACGATAGCAGAGCGGGCGAGCTTCCTCCTCAACATCGATCCATCAATGTGGAAAACTCAATGGTCTGATGTGCAACTATACTCCGACTCCGAAGATGCCCGGATGGCAATGTTTTGGGATGGTGCGTCTGGGTAGTGCGATGAGGGTTTCCTCAGAAGGCCTTATCGAAAGACACTCTTGGTACCATTCCTCAATCTTGAATCCCTCACGAAAGATCCGATGAGCCTACATAGCCTTCTATACTATCGTTCCCAATACTCTCCACAACAATGGTCGAATTTTGACAACTTCTTACTCGACCAATAATGGCACATTGGATCGCTTGCGATCAGTTACAATGCTGGTGTTATTTGTCTTGGAGTGGGTGAACTGACGTATGGAGCGTGGAAACCTTGGGTAAAAGAGGAACTGCATAGCCACATGAGCCTCGGAGATCTACGGGGCATCCTGCTACTTGAATCACAGCAAAATCTACTGTGCTTTCTGAGAACATGGGTAGAAAAGCTATTAGAAGGGTTTATTCGACAGGGTGCAGACACTCAATCAGAGCGTCTCAAGATTCTGTTTGACAATCCATTGACAAGCTCGACCATAACCTGTTTGCGATCCTTCCGACCTTCGTCAGTGTTTCTCAACCAACCCTTCTCTGCGCAACCACTATTCGATATTGGTACCCTTTGCTCGATTGGAACACTACAAAAGACTCTAGTTGGTGATCATCTTGCATGTCTTCAGACGGACGCAAAGTACATGCGCAAGCATATTGCCGATATACTCAAGGGGGAAACTGGCGATCTTGTCTGGCAAGAAAACAAAAGCGGCATGGTAGGTCAATGGATCATGAAGGATGCGGCTCGATTCTTGTCTTGGGATAGAATCTGCGAAGAGGCAGGCAGGCTTCAGGAACTCCACAGCATATACCAGGGTGATATTTCCACAGAAGAACCCTTACCTACTGCATATAGGAAAGCTCTGGCCGGTCTGAATGCTTTGCTCCTGGAAGAAGCAAGATGGCGATGCGCTTTTCTCGAACGTACCCTTCCAACTCGGCCTGGATTTCGAAAACATTACAAGCTTGTATGGAACCAAAGGAAAGGATATGTAAAATGCAAGACGGCGCAGGCAGATGCTTTTGAGCATTGTGCCACAACCTTTTCGACAGATCGACTAGAGTTCTGTCTGAGAGTTCTCGTTCAAGATCCCTGGATGAATCCTGGATTCTGGGACCCGGAGGCTGACTGCTCTGAGAGACTTGGTAGGCGGTTTGATCCATCTGTCATCTGTGCTATGCTTAATCAGCACCTAGAGGAGAGCTACAAACAGGGATTAAAAGAGGAGATCTCGAGACTGGACCAGATTCTGTACGATTCGTACACCGACCTGTATGCCATATTTCACACGATGTCAATGTTGCGACTGCATCAACCCACGTTTAAACCAAAGCACGTTCGTTCAATCCTCCCTCAAAGGCTTGGAGATATGTTAAAAAGGAACTGTATCGTCACACCGAAATAGATATTTCTCGATATGATTCCTCTGGCAAATGGGTTGAGACTGGTCCCAATAAGTCATCGATAGTACAAGACTTCAGTTCAGATGGCTTGAGCGCAGCCATGGCAGACTTCATGAACGTGCCAAGTCAGAAAGCAGCACGCTTCACAGATGATTCTTGGTTGAAAAGGAGCAGAAATGAGCGGGATAAGATGAATAGAATTTGGGCAGAACTGGGAGAGCAGCACATGCGGACTTTGAAACACATTGGCATTGGTTCCGAGGACACTCAGTCAGACATGAAGTTCTTTTCTTTTGCAAACAGTTCAGAGCATCTCGCAGAAGTCACCCAACAGGAAGACGACATCTTAGCAAAGATCGCCACTAAAGCTGTGGAACAAGCCGCCAAGGAAAATCGTAAAATTGATAAGGCTGCCCTCCAAACACATTGGGGCGAAGAGAAAGAGCCGTTATTCGAGGCTTCTGGGCCAAAGGTCAAGCCTAAGACACGAGGACCAACTGAGACTCGTCACAGAGACTGACTCCCCTCCAGAGATCGAAAATCCAGAGCTAAAACCTATAGTCGCAGTCAATAAGCGAGCTCTATCTGTGTTCAAGGCTAAGTTTCCAGGCGATAATCTTGAAGACAGATCCAGAGCCATTGATTGGGATGTCTTCGTCAACGCCATGTCTGAGGAGGGTGTTGGATTCATCGCTCGTCACAGTGTAGGCGCATCTGCGTACACTCTCGAGCCGAATGAGAAGTCGCTGTGGGTTAGTAAGAGAGCAATCAGCTTCCATAAGCCGCACCCAGAACACGTCATCGACGCAATAACAGTCATGGCACATGGAAAGCGGATGGCCAAATGGTTTGGGTTGGGATGAGGGAACTTTTGTGCAGAAGAGGTGAGACGGTGCTGCAGGATACTAGATGCAGAGATATGATGAGCTTTGTGTTTGATATGGTAGTGGGAAGATGCATGTCTCTGCTTTGGAGAGCCTAAAGAGCACGTTGTATTTGTAGAGGGGGAATAATATAAATTTCTCCGAGGCTAGCCGCCCTCACGTCCACAGGAACATACTCTAAACATAATTCATCGAAATCCCCAAATTTGTCCTGATCAATTTACATACTGTTGTAATCGCCTGATCAGGTTTCTTCACGACATTCACAGCAATGATAACGGTCAGGTGTTTGCGGATGCTATCTATTTAATATATAAACACTCCTCGCACAGTCCTATATTCATCACCCAAGCCGCAATTCTCCCAAAACGCTGCCCATATAAGAAGAATTCCGTCCTCACACCTACATCGTACCTACAAAGCCATGCCCGTCTCGTGCTCACACGTCCTGAGAGTTGAGGACGCAACGCCATTCCCTTCCGACCGAACATTCAGTACAATTGCAAGCAGCCTCTAGAAACCCTCGAACTAAGGTCAAATATCTCAAATGACAGCAATCTCTACCTTAGCAACAACATCAACAACAACAAGAACAACAACAACAACAACAACAACAACAACACCCATCCAACCAATCCCAATCTCCTCACTATCCTACCTACCTACCTACCTACCTTCCAACCACAAACTTCTCATTCGGTCGTTCCCAATATATCCAGCCACTTTTCTCGCCACTTACCAAGTAAGCTTGTGTAGAATTCTTTTAACATGGAAGAGGCGAAAAGGCATCGAACAGGCCATGGGCGGGCCCATCAACCGACTGTCATGTGCTCTAAAGCACTTTTTGGCAAACACGCCTTGACTGCGTTATACCTCGCTGGAGTGAGGGTTAGATCATGGAATTGGAGGTCGGGGACTCGGTCTTGAGATTTAATTGTGTTTCAGACTTGGTGTGAGTGGGTAGAATCCTTCATCGAGCTCGAATACGTAATCAACGGGTTTCCTAAAGATATCCACAGGTAACAAGTCAGTCTTCGGCCGCCCTTTCAATGCATTTATCCGATAAGTTAGAGCAACATATCACTTCACATTACCCCCGGATCAAAAATATGATTGGGAGTGTGTTTGAATCATGAATTACTAATTACTAATCTCGGCGAGCCTCTTCTCTTCTTACACCCTTGAACCGCGATCCAAGAAGCTCGCTCTGATCCCCAAAATCACCTCGAGTATCCCGCAGCATATCCAGCCAGCAAAGCATACTCGTACATTAAAAGTGAAAAGAAGCGCGATCCCTCAAACTCTCAGGGATTCCGGGCGCAGAAAGTACAAAGTCAAAAGCCATGTACGATTTTTCCCGTGTAGTATGTACAGTGCAGTAAAAGCGCATATTGTACGTGCGCGTCGTCAGTCGTCAGTCTTGACCATTTCGTCGTGTTGGCCGAAAGGTGCCGGTGTGTGTTACCAATTTCAAAATTAGGTAAAGTACCACATAGATATGGATGCAGTGAAAAAGAACAACACCAAGTACGCCGTCGCTACAGTTAAGAAGTGAAATTTAGAAGCGTCATTACTCATAGGAAGTAAGCAATGAGTAAGCCGACCGCAGCAAGGCCTGCACCAGCTGTTCCAGAATTGACGACAGCGTTGTTGGAAAGGACTGGACCGCTGGTAGACGATGCAGGTGGTCCGACTGGAGTAGCTGTTGCTGGTCCGTGAGTGTATGTTGGGTTTGTCCCATTAGTACCAGAGTTGGAGTGTCCACTACCAGTTCCCGATGGTTGCGCATATGTGGACTTGATGGTTGAGAGAGTGCTTCCTGTGGTCGTAGGGCAGTATGTGGTTGTGTATGTGATCGTGCTGGTTGTAGTGGTTCCATCGGTGACGCATGTGGTCGTAGTTGTACCAGTCTCTGTGATAGTCGTGGTTCCGTTCAAGCTTGGGTGAGGGGTGTAGGTTGGGATTGGGTTTACAAATGTCTTGGTAATTGTTGGCTCAAGTGTAGATGTTGGTGGACCAGGATTGATGTATGTAATCGTCGTGGTTGGCCCGGTGGGATATCCCGGAGAAGTGGTCGAGGATTGAACAATTGGTGTGCAGTTTGGAAGAGTAAATGTGCCGTTGTAGGTTCCGGATCCACCTTGGACAATGCAGTTCTTTGCGCAAGCTGCAATACCACTGGTGGGAGTCGACTGCCAGCACTGGGATGACCGTACTCCAAATGGGAAATACCCGGCGAGATTGTCATTGCAGTTGCCTGGCTGGCCAATACCGTTTGTGCATCGGATGATGATGTTCGTGCCTAGAGAGTCTCCAGCGCAGAATGCTCCATTGGGCTTGTCTGCTGGGCAGATGAACTTTCCAGTCTTGTCATCACTATTCTAGGTTAGTTGTTAACGAGAATTGAAAAAGAAGGGAGACTCACTAAGTGACTTGAGCGCTGGCAAAGGCAGCCGTGGCGACGACAAGGAGTGCAGAGTACATCATCTTGTCTGTATTCGATGAGAAGTACTCGAAGATGATTTTGGAATTGTTTGACGGGGGTCTAGGAGCAAGCGAATGGTATTGTTATTATTGCTTAGGTCTGTGAGCGACAGTGGGGTAGATGAGGATAGTGATATTCAGAGGTAGGATTGTAGCGATAAGTGTATTATGGTGAGAAATGATCTGACATGAGGAAGGCACGTCTTTATATCGGCCTTCGGTGGCTGTTGGTGGAAAGATATCGAGTGACTGTCAGTCATGCAATGCAAGCGGCAGCGTGACAAAGGAAGAAATCCTGGGCAGGCGAAGATAAGCGAGGATTACGAAGGCAGGAGCTGGCCGTGTGGCTGAGCTACACACCTCTAGCCAAGAATGCATCCAACGAATACGAAGCCATAGTCGGCTGCAACCTGCATACGAAAAGACTCTGAGACTTACTTACTATAGTATAGTACGATGACTCTAAATAAACTTATCGGCTGGTCCGCATGCGAACTTAATCGCAAGGCTGGAGGTGCGTACCTGAAAATCTATTTCGGGTTACTTAGAGATCTACCAACCTCTTCTTTTCTTACTAGAGCCTCATTCCGCCATAAACCTCGCCGTCGATAGCATACCGGTCGAGATTTCACGTCCGGCGTTTTTAAATCGAGTCATGCGTGAGCATTATATTGCGACCGGGTGTTGGTATACGAGACAACATATCGTGAGATGTTCATATAGGACTGACTGGTTGATCGCTTCGGGAAACTATTCTTCGTTTATTTCAAGAAGAGAACACGAGTTAATAAAGAGAACTATTCTCGTGCTCTTATCATGCCATATTCCATAGAAACATATCCCGATGCAAGACAACTACATCATATCATAGTGGCAGGGGGGAGAATGCATCGTGGCTAACACATTCGATATCCCACTAATTTGTGCTATTTGACGAATCACAATTTATATCACGACGACCCCTCGGACGCCTCCACGCCACAGATCTCAAGCGGGCAACGGAGAGACAGGTGCAGTGAGTGGAGGTGGCATGAGGATTGACAACTGATGTTTCCTCACGCAACCTCAGATTATTTCAGACCATTACTTACTTGATAAAAGAAGAGCTTTCCATTGTACGTTTCTCTCAACTTCCATTTTCTCGTATTCCACATTCCTCCAAATATAGGAACATCTTCATCCGCTCGCAACTATTCGTTATCAGTCATCAATCGCCACATCTCACTCATCTACTCACACCTCGGCTCCGGACCCAACCTCGTATTATTTATCCCGCTCTCACTACACCAACCACCCACTATGTACGAATCAACCGTCAACTTCACTCTCGACACGATTTGCCCCGTAAGCAAGCCTTTCCCCTTACGTTCCGGCGGATTCACCTTACACAGTAATTCCAACACGCATGGACATTGGCTGATCGGAACAGTGGACATACTTGGCCAAGAAACGGTAGGCTATTGAATTTATAACGCGGGTTTTGAATGATGGGACGAATATTGGCTGATTATTGGAAACGTTGCATAGACTGGATGAAGGCAAGTAAATATCTTCTTTGTTCTTGTTTATCCGGCTCTTGGGAGAAAGTCGTCCTTTCAATCCAATTGATCAAAGGTCATGTGATCGATTCAGGACGTGACTCTGAATCTAGTCTCTTCACCATGCAGCGTGTCTTGCAAGATCCTTGTACTAGCTACTTGTGAATTACGAGTTGCTGACCATTTGTAGCTCTTCGTATCGTCCGTGCTACAGATGCATCATCCAAAGTAAACTTCACGGTGGTCTACCACCCATACCAGCTCTACCCAGGAGCGAGTGCAGAAGGAGAAGACAAATATGAATGGTACAAGAAATCAAAGTAAGTCTATCTCACCAACCCAAACTCTTCGTAAGCATCCGAATTGACATTTATCAGGTATGGGGACTCCGAAGAAAAGATGAAAATGTACGTCAAGCTCATGACCGCCTACGGCTCCACCGCCGGCATAACCTACAAGTTCGGCGGCACTGTAGCCAATACGCTCCCCTCCCACCGCATCATCCAACATTTCCAAGAGACCAAAGGACCAATCGTAGCCGACAAGCTCATTAACTCTCTCTACCGCCAATACTTCGAGGAAGAGAAACATCCTAGCAGTAAAGAGACGCTGATGGCTGCTTGCAAGGAAGCTGGCATCGATGAGAAAGATGCTGAAGCTCTTATTGGAGATGAGAATGAGGGACTGCAGGATACGAAGATGAAGATTAGGGAACAGGCGGGGAATGGAGTTGATAGTGTACCTTTTGTGGTGGTTGAGGGGAAGAGGAGGGATATGACGCTGACGGGAGCGCAGGAGGTGAAAGATTATGTTAAGGCGCTGGAGCAGGTTGTGAAGGAGAGCAACTAGGTCCCAGAGAAATATCGGTTGCCTGGGTAGCATATTGAAAATCTAAATTTCCCTCTGTGTCTAAATTTACTTCTCCTGGTACAAGCTTGGAAAGCGTACCAGAATTCGTGTACGATATATGAGTAGCTCAGTCATAATTTATATGATATGCGATTGAGCTTCCACAAATGTAGATTCGACCTGAAGCCTCGTTTTATATCTTCAACCTTAAAGATTTTTCTAGGGATATAATCAGTATATCTATTTCAGAGGTAAAGTGTTTTCGTTTTACTGAGAATATGCATGACTCTCGCTAAATATAACGAGTCACTTGGTTAGATGTGCTTTCAAAAAAATATGTGCATGCAATTTCAAAGTACTGCTCGCCCACGGGATATGGCTGTCGAAGGTATCCCTACTGCCATTTGTACCGCTACTACCTCTTATAAACTGCTACCATGTCGCCATTGCAACCACAAAGAGCAGCTTTACAAAGCTTTTCACCGACGTCGATTACCGTCTCAACCTTGATTATCATGCGAAATATCAAGTATAGAGTATCTTTATCCCTCAGCAGCACAGCTTAGATCGTCAGGTATATCCTCCAAGTCCTTCTACGACACTGAAGACCATGCGACTCTTGATAACTTGCTACATTTATACGCTCCAACTCTTCTCTGAATCTATTTAATCACAAGGCTGGCAACTCACGCCAAATGATTAAATCTTCTTGAAGGTATCCTAATTCTGTAAACTTTGCCGCCTCCACACAATGCAGGCGTCGTTGATATACTTTAGTATGGTATACACTGCCACCGACTTGGAGGATAGACAGCTGAACTGTGGTCTTCCTCTCTACAGCCACGCTACACCTAGCCTATAAAAAATTCCCAGGAAGCTCTCCTGAACCACAAGTTTCCTTTCTCTGAGGACATAACTTCCCCGGCCCAAGCATTTTAGTCAATATGTAGTTGGTCCTGCAGCCAAAATCAAACTTTTAAATTATGCGAAAGCAATTACTTGGTAGGTAAAATACCCTCTTTCAATGAATTATACAAAGTAGGGCTTGCTGTAGTGCTGTCAGAGTTAGTATTACTTGTCATCTACATTACGCCTACCATAGAAGCACTGTCTACATTCAGATCACCCATCCCACTTCCGACGATAGCTCCCAGCATTTGAGAATGACGTCGTCTCTTGTCTCTTTCTCGAGGGCTGAGGCGCGCGACTGAGGTGCAGGTATTTCGGTCACATGAAAGCAACGTTCCAAGCATGAGGTATAATTCGCAAATCAACAAGCTCATGTGCTTCTCCCATCTCAGGATTCAAGTTTCGCTATGAATAGGATTCCGGGGAACAGTTATCGCTTTTCGTAGACCCCGAATGATTCGAGTGGTGAGTTTTTCTTTCGAAATTGAAGGCTTCGGTATTTCCCTTTCTGCCTGTTGTGCTACGATGTCTTCCTTCAAATGGAAGTCTTTTTCACGCTGTGCATTATGCAGGAGTTTGGTGGTTAGAATCTAATGTTCGATGCGGCGTTTCGACATTGTCTTATCCTGTATGGCACCTCTGCAACGTTGGTGTTTGGTAGCCTTGACTATCTTATCAACTCCTACACACCTTCGTGTATATCTATCCTCCTAGTCACTCCAGTTGATCTATCTGCCAAACGTCACCAGACCCTCCCCATTTCCTATCTAGCACTTTTATCATGGGCGTGGCGTAGCGTTTCCCGCGCTATCTGTGCGGGTTCGAGGAGAGTTTTGGAGGCTTCAGGGAACGTGAATGACTACTGGTATATTATGTCTGCGTCAGCTTCATCCTCTAAAAATGGCCCCGATTGTATATGGAGTCGTGCTCGGTAATTCTTTAGCATTTTGCCTCAAGGTGAGCAGGTGCTGTGAGTTTTAGATTCTCTTTTCCTGTGGGCGGGTGTCGGACAGCCAAGTTTGGGCTTCTCTCGTTGGAGGATGGTGGTTTTCGAGTCTGTCGGCATTCTAGAAATTAAGCTCTGAGTTTACGAGCCAGTTTCAGGCTGGTTTCATCTTGTCATTTTTTAGAGAGGGAGACCTCCATTTCAATCTGAATGGATCTGCAAGGACGTTTGTGGAACCAGTCGGGCATAGCAGATCGGGGCGTCATGTTAAAGGGGTGAGCATTTTCATTTCGTTGATGACGTCGATTGTCCCACGTATCTTTGTGGAAGTTGGCTGGCATTCTGTTGTTGAAGAAGGGCTGTACGTCTGCCTATTTGGTGGTCATCTGCGGTTTATATACTTCGGACTTGGCAGAATACATGATGTAGACTGCGAAAATTTAAAATAGGTCCTGAGGATTGTTATGTCTGTGCTTGGTAGAGTTATTGTGCATGAAAAGTATATGCAAGTCTCAGGAGGAGGAAGCTGGGCGCGTGCTGAGGAATCAAATTTCAAGTGAGGCTTTACATATCACGTTTAGCTCATGGTCATTGGTCGATGGTCACACTTCTGGAGAGATAGTAGAGAAAAAACACGCTCAATTATTATATCTAATATTATATTGTGAAGAACCATCGTATGGAGGAAGGTATCCAGCTTCATCATGTAAACTCTAAATAAGCAAGACACATATTTCAAAGGATGTGTGATAAGGAATGTTGCCCAGCTCCATCGCCGAACTCTATTGAATAGAAGACGACATTTGGAAAGGGCAATTTGATCTTACTCCACCACTAGGATATCCGAGATCGCCAGAGGCGACAAGGACATTCCCGTAATGAGACTCTCCGGTCATCCTAGTATGCTACAGTTAGCATAGTTTCTGTCTAAGTTAAGCTGTCAAGCTCCAATTTCTGAAGTCTCAAAATTCTATCGACTTGAGCCGTCAGGAGGCACAGCCCCGCTGTCCTTGATTCTGACAAACTCACAGCCTCCGGCCTACGAGGAAGATGATTGAGACTTCGAGCTGAGACGGGTGTCAAATCCACCGGAGTAGACAAGATACCTTTTGCAAGGGGGGTGAATCTACCTCGCCAACAACAACCACAAGTTCCTTGGCTCAGAATTCCGAAATCACTCTCTCCCGATCAAGTCAGTTATTCTCCCAGGTTTTACCCTTCAAGAAAGGTCGAGATGATCCTTGAGGTCGAACAACATCATCAATGAGCGAGCCCAAAGAGAGAGGTTGAAAGATCAAAGCCCCCAAATCCCCACTTGTCCAACACCACTGGGTGGGATGTAACCTTGCATCTCGTAACGATGGTGACTATTACACACACGATGACTTGTATTGTGCCCTGCAGCAACGGAGGAAGGTGCGATAGTTCGACTCCGGGTACAACCAGCAGTAGCCCGCTATGCCAGGCTAAGGAGGCATGGCTTTTTTGGAAATCGTGGATCACCATCGTGCTCGGAAGGAACTTGGTACTCACTCGTGTTGTTGAGAGCGCCATATGGTGGAGATTTTCGTCTCGATGCTATGAGAGCGCGTCATATTGATGGAAGATGAGGGGAAGGCGGTGGAAGCCGGGGGAAGTGGGTGAATTGAAGGTGAACTGTTGCGCCCATGAAGGAGGTGGAAGTCGAAGATGGAAGAAGAATTGAAGAAAGAGATGAAGGATGAAGGTACAAGAAAGAGAAGTCGTCAAGAAAATACATCAATAAAATGCGTCAAAGAGGTGACGAGGTTGGCTGCAGCTTGTTGCGTTGTTGAAGAATGAGGAGAAACCGTCGAATATCTGAGGAGAGGAAGGGCCTATTTGTAGTCAGCGGTCTACCGCAAAGATTAAGCGATCACCGCTGCCTAGCGCGAGATGGTTGAGAAGCTTCTGATCGAAATTGAAGGTATCTTCAAGTGAATGAAGCGCGCTGATTGGCTGAGATTGTGCGGGTTTCCTGCACAGGGGGGTGCCGATGTCAATAAACAGAGCAAACAAGGCAAACATGACGACCACCGCGTTACCGTGTAAGACCATAGAATGATCTGGAAACTAGATATCCTGCAAAATAATTCTGCTGGATTAACACTCCATCCGGGGAACGGCTGAAAACGAAGCTGCAGCCGTGGGGAAGGGAAAGGGGGCTTTGTTTACTTTTAGTTCGGGAGTTTTGGACTTTACCACATGAACGGCTTCGCACTTCTTTCGCGACTCATCGCCATAATTCATGCATGCAACATTGAATCGAAGTATTTCACGTCTTTTTGGTGCATTGTATACATGCACATTTCCTTTGCCAGGCTTTCAGTTGTGATGAGTCGTTGGTGCCAAGCAATAAGCGAGTAGGGGGTAAATACACCTGCATGCTTTGAACCCGCATACTGATGGGACTGTACAGAGTGGATAGAGATTAACAGGCAAGATCAATCAAAGAAGCAGCTTGATTCTGTGTGAACGCGAAAAGGAGGTCCATTACTCGTCAGTAACATGCTATCTAAAGCCTTCTATTTCCACTTTCTCTCCTCCCTAGCAAGGCTCTGGAATGCAACCAGGCACTCAAACATGGAAGGGGAGTTGGCCAGCGCTGCCGATACTGACAACATCGGTGAGAATAATTCATCGTCTGATGCCTCATCTCTGAATCCGTCCAAGCATCATGCAACTGCATCGTCAAGCACCAGCACCTCGGCCAAAGGCCTCCAATCACACTGTCCGACCTCACCAAAAAGCATCTTAAATACCCATCCCAGCGATTTAAATCCTCAAAGCAGCAGAGAATCGAACATCGGTGTCGAGACAGGTCTGATACGAGCTGAAGGAGATACATGGGATGATGACTTTGCGGAGGTTGATGAAATGGCATTTGACTCTTCAACCTGTCAGAACGACGACGATAAAGACGAGGGCAGTGACTCCGAGGAACACAGAGAAAAGGATGCTTGTGTATCAATCAATTTGAGTTCTCTGCCTAAGCGTGTAGCAGGAAGCGAGGAAAGAGCAATGGAGAGTGTCGAGCGTGCGGAAATTGGGGATACAGTAGGAGCGGATGAGTTTGAAGAAAGGGAAGGAGAGCATCCAAGCTTTGATGCAGGACGAATGACTAGGAGTATGAATCCTAGCCCGCAGCCCCCGTCAGTTGCTGAATGAAGAGGCATAGTATTGGCATTCTAGGTAGATGGGAGGGAGGAAATGGTGTTGGGTTTGGAGAGTGTCTACTGCTCTCTATATTTTGAAATTTCATGACACTGTCATGCCAATAAATTCCAAATTGACGTTCCTAATGTACTGGAATACTTTGTTTGGGTTGATCTTTCCTGTAGCTTGTACTGATTTATGAGCAGAAGGAAGGGAGCGCGTAAAGGTCGCTCCTTCCTCAGCGATTCAAGCTCCTATATAAGCAAACACTCTCCCATTTCCCCATCTCTTCTTCCAACTCTTTTTCCAACTCTTTTTCCAACATCAATTAACCAAAACGAAGTATTCACCGTTACTCACAGCCATCAATCAAGGCATTTCATCATCAGTCAAACTCCACTACCATAAAACCTCTCTATCGCAACATCAATCATGTCTCCCTCAGCTAAGCCAGCTTCCGCCCTCACCAAGAAGCGTACGGCCTCGAAGAGCGAAGAGGGTTTATCAGATCACCCAGAAGAAAACGTATCGAAGAGCGTCAAAGGTAGCACACCTCGCACGCCGTCGGGCAGCTTAAGCGGGACGGTACAAAACCTGTTCTACAAAGATACAAGCAGGGTTGACGTATCGGCACCGGAAGCGATACCAGGACCTCTTCGGAATGACCAAGATACTTCATCTTCCACAGCATCAGGAATGGACGCAGGACCCGAGAATGCGAACCATACAAGACCTGCAGACCCACGAGAACCAATTCCTTCGGATGCCATAGGCTCATTTCTGGGTGCAGAGGAGGTCGTGTCGTCCAATGAAAATCCTGTTGGTCTCACAAACAGTGATACGGGAACTGGAATGATCAATAGAACAACGAATGGCACAAAGGGAGCGGACGCTGCCGGAAATGGAGATCCAGTGAGCTCGGCGCCATCTGGGAGCCAATCGTCGTCCACGAATCCTGTGGTGCTAGCTGAGCTGAAGCCTATGTTGGAGAAGGTACGCGCCGCACTTGGAAGGACAAGAAGAAGTTTTGACACGGCATTACGAACTGTATCTTCGCAACTCGAGAGCATCGAGGCGGCCGTCGCATCGCAAGGCTTGGATCCTGGTAAGCCTAAATCCTCTGAGCAACCTTTAGAAATGACAGCAGGTCCGCAACTTGGAGTCCGGCGGTCCTCCAAGGATCACAAGAGGCTAAAATTGATGCTCGAAAGCTACGCACACTTCCCATCGACCGGTTGCCTTGCCAAGAACGTTCAGACTGGATATATGCAAATTACTTATGGCTGGGTAGTTGAGAATCGGAAACTTTTAGTACAACTGCTGCGTGAAGCAGTAAATGTGAAGATGGTCTCAAGGAATGTTCGACGGAGGAGGAGGGGCAACATCTTGCGGAATGGCTAATGCGCGGCGGATATAAATGCGATCCTAACGTTAAGGCGATATTGACTTTCAGTCCCTCTCCGGACCCTAGTGAATCATCAGAGCCGGACTCGGATGATGTCCATAGCGCAGATGAGGCTACTACTACAGAATCCAACTCCAGTGGCGAGTCTGAGTCCGATTCTCACCCTCAACCTAGTGATAGTCCTGATTCTTCTTCTGAGTCTGAACAATCGTCTGTCTAGCGACGATGTGGAAGACGTGGTAGGCCCACCTTCCGATTCAGGACATGGAGGCAGTGGCCATAACGAATAACAGGACATGTAAATGTCGGAGCGATTGTGGAGAGAAAGAGAAAGCTGTCTGTCTTTCCATGAGAAAGGAGAAAGCTTCCTGTGCGAAGTTAGGGCGCTGATGGATCGTTCATGGATTGTACTTACTCTTGCTGCTTGACTGAGAGGGCTCGTTTGCTCGACTTTTTGTCGCTCTGTCATCAGTGAAAATGGAGTTGAGCGTCACTGTTATCCAGGAGGAAAAGCGTTACATTGTAATTTAGCACAAGACGAAAGCATCGATAGCTACTGTATCAAAGCGTCAGCAAGCGAATGAACGAAGGACATTTTATCTCACAAGTCATTCCACACCAGCCGTGACTTATCTGACTGCGCTTTGCGGTGGCTTCCCCTATTACTTTTTGTGATGTCGTTTGTTCATAGCTGCATTTTTACCTATCACCTGAAACTCATCAACCTGAATCTCCCTCTCGGACTCAAAACACCCCAGCAAATTCTTCGCATTCTAAGCTCGTCTGCTCATCTACATCTATTCCCTACTCAATGCTCCAAGCTGACTCCGAGCCAGCTAGCCAGCCAGCCATGTTTGCAACCGAGTTCTCTTCATCCGTACCTATCGAGACCCTACGTACTCTGCCTGCGAAGCTGATTTTATTTAGTGTGCTGTGTGTGTGTGTACGTTGATACTCAGTTTACTCATCCCGCACCTTTCCAGATTGGCTCTGGGCAAGGAAGTTGGGGGGTGGAGGTGGAGGTGTGTGTGTTAGATATAGAGAGCTCTGATATGATATGATGTGATCTGATGTGATGTGATGTGGCATATAAGGCAACGACGGGTCGCGGGTTGAAGGGTATAGCGAGAGATGGCGTGGATTTTCATGTTTGGATTCTGGTTTGGATTCTGGTTTCCTCTTCTGTGTACTTGCTTGCTTTTCGTGCTGATAGAAAAGGAAGGAAGGGATCTTGATGATGATTTTACTTGTTGCTTGATGAGGGAGGAAAGGGACGTGTAGATTGCCTAGGTACTTGATGTAGATTGGGAAGGTAAGGGAGATAGGTGGTGAGACGGTGTAGATTGAGAAGGGGAGGAGAGATAGATGGAGAGAGGGTGGAAGGTTTAGAAAGGAAGGGAAGGAAGGGAAAGGGAAGGAAAGTAAAACAAGTAAGAAGAGAATGAAGATAGGTTTCTGTAACGTGCAGCAATAGTAGGAAACAAAGATAGGCAAGCAAGCAAGCAAGTCAAAGGGAATACGACGAAGTAGATCTCTTATCCTATCGATATTCGAAGCCAGGCTGATATTTTTGACCACCAAAAAAATCATGCAGCACAACGCCGTGATATGCAAGCAAGTGAAGAACCAACCAAGCTTCGTCCCGCGTCGCTTGATGCTATGAACCTTTCCAAGCAAATGGTATAACGTGGTCCGGTACTGTAGGACAAGATCCGACAAAGCACACAAACAACTCCGTCAGATGTAACGCCAGATGCATACTCCCTTCCCAGCATCGCTATTCACACTCCCATCCACACCGGTCCAGCCATGTCACCTCCCCGCAACATTCTCCTTATCCTCACTACTCGCCCTCTTGCTGCTCCCCTCATCAAGCTCTTTGATTTTCCGACGGAAGGCCTCGTTCGCATCCCCATCCGCAGTCCCGGTATTCCTTCTACTCAAGCCAGTGCCTTTCCGCGTCTCCATAGCTTTCGACCAGCGCTTCTTACAATTTCCCATCACGCCCTCTCCATCCAACCCAAGCACCTCTCTCACCTCCGGCATCTCGGCGTGATCGCGCGTATTCCGCATACGATGACACCAAGTGACTCTCTTCTCCTCCACAGGTTGCAGCTCCAACATGCCTTCCTCCCCTCTCTCTCCATCTGCACCATTCTCCTTTCCTGCCTCTGCACTCAGCCTTTTCTCCTCCTCTCCTACGCTACCAGGTGTACATATGGGGCTTGCGTCATTAACAGGCTCAAACATGAACTCGCCCCCAACCTGATACATATCGCCGCCCTTCAGCGCCTGTCCACTCGTCACCATGCTCATACTCTGCCAAAATCCTCCGATCATCAGGCTCAAGAAATCCTTTCTCTGATACTCCGGCCTGTTTCCCATATTCAAGGTGCGGAACATGCCGAGCTCGGAGTAGAGAAGTTTTGTAGGGTCGGCGTAGACGGGGAAGGGACAACTGGTCGCGTCAATCCACATGGGTATTAAGGACGGGGAACCGCAGCCCACGATGGCAATGAAGGTTGGTGTGGGGAGGGAGAGGAGACTGGAGGGCGTGATGGAGGAGGTAAGTGTGCGAACGTATTCTTGGCAGTTCTGTTTCGGTTTGTATCAGTATAGCTCCTCATCAAACCTCCCTCTCAGATTTGCAGAATGAAGTTGGGGCGCGACTTGGGACGCGGTGAGGATGCCAGAAGGAAGAGCTTACACCGCAGTAAAAATGCCTCACAAAGATTACCAAAACCCTCCTCGCGACGTTCGGCCCCGTGTACAGATTCTTGAATGGTATACTCCGTCCATCCTGGTCTAGAATCGGGTGATTTTCAACTTTTTTCAGCGTCTCTTGCGTGGGGAGAGTGTCATTGGTGTTGACTTCTCCGTCGAACTCTGCAGCAGCGTCGTGGGAGCTGAGTGTTGTTTCGGAGGCCTGATCGAGACTCGTCATGCTGGCGGTGTTTTTTGCGTCGATAGAAGGGGTAGTAGATGGATTGGTGGAGGTAGATTTGGAGTTGGAGAGAGGTGCGGATTTGGAAGAGAAGAGGTTGGATGTTGATATCGCCATGATCTGTGAGGGTGTCAGGTTTTGAGGTTGGAGGCGCTGCGGTCTTGAGCCAATAAGAGATAAATAAGATTCTCGTGGGCGAGTGGTAAGAGGTCGAGTCACGCGAAGATATCCGTGTCTTCGTGAATAGTATTGTAGGCTTCCAGCCTTGACTTGACGGTGAATGGCGTTCGTGAGTGGCTGTCCTTCTGCAGCTGAGTGCGAGCGAGTTCTCGTCCAGCCAATCCTTATGCCCTTCCTGCTTTAGCTCTGCGATTGATTGTCTTGGTCGAGAGGGATTGTCGAGGTCAGATTGTGGCCTCGTCCAGCGCGGCGCAAGTCTGTTGTCGTTGAGTAAGGAAGAGAAGGTTGACGTGGAAGGCGACTGATTCTAGGTTTAGTCGAGATCCAAACCAGGTCCAGATGTAGATCCGCTAGGTGAATATCAAATTTAGTATCGGCATGTCGAAGACCTAGGTTGGTAGGTAGGTAGTTGCTCTTAGGCCTAAGCTCAAGCAGAAGCTCTAAATCCAGTTCAAATTCGAGAAAGGCAGAACAAAAGTGAAAGTCGCGTCAATTATTGAATCACAAACTCCATACACTTACTTCATCAGATGATATACTTCCCACATTGCAGTCATAAGATTCTCCTAGTCCTTAAGGAGGACACCCTCGAGTGCCCCTTGCCATTTCCTGTCGATCACGTCCAGCCTGTATCAGAGGCCTTCTTGAGCTCTTGAGACCAGCTCACCAGTTTACTTTTTGTCCCTGTCACGCCTGTCCCTGTTTGAAGATGGTTTTGAAGATTCAAAAAGAATACGAATACTGTACCATGCGTCAGTGGCGTTGGATCTAATGGATGTGAGTGGCTCGAGTATTTCGCTCAAGGGGCTTGCAATAAGGCTGATCGATGTCGATGAGCCGAGGCCGAGGTCGAGGCTCGGTCCCTCCCGAAAACAAGGGGTTTCTCCGTCTCACTAGGTGAGAATAAGTAGAAGATCTGTCAGCATCTTGGTCGCGCTCCACAGTACTGTAATATAAGAAAGGGTTGAATGGGATGTGAAAAGTTTGGATCGTTGCTGTCAGTTGCTACCTCAAGACGAAAGGGCATGCGTGAAAGGACTGAATGTATTAATTATTTATGGCTATGAGATGACCGTTCCTGTTTTGAATCGTGCAAGAAAGAAGTCACTAGGGGACGGGTTTCTGATAGCTTCCCGTCAAGAAGTATCCAGGTACTGTTCTTCAAGAACGATTCGAAGGATACCAATATAAGGACTACATGGCTGATGCGGGGATATATTCTATTATCCTGACTTAATGATACTATAGGTCGGTAGCATGTTAATACCGGCATTGTTTCCCTAGGCCGGAGTTCTGATAAATCGATCGCAACCCAAATCTCAAAAGAGACTTCGCTGAAGCTACGAGGCTGTTATCGATGCAAAGCCTTGATCTGCCTGATGTTGAGGATTTTTGCTTCATTTACTCACTTAAAAAGGACCGAGGAAACTTCTGCCCTTGAAAACTGTCAGTAGCCCGTCCCCGGGTAATTCTCACTTTCCTTGCACGATTGCAAATCCGGAACTATCCTTTCGCCGTCGTTTGACGTTGTTTTGTGGCATTATAATGCCCCTGCCCCTGCCATGGCCTCGAAAGGTGGTGAAATATTGTGTACTGTGAAGTAGAGTGTTTTCCCTAAAAAGGGTTTGGTGATCTTTCGCGAAAGTAAGTGTTAATCAAGTCATAATCCTGTACTTCTTGTCGAGAGGCCGAAAGATTCAAAGATCTTCTACTCCATCCTAGGTGTTATCGCAAGCTTGCATCAGATTCAGACAAACGAGAGCGGATTGAATGAATGAGCAAGACTGCAACTCCGAAAGCATGCACATATGACTACAGAGGAGCTTCATTACCCCCGCGAAAGAGTCTACTTAGAGCTACATGCAGTTTCCTTTCACCTGAGCGAGGACACTATTTGTCTTTCGATAAAAGGGGTTTGAATCAACTCCTCCTTCGCATCTCGGATCACGGTGGCTGCTACATGTCTGCACGTACAAATACAATCCCATGAAGGAAGCTACGCACAACCAACAACTCTCTTGACAATTCACCTTCCCTCGATACCATCTTTCCCACTCAGCAGAGGCTCTCAGTCAAGAACTACCGTGCGGCATCAAGTGCACGTACATCGTCCGTCCGAGATCCAAACTGAGCACTCTAGCTCTTTCTTCAATTTACGATTAGGTGACACTGCTTGCATGTACATACAGATACCCCATACAGATAGATACCTACATGAGTTTCGCATACCTCCGCATGCATAACTTCCCCCAGGAAATACTACTCGAACAATCCATTTACCAACGGTCGAATACGGAGATACATACATATCAGGGTAACACGAAAAACGTGGCCATGTCGCCGACCGTGGTCCAGTCTTCAGCCACCGGTCCGAGTAAGCTGGCGGGGCATCAGAATACGCAAATGGCAACATAATGCGAGGAACTCTTCGGACGGTGCAGATTTTTGTGCTGTCATGTCATATCTGCACATGCAACCTGAAATGATTTGCGTGGACCTATATTTAGATTGCCTTTCGATGGTGAGGGAACCTTGGCGCTTGCGGCTTATGAACTAAGAGTATTACCAGTCTCGACTCAGGGTTCGTGAGCAGATGGACGAGGATATACTTCGAGAACCATCCATTAACCAACCAACCAGGTAGTGTTCCCGTCAACTACTACTTGTACGAACGTTCGGTCCTCTGCTCACTGACCATCTCAATCCCAAGCGGAGAACGTGTCAAACAACATCCCGAAAAAGGTTCCCATTCATTCGTTCATCAATCAATCAATCAATCAATCAATCAGAGAATGGTATCATAACCAGCCGTCAAAACACCAACATGAAATATTGATCGCCTGCAGGGTGCACCAACCCCAAAGCGATGCATAGCGTCACAACCCCCAATCACGACACGCTCCAAGCTTACGCCCAGCATGCCACTGTTCCCCGAAAAGGATGAACTTCTGCATCCCAAGCCTCCGAAGTATTAGGCCGACAGCGACTGGACCCCTGTTTTCGCTTCGTTTGCTGTATACCAAGCAAATGGGATTTTTTAGCCTTCATTCAACCCGAAGTGAGCGAGCGGCCCAGGAACGAGCGCAACGATGTGATGGACAAATCTGATAGCTGTGACAGTTTGAAGCTTGATATCCGTCTCTATCTTGCAAAATAAAGCTCGGGATATCTATGAAACATATGTTGTTGTCATTGAAGATGCCATCTTACAAGCTTCATCCGGTCAAGTGATGCCGGAGTTCGTATTGCTTATTGCTTCTTGCCTTGGCAAGTAGGACAAGAAATAAACAAATATCGCTTGTCCTGTCATTATTCCCTGACAACTTCCCGAGGCTCTCCACGCATTAAGACACCAAGCAAGCCACAAGGCAGGACCCAAGCCCTGAGAATACCTGGCGCACACCAAGATTCAATAATCACTACTCAGCTCAGCCTCCCCTCACTCTCCACATCATCGCTGTGAGGGGAACCAGGAACCTCCGGAACTCGACAACGATAAATAAACTTGGTACTCTTGGCGAGCCCCAAGCAGACTCACCACAGAAATCTTCAGCCAGTCGCCCAAAACTCTTTGACGAAGAGAAAGGAACCGTTTCCGAGGGATACTTTTGCCAAAGTCTTTGTTTCAAAATACGACCTGGCTGTACCTGACCTAGCGCCCAAGACATTTTCATCCCACCGAAAAGAAATTGTGAGAAAAGAGGTTCCAGTCCCGTCTGGTGGAAGTGGAGATCACCGAGCGGCACACCTTTTGAGTCGAAGACTAGTTGGAATTTTTTTTCCCTCTGAATGTATATGACTGCATTCTGAATTCTTATCCTTTTGTCTTTACTGTACGTGAACGAGAAGGATTGCGATTGAGCATTGAATATTGACATATGAAAATTTGAAAATTTGGGCTTGGTTTTTGGCTTTGGAGTTGGCATTGCATACAGGATCGATTGACCATTTTGATCTAAAAGTTGGACTTGCTATTGACGGCCGAGTGTTTGCTGTATAGAAGGAGGGCAGAGAGTAATACCACTTGAAGAGAATTATCTGAGGGGCATTAATGAAGTTCCGGAGGTGGATTGGGCAAGCCGTGTCGGCATTGTGAGAAAATTCCATACTCAGCGCTTGAAAACACCATACTCACATACAATACAGACGAGATGAAAAGGGCAAGGAGAAGAAAGATGGTCACAGGATATCAGACGTTCGATCAAGGGATGATCCGAAGGATGTAGAGAGATCACCAGAGCCGTTGCAACTTCGCGCTGCAACGAAGTGCACATCTGAACCATGGAAGTCAGAAGTCGATATGTCAGCATTCAGGACTCTGAGAGGTGTGAAGGGAACACCGATTGAGATAGTGGAAAACGAATTGGAAGATGATGACGAATGGACAATATCCGGATCGGCTTCTTCGGAAACTCTACCCATGAGGAATGATAGTCAAGCTTCTACATCAAGTGCCTCAACGACCACGCTTTCAACGATTACAGAACCGGCCGATGAGGGGGATATCGATCAATATGAAGATTCTAATCATGATTCTGACACTACGCCCAAAAGCTCATCGCCAACATACACCAGCACACCACTTCAAAATGGACGAAAAGTGATGTTTAAGGAGGATGCTCGTCCGCTACTACGCCCAAGAACAAAAAGCACATCTACAACAATCTTCAAGCATTCGTCACTCACGATCATCCTCACAACGCCGGATTCCGACCCAGCACTCGCAGATCTCACTTCCTCGCCCCAACGTGGCTCACATCAATACCAGTATAAAAGCCACTACTCTCTACCGACCTCGCCACCATTAACACCTCGCCCCAGTCTCAATCACACCTCCAGTTCCGCCATTTTAAGCACACGCTCTTTATCCGCGCCGTCTCTCCCCTCTCTTCCACCTGCGTCACATTATTTCCCAAGAGACACCTCACTTCCAACCCTCCCCTCACATAACACACGAGGGAAATATAATACTCAAGACATCTCGAGACTGATGCCCCCCTCTGAAGAAGCCCTCGACATCCTCCGTCTCCGAAAAGCGCAAGAACACCACGAGATACGCAAATACATGATTTCGTTCCTCAACACCAAGGGAGCTTCTTTCCCCGAGAAACTACGAGTGAATATTATGCAGGGATATGGCATCGAGGAAGCAGAGCTTGGGATAAGAAATGAGTGGGGGATGAAAGTGAAGCATAATAGAAATGGGCGGATTAATGAAATGAAAGGAAGAGCAGAGGAGAAGAAGGAGCATCTAGCTGTTCTGGCAAAAGCTTTCCGCAGCCAGATGCCGCTCGTAGCACCGCCTCTCGAACCAACCTACCTTAAACCCACTAATCACCAATACCTTCACACCAAGAATACCCGCACCGCGAATCATGAGCGAGAATTGCGACGGGTTAGTCGCACGATTTCCGCTTCCGATACCTTACTGCCACAGCTAAAGCCAATATCATCTTCCACTCACCCCTCCGTAACATCCCTCTCCCCCCAACCCGACCGCGCCTCTCTCCGCGGCCGAAACAGACACAAACCCGAGACTCTTAGCACCCTCCTCCGTAAAAGCACATCCGTACCTGCCGCATCCAGGAGCCGATTCGGTCTTTCCAACAACTCGAGTTCTGCGGTATCGATCAGGACGACGCGAAGTACAACCGCGTCGCTTTTTTCGCGAGCTAAGTCTTCTTCTAGGTTAAGCGAGGTGGGAGAGGGGAATCAGAAATATACGCAGAGGAAGAGGGAGGATTCTTTTATGCCGATAAAGGTGCCGATGGAGAGTCAGAATATGGTTGCGGAGGAGGGGAGGATGAATAGGGGAGGGCTTTTTGGTGCTGTGAGGGGCGTTTTGGGATCAGGTTCAAGTTCGAGTTTAAAAGGGGGCATGGGGGGTGAGAGGAGGAGGGTGGTTGGGTAAAAGAAAATGCTTTCAAAATTTGGGAATTGGGAGTTTGGGATGCCAAAACATTGGACAGTTTACAGATATTAATTAAGGGCGCTGAATTTTTTTGTTTTAACGCATGCAATATTCGTAAAAAGGATTCTAGCGGGGGAGTTAGTTCTGATACACAATCAAACGAATGGGTCCCGGGCGCTTTGCTATTCCTCAAGTTCGTTCGGCGCCACGAGTCACGAATCTAGTTCTTTCTCTGATAACGAGTCGATTTAATATGCCCTTTCCGCTGGAGTACAGAGACGTGATTGTGATTCTCGACAGGCGCAAGTATAATCATTGGTCAGTAACAAAATATCACAATTCTCTCTTGGCATTCTGTAAACCACCTGCACTTAACAAAACGTGAAACCCAAGGTCCAGGAGCGAACCTGTTTATTGCCCTATCACCTAGATAGGTATATGAGAAGAAGTCTTCTATCTGTTCTACACCCACATCGTGTCAAATCACCCCACCTCCTCATAATACCACCACAACACGCCTCAATTACCTCTATTATATGTCCAAAAGCTCAAAGAAATATAAGTCCATTCACCCTACTGAGGCTCTTTTTCAGGGATGATGCTAGGATCTAGTTTCTTAAATTCCTTGGGGAGCGACAGATCATCATTTTAGGGTGGGAGGTGGGATGGGGGAGGGGATTGATGAGTGAGGTTGATGTGTGAGCTGCTCTGATTCTCAACGTGCAAGCAACAAACCGATTTTGGTTGGAGAGATTCCAAGGGTTCCTTTTTAGCCGTTGGAATTTGCGAAATCAAAGTTTGCGTTACTTGGAGAGCATCTTTGATAGGTAGGTAAAGAACACTCGCTGAGAAGGGATTTATTTCTAGTTTTTGTAGTTTGCGGTGCGAGATATTGTGATATTAGTAAGCCAAGGATAAAAGCTAGGCTGAACATAGTGCAGCATTCATTGTTGTGCACGAGACCAGCTGGATCCTTTTGCTAGTATTTTGCTTGCTCATGTTCAAATCCCACGCTGAGCAGCCTCCAGTCGACACGACTAGCAAGGTCCAAGCTAAGCCTTCGGATGATAAGTACTGCAATCAGCGTAATGCCAGGAAAGTTTACGAGATGAGATCAATTTGGTGCCTGATATGTGTATACGCTCCTATCAAGTTATTCAAGGTCCCCAGTATACCCGTTGATATAAGGAGGTTCCTCTTATGAACGGGCGGATGCCTGATTGGGATCGTGCATTGAGGGAATGAAGGAAATGATCAGGGCCACAGCTAAACCGCCATGGTCAAATAGCTAAACCGCCATGCGCTAACTAAGCGAGCTGAAAGTGCAGTATGCAATTATCACCACAAGATTTGTATGTATAGTTATGTAAAGTGCATTACAGGCTTGCTACAATTATGCTAGTTCATCCAAATCTTCTTCAAACTCCGCATCCTGGGTGTATACCTCTATTCCCCCAATCATATCTCTCTGAATCACCGATTCACTAGCTGTAGTAGCATCTACTATACTATCTGAATGATAGATTAATATCATGCTATGCATATACCCTCTCTCCCTCCGTGTACCGGGTTCATAGCTATCTAGGTGCCCATCCTTAAGCCTTTGTATTGCTAAACTAGTCGATAATACGGTGTTTTCTTAGAGCCTGTATTCTGACGCCTCTTGGAAGAATCGACATCCTTCTGCTTACTCCTTAGGTCATATTTACCTGCGCGGTCGCAGATAAATAATGCTCGCATAGGTTTAGTGTCTTGTTATTTGAAAGCATACCCGTGAGCTTTAGCATGCGCCTGGCAGGCTGCAAATCCAGTAGTAATATCACTGTAAATTGCTATAGGAGGCGCAGGGCCGCATGCTTAAGGATCAGAAGTCATAGTAGAAGTAGTAGGAGTAGTAAGAGTATAGTAGAAGTCTCTGAATAACTTCAATTTTGACTCAATGATAATCCTTAGCCTCAGGGGTAATTAGGTTATTATGAAATTTTCATTCTGCATAAATGGCCTATGCCCTCTAGTATAAATTTGTATGAGAGGGCGTGTCCCCTAGATGCACACGCCAAGTTACTAGAATTTTAGCGCATAGCGGTTTAGCTATTTGACTATGGCGGTTTAGCTGTGGCCATGATCAATCCTTCTATACCCTGCTTTCTTTAATTTTCGTATTGATTCCCCAGGCAAATCATACATTGTCATGACGACGGTCAAACCATGTGTGATTCCGCGGGCATCTGCTAGCAGAGACTCAATTTTACAATTGGCCTCCGTAAACCAGGAATCGCTGAATCAACTTTGAGTCCACCAAAACTTCAATTCCGATAATACAATCACTGGCGCTGCCAGGGGCGACTTTCGTATTGATGGCAGCAATTTTGTTAAACGTCTTCGAAGTTTTCCAGCGATGATAAGATCAACCTTGTCGCTGAGTTTGTGAGTCATGCTGGAGGGTTCCCATCGAACTGTAATACTAGAGACGACAGGGAGGGTGCGATTATTGAAAACACTCTGTATTTCTTCAGCAGGCTCTTGGGACGACAGGTGATTTATCGTCTGAGCCATGCGAGATAATGTTTGGCAAAAGTGCTATTAGACCCTTTGGCGGGTTACAGCAACAGTATATCAAATATACATATTGTTTCAGGACGTGAACTCTGTTTGGAAGTACTTCGGACCGAGTTAGAGCTACTTCATGCGTAGTCATGAGTTTAAATCGCCTCACGTTCGTCACGCATTACGCACTAACGTAGAGTTTATTTAATCCCCTGTTATCACAGAATCTCAAGTCTGCCCAACCGAAAATACTCTGCTCATATTATACTATCCCAACATGAAATCGAGGAACCGATTGACAGGTTATAAGGCACCAAGGCACACCCGCACATGGAAATCAACCCTTTGTCAGGCACTCATGCTACTTTACCTACCTGAATTGAAACGAGTGTTCCCCCGCGTAGAAGCTATGATCACCTGTAAATCCACGAGTATTAACACGACTTGTATATTGAATCACATAGGTAGTAATTTGTTTGTAGCTACCACGACGAACGCACTCTTTCGAGTTTCGTTCGGAAGTGGACTAGTAGTGCAATTAGTCACTTTTTGAACCTCTAAATACATCTCCCTAAGTCAATTACTTAGCGAGCAAAAGCGGCATGCGGTGATCTTAGTGCGATATATGTAAATGCCCTATAGCCTCATGAGCCTTCAGTCGATCCCGAAACAGCCAGCCAACATCTTACTTTCAGCCAAGGCAAGGGCATCAGATTTGATGTTGAAACTGGGGGTGAGGAGGATAGTAGAGCTGTGGCTGGCAGAAACAGGCGGTGACTTTCGTACAGTAAAGCGCATGAGCCCTAGCCTGGCATCCCGTGAAGAGGTTTAGTTCTCAAGTCTTCTCTCCGCTCGCCCCTCCGAATGACGCAGCATCAACTCTTCTAACTAATGTCCTTCAAAAACGCAAAGTCCCAAATGAAGCAGTTGCGCTTCGGCTTTTTAGCATCCAGAAACTTCTGATGTTCATCGGAAATTCTGGAACTCAGCAATCCGATATCTACTCTGTACTGGAGTCAGCTCTTCTTCTCCAACCTCGGCTCAAACCTTGTGATACTCTAACTTTATGACCTGCTACTCTACAGTACGTACTGCGGAACTGCCGACTGATCGTACGATATAATACAAAACCATGGAGGTTTCATAATTACCAGTTCCCGTCTCTCAGGGAACTACCAAGTAAAGACTAACTAGCTAAAGTCAATATTTTGATTACTTATCTATAGTTCCCAAGGCATAAGATACACCGGTCTAAAACGAGCTTATCAGCTTGGATTACAGCTTACAGTTTAACACTCCTGAAAGTAAGACCTTTGCGAATTTGCGGAGCTATTAAGTAACAGTTATCTGGTACAGTAGCGTCTCAGTATGTAAAGATACTGACCCACTTTGCAGTCTGCTTCAGCATCCAAATTCCATCTGCAACCCACCATCTACTATCAAAAATATCCACACCTCCCTCCAAACAGCTCGAATCAACTGATTCGGATCAGTCGTTGCAATCTGCAATTGACAAAGTCTTGGTCCCGAGCATCCGAAATAGACGAGAAGTGTTTGATCTTTTACCCCTGTACTCAGCAACGAGTAACAGCCAAAGTCAATATTTGGTCATTTTCCACGGCATAAAATAGACTCGGTCTTAAACGAGCTTTTTAGATTATAGCTCAGAATTTTAATCCTTCTGACAGTATTATTCTTGCGAGATTGCAAAGTTGTTAAGTAACAGGGATTTGATACAAGTGTAGGGTAGGTAGTTTCTCCGCATATATAAAGATACCATATCATCCGCATTCATTCTTCCATATAAACATCCTTCATATCACTTACCCACCTCCTTCACACTACACAGATTTTACCCCAAAGCTCTCGAAATGCGGTTTATTTCAGTCTTCTTGCTTGGGCTCAGTTCCTTGACCGTCACCCTAGCCAAGGAGGGTCTTGAATTAGGTAAGTAATATTATATCCTCTATATGTAACTATAGCACTAATATACAAGAAAGATCCATGCAAGAAACCACTTGACTGCAAATCTGGGATTTGCGCTCGTAAGTATTGACAAAGGGACTGGTGACAATTGTACTGATTTGGCTGTGTATAGAGGGTTCTACCAAACAGGTCTGCATGGCTTCTGGAAAAAAAAATGGTAGGTTACTAACCATTACATCACATGCTTGACTAACATGACTTTAGAGCAATGTTTGAGACTCAAACCGGATAGTTGCAACTCGGGACTCAAATGCGTGGGTAAGTAACTTACTTGCGACGTGTGATGGTATATGATTAACACTGTCAGCGGTCAGAGGTGTTGCTATTGGGAATTGCAATCCGGCTTGATGTTCCTCACAGGTGCGAAGTTGGGTTGGGTTGGGTTGGTGGGCAGGACGCTGCTATTTCTTGTAGATTAGGTCAAGAACGTATTGCAAGTTACCAAGCCTCTACTCCGTATGCAGATACTGTAATCGTGCCGTAGACTTCCACCAGCCCTTGGTACGGTGTAACGTTTAAAGTGAAGCACATGAGACTTGGGACAGCTGACTGGTAGCCGCTGTGGTCTCATACCGTGCCACCAAGATTTTGAAGCTGGATGCGAAACCATTGGTATAAGTAAATTTAATCAATGAAGTATGGAAGTGAAATATATAGTTGTCTTACGAGCATCTTGACGCGCTTGCTGATTTACTCATTGCGATATTATCCAAAAATATACTGGGACATCCTGGCGCAATCATTTGCATCAATTCACATTCAGTAGGAGGAATCCGGCTTCAAATCTTGGTGGTACAGTAGGAGACCTTGGCGGCCATTAGTCAACTGTCGAATGTTATCACAGTACTATCTCCCCTAACTTATTTGTTGGGTACTCCAGCTGTGCTAAGGTCGTCAGATTTGACGTTTACTTAGAGCCGGGGGATCACTTGGCCCTGTGTATAGTCTGTGCCTACTTCTACTCTCTCCCTCCCTATTCACTTGTAGTTCTAGGTACTTTGAGGATAATCTATGGAGACTCTGTGGGTAGGATACTAGGGTACTACGCTAGTGAGAACTTTACTTCGAACTACTTATAGGCCTTCTTGAACTATCCTTCGATGCCTCATCCTCACATTTGACCAGTCTTTCACCTATACTGTAAATCAACCACTTGGAGCCCTAGATTCATGGATTTGACCCACTTTTGTGGATAATTAGAGGGGAAGGGAGTACGAGTTTCTGTCTACATGGGCTTTGATCAGAGGTCGCTACTAATAGTAAAGCAATAGGTACTGTTTACTTTTAGTGTACCGGGGAAAATAGTCATAACGTATCTACTGTGCGCAGCCTAGGATTGTGAGTTAGTTCCCCGTGTACTAAACAAGTAGCAGTGTACGGGCCACACGTGAATCATTGGCACGAGGAACAAATACGTATTTGTGAACATATTTTTGTATGTCTTTCTATTTCTCCGATTCACCAAATGTGTTCACAGTACTCTGCTATGCTATAACGCCAGCCAGCTTTCCCTAATGTCCAAAAGAAATGCCTTCCAGACGCCTATAAAATGCTCTCGTCCACGCCATATACACAATTCCATCCACCCACGTTCACATCCACGGAAACCAGCATCTTTCCTTTGACATTCTTGAGGATATCCGGTCCAGAAGAACACTCCACTTCCAGTGACGTCCTAATTCATCCGCCCATCCAAACCCCACTCCGCCGCCAACGGCCAAGCGAGCACAACACCCATGAACGGGAAATAAAACATCGCAGCATCGCCCAACCGTCGAGCCTGTTTTTCCCAGTCTCCTTTTTGTGCGGTTTGCGTTTTGGGGAGGCGTCCGAAAGGATGGAACTTGAATGAGCGGGCCAGCGTACGCGCCCGAGTTGCCATGCTGAATGTGTACTTTGAGGCGAGGGGGAGGGGGAGGGGATGAGGATGACAGTGGATTGCGTTGAGAGTACGGAGGATTGGTGAACGTAAGATGGATGTCATTCTTGATGATTTAGGTAAGTGGTATTAGGTAGGAGTGATGCTTTTCGAGTTATGAGTTCTGAGGTTTGAGGTTTGAGGTTTGGCAAGGAGATGTGTAGATGTGTAGTTCTCTCGGATGTTGAAGGAGGAGGGTAAGTGTTCTTTGATATGCAGAGAGGAGATTGGTTGATGAAAGGAGGTTTTTATTGGGATAGGGTAAGAGAGTTCTTTGTGCGACGAAAACTTGAAGCTGATGATAATGAAAGTAAAAGCCTCCAACAGTAGCAGACTTCTTCTCAATAGATATACTACCACCCCGTTCCCTCCAATCCTTTCTCCAATAATCTAGAACGAATCATCCTCCCTTGATGGAAGATGCATCGTGCGTCAATGAAGTTCCCTCCCAATGCATTATACGAAAACATCATTGTTGCACACCACACATCCAATTTACTGCCTGCCTTCAACTTGATATCAGGAGATCTTATCTTCGGTCCGGTACATACTCTTCTGTTTCATCCAATAAGGAAACATTGCTTATTCAAGCGGAAAATATGGCTGCAGATAACACGCCATAGAGAAATCTTCCAACGAAAACTTCACGGCAGCTTGAGGAAGTACACGATAAAGCGAAGGGATGTGAGAGGGAAGTGGTGTGAGGTTTCACTGCATTGGCTGATTTCCAGGCGAGTATTTTGACTTGTTAAGCGAAAACTTCGGTAGAGCGGGGAGCTCCGATGGGGGTCGTGATATGAGGACGTGTGAAACATCAGGAGATTTTGACATGACGACACTGTCGTATCTGTTAGTTGTACTCAAATGAGCTTATGTTTTCTTCCTTGTTGGTGCTTTGACTGCATCGAATTATTCGATGAGGGTAGAAGATCACGTGTATATCGAGATAAATAAGCATCTACGAATAGGTGAAGATCCAATGACCGAACTATCGCAGAAAAATATTGCGTATGAACAACCACTTGATTCCTATTCGTATTTCTGAAAGCATGCTGCTGTTCCATAAAATTCATTATCTAGTCCTATGGTCACTCCTGTCCCAAGAAAGGAGGTTAAGAGACATCCCAGCTCCTATATGATGTATCAACTCCACTAAGCATCCCAAGTATTCTCGATCTATTTCGAAGACCTCCATTCACCTTCTCAAGATGCTCTGGGCACTTCATCAGCCTGGTCAAACATGTCTCCAACCGTCTGCCTCCACTTCTATCTTGGCCCAACTTGGAAGAACAGATACCCCTTAGCCCTATGACCTCCCTCACGACACAAGGCACAAACGCCCTCACTTTCCTCGATATATGACCATGGGACTGGCAATTAACACCGAACCCACCAGAAAGTGCCGGGAATTGTAGTCCATGGACTGAAAGTTGCGGAGCAAAAGAACCAGCGTTCTGGTGCGCGGGCTGCTGCATTATCTGGTGCGTATGTGGGTGTCTGACGTTTTCCCGGCCAATTCCTCCACTTCCAAGTCCGCGTCGGTTCTGCATCGCGCCTCTTTGACTTCCAGCATCGTGACTGTGGAAAGGAATTACACCTATATTGGTACCGAAAGTTCCGTGTTGTGCGAGTGCTGGTCTTGCGTATTCACGCTGCGGTGCAAAGCCAACGGTAGGCTGCGCAGCTTGCCTTTTGGCGCGTTGGCTCGCGGACCTGGGATTGTGGTTTTTGGCTTCTGTGGCAGGTCAGCTCGATCTTTGTTTTGACGCTGCTTGTGTTTACTTTGCTTACTTGAAAGTGGGACCGCTACTCATGCTGCTCCAGCTGTAGGTCTTTTACATATCAAAGCAGCCCTACACATGCTGCTGAGTTTAAGTGCTATAATATTGTCTATTTCAGAGTTGGTGCTGACAGTCTGCAGATGTCCTACATACCATTGAAATCTTCAGGGTCAGATTTAGTGTTTCGGGAAATGGAAAGACCATCTGTGATTATTAGGTGGACGATTACTGAGCTTACGCTGGTGTGATGAAAATTCACTTCGTGTTTTGGTTGACTAATATTACTGGAAGACTGGATTTCAGGCATCTTCGTATATTTGTGAATGTGTGGAAGGGGGAATTGAGAAGTAAACCGCTCCTCGATTGAAGTCTTGCAAAAGGGTCATGGGCTTCGATTGCCTCTTTGATCGTGTAAGCACGCTGAGACGGTATTTCTTCTTCTTTTCATTCAATATATACTGATGGTATTCTTACCTCAAACAGCAGAGCAAGACTAGGAGCTACAGCCAGACATGCCCATTGATTCGACACCCGTGAAGCGTTCAACAGCGTGGCTGAAAAAAAATTCAACTAGGCTTCGACAGCCATTCATATAAGCATTCAATAAGACACAAAGCTCGCTATTCTCCAAATCTGCATAATCTTTGGCAAATCCATCCCGACTAACAGCAGCGACTCTGTTCCTCACAAAACAAACTATTGCGTAGAATTGAATAGAATCGGGTCCCCGTTCTTGCGCATTCGATTGCAAAGCCATATAAACTCGCTGCTCTACAGGCGAAGGGAAATCCTTGGGTATTGAGGGCACCCAAAATTCAAGATCTGGCCGCAAGGGGTTGCTTGCGCGAATATCTCCATTGTGTAGCCCTACCTCTAGAATGTAATTTTTGCAAACAGCGGTGTGTATATTTCTTCTTCGTGTGAAAGAACCAATTTCCCCAGACGGAAGAATTTGAGACCATCTATCCATGCTTGGGCGTCTCTTTGAGGCCCAAGTCACATGCCCGTTTGCTGAGTCGAGTTCCCTACAGACGAGATCTATCACTGGATGACCGTCTTCCACCTGGAAAAAATGAGCAAAATAGTCAAATGCGATCAGGACTTTATACTGGAAAACCAAAGCAATTTCCTCGACCTCGTATCCTCTATCTATTTTTGCATCGAGTACAAAACTCACATCGTTTTCAGGCCGATCCAGACTCCATATCGAGTGTGGTGCCTCTTCAACTATGCTAAGAGCTACACGGTACTCGCGTTGTACTTCTGAGCAGGTTTCACCTCGAAGACATATCGAGGGAGCTTTTCTGTTTCTGTCTTGTTTGAAGTAGCAGCAATTGAGTACAGAAGATTGTCTTGCGATGAGGTGTTGTATCTCCGGCACCTTCATCAGCTGTATTGGTGGGACTCTCGTGAACGGATAGTTCCCGAGCTTTCGTACCGGTATGGCAAGCTGGTCGCGTTCTCCTCGTCTTAAGCAGTGTAATGGCGTCAAATATGCATCTCCGCTACTTTCCCATTCTTTTGCCTGTGTGCCAAGTGGAAGGAGAGGAGTCTCAACCCGAAGTCCTCAACTTTCGTTATGGTTCTTCTCGATGCCCAAGTCATCTTTTGCGGGATAGAAGTACGCTCGACGGTCGTAAAGCTGAGGATACCGGTTATGACCTCAACTTCGTGTCACCTAGAGCTTTTGGTGCCAATATTGCTCCAGTTCTTGTCATAGAAGATCAGAAAATCCGGGGCTAGGAGTTCTGGGAGTTTCCAGCCTCGTGTAAACCATTGACTTCTCTCAATGTGCTCTTGGGTATCCACGTCAGATAGATATGCATAACACACTTCTGCAACCTGGTACCATTTGTACATGGAGTTGATTATCTCAGATACCTCTGAAGTCCTTGATTTGTCGATGACACAGGTTTCTATCCAAGCATAATCCCAACCATCGAGCAGAGCCTGGCGGCAATATCATCGATACTGAGACAACACCTAGATATTGCGATTCTGAACTATAAGTAGCCTTTTGCTCTTTGGTGTGAAGTAGTCTCAGGAATCGCGGTGGATGTCGTCACGATAATTGTACGTTGCAAGGTAGAGATGCAGCTCACAAGTGAGGTCTCTTTATAGGCCATCATCGTGATGCGTACCATTTCTTCCGTCGTCATACTTCGAAAGTGCCTTTCGCCTACAGCCTCATTAAATTGGTTCTGGTTTGCTATGTCTAAGTAATAAATTACACGCAAGTGATAGGGGACAATTGAGATGTAAGCGAGAAGAACAACGATCGAGAGTGTGGACCACTGCGTCTTCCCTCCGCGCCTACACTTACCCTCGCTTTCGGTAAATCTTACAGTGACGAGAATTCTATCAAGTTCACTGCAGAGAATCAAGTCTTTGATAGGATCATTTGGTGTAGTTCCGAATCTGATATCATACAGTGTTATGTCTCTGCGATCCCTCCTTAGAACCCGATCAAAGCCAGCAGTCCTACAGCAACCAGGACCGAAGTCACCGAGGTCACCAAGCCTGTTGCACCGTTTCCACTCACAACTGCAGGAGGAGCAGTAGTATTCGCGTTCGAGCACGACCCAGAAATAGCCTTACAAGTCGTAAAATTCTTTCCGCCCAAGAACTTTCCCACTGTCTCTGCATCTGTAAGATGAAGCATGTGCAATACAGACTCCGCAGCTGATGCATTCGTCGCACAGAAGCTCGCCGTAAAATTGAGGATACTAGCTTTTCCATCACAAGTCGGTGTGACTGTCGTTCCGTCGTAGTCGGCTGAGAAGCTCACGTTGGCGGCGGGGATAGTGAGGAGTCCCAGTGTGTGAATTTCTTCATAAGGACCCTTTGCTGCTTTGGAGTAGGCGGCAATCTTCTCGATAACGTGAGCGCCGGCTATGTCGTACGTTCGGGTGGTGCCGACAGTGTTGGTTGGGCCATCCAGGGAGACAGAACCTTCTGGGGAGCCACTCCACGTTAGATTTTGGTAGTCGCCGATGATAGACATTACTTGGGCGTATGTATATGGAGTTGTGTAGATCACTGTGTCGGTGCCAGGATAGAATCCTTCGGGGCAACTCTTCGACGTTGATGCATTTTTCTGTGCAGAAATGATTGATACACTGGCGACGATGGACAGGAGGATTGAAGACTTCATGATTTTGATTCTTCGATGTGAAATCGCTGAGTAGATTTGACAAATAGTGTGCCAAATATCTTTGATTTATAGAATGTCAAGCACCTAAGCTACTCACAGCCTACCAAAGTTAAAGGTCAAAGCCTGCATGAGATCTTCCTGTTGCTGTAATTGCCAGCTTTGATGCAATTTGGAAAACATGATCTGCAAAGCCATCACGATGGATGCTGCCGCCTTATTGCCGGGGATCATTGACCAATTCCTTATCGTTGGTTGGAAGGGACGCAAATCTCCGGACTAGTTGAGGCGTTCCTGGTGCGGCAGCTAGGAAGTTGGGTCGCGAGATTTAGATCAAAACCACGGACCCGATCCTGTCACACAGTCTCTTACAGAAATTGCAGCTCGAGCCTCAAAGATAGATGGTGGTATCCCACCAGCATTGGGGATTTGTCCTTGGCTTCCCGTGGACTTTAAACGAATTACGTGAAGTGTCTAAATAACCCTCACGAAGCTTCGTAGCAAGTACTTTCGCGATACCTTTGGAGTCACTGGTGGATTGTGAACCAATCAGCCGGTCGGGATTGTCATATCTTCTATTCTTTATATCGTTCTAATAGTGGATCCATTCGAAATCGTATCGGATTGACGGCCTTGAGTAGTGCTCTCTACTACATTTCTAGATATTTGACAGCTGGAAGTCAGGTGATGAGTAATTGAAGCTGACAGTTGAAAAGATGCATCCGAAAATCAGCCCTGCGACGCCATTCATACTGCAATCTATTGTCGGGCCAGCAAATGGAGTAAAAGAGCAAGTGTTACATGCGCAACTGGTTGCGTTATCAATTTACAGGCATGTTATGGCGAGATTTCATCCTGCCGAGGGTACAGCCAAAAGCAAGGTCCTGCAGTCACTCTTTTCCACACGGACAGGCAAGGCATCAAAGTGGCGTAAAGATCTTCCTACATTACCGTAGTAGTTTTCGTGTGTACAGCATCAAGCAAAAGGAGTCTTCAGCTAGCTATGACACAAACTCGCTAGCACGATCTCTTGTGGGATTCATCTCACAAGTGAAAAGGATGACAGTGGTACGGTGGTTTCCGGTCCGCCTTTCAGGAAAGGTGACTGCAAGCAAACCCATAACCGTGTTTTTGCCTCCTGTCACATTCCAGGAAGTTATTTATACCTTCAGAGTCTGTTCGAAGCTGTGCGTATTAAGCCAAGTTGGCCACTTAGGGTGCAAATGGAAACAGTTTGGGCTTCTTCTAAGAGGCAAACAGTTTAATCATTACACCGTATCTTAAACCGAGTCTCAGTAGTGAGTATCGACGATCTGGCTGCTGCAGCTGGCTGTCGACGGAATTGGAATTTGATACAATGAAGATTCTGACTGGACATGGACTTTACTCGGGTCATGCCCATGACCTATCCGAGAGAACGCCACTGCTCATTCGTTAGGATCCTAGCTGCTCAAGTAACCAATTTCAAGTGTCAGGTTTGGCATGCTTTGAAAATACGGATGTCCGCAGCAGGTTCAGGTGAGTCCGAACTACTCGCGCTCACGATTGTGCTCCTACGCCCGATTGTGCCGATGACACCAACACGATACGCCAAGGGAAGTAAATTCTCATCACGATTAAAGTCGTGTTGCATTAGTAGGAAAGGGTGTTGCCACAATATTGAGTATCTTCCACGCGATCCTACTGTTATGGCCGCCATTATCATTGCAGAACAAATACAAATTCGGGTGCCTAACTAGTAGACCTAAACTAGAAAGAATTAGGACCCTTAGTGGCTTCTCTAATCAGAATTTTTTTTGAAGACAATTAGCGGTATCATGTTGATACTGGAGGGTGTTGAAGCCTTTTAGGTCTCCGGGGACTAGTGTGATTTTATGCTCTGACAGTCTTACATAAAGGATTCTTCAAGCAAAGTCGGGGATCGGATCATCCGTCCTTGAAACTTGGGGGGGGTTCGCTCATTTGACCATTTTCCGCTTAATATCACAAAGTCAACAAAGAGATTGCTAAGCTAATCGGTCTCCTGGAGGCTAGTGGTCAAAGGCGATCAGACTAACATAAGACAATTATTATCCCACGAAAGGCGCGCCCAGACTTAGAATCCTACGGCTTCCAAGTCATGCAATCACTGCAAAGGTAAATGCAAGAGAGAACTACATCAAAACTGATGTGCTGAGCTCAAGGAAGCGACACCATGCCCACTCGCTCACGAGTGCCTATCATATCTGAGGCGTCGTGCATAAAAGTTGTACTTTGTTGTTTACAAATCACAAGTATGAATTAACTTTAGAAGCTTGTGATACAGGAGGTACTCGGCCTGGGAGAGTGGATATCACGAAATTCAAAACTATGTATGACACTAACTGAGTATGCCTAACTTTGAGATCCGATTCAATGGACAGAGAACATCTTCAAAAGATCCTCCAAATACATGATATATTGTGTTGAGGCTTTGCTGTCAATGCCTGAACCACAGTCAGGGTTGAGTGGGTTATTTCGCAAATAGCACGAACCATATCAATGTCTAAATAGATTGTGTGCTGCGATCAGAAATCTGATCAGTCTAGATGAC
This sequence comes from Rhynchosporium agropyri, assembly GCA_900074905.1. Classification (NCBI taxonomy): domain Eukaryota; kingdom Fungi; phylum Ascomycota; class Leotiomycetes; order Helotiales; family Ploettnerulaceae; genus Rhynchosporium; species Rhynchosporium agropyri. Next base: position 85,578 of record FJUX01000051.1, read on the forward strand.
GATAGTACATTCTTTTGTGGACCGTAGTGGTGGATACTAACTGAACTAGTAGCTAGAGGCCATCTTGGGACTTCTCTCCAGGACTTGAGTCTAGGAACTTGTTTCTGTCGTGGGTTAGCAGGATCTGGCAGGTATTTACTGTTATAGCACTACTTTCACTCTGGTGCTGTCGCACTTTGGTGCTGTCACAGACGTGAAACAATAAAATTTAGTCTCCTTAGCGAGGTCAGATAAGAATCAAGGGAATTGGCTGTTGACATATCACAACTTCCTTTTTGGCTCTAGATTATACAAGGTCGCGTCCATAACTCATGAATGGCAATGGCTTTTAGACCAATGAGGTATATTAGAGTCCGATCAGGCCAAAATGAAAAGCACCTTTCTAAAAAGGTCTACAACGAAACCAAGGACGCGGCCTGGATCTCGATCTAGTCTGGCATAGAATAGTGATCGTCAATGAGTGGGGTGCTATCTTTTACCTTTGTAGATACCTTGCAGTCGAGGGTGATTCGTGGTGTTTTGGCGATTGCAACTTCGTGACTCTATTTAACAAGAAAATAGCATGGTACTTTTTAGTTTGTCTGTGAGAATGGCAGCAACCCATGTTCTTGAAAGCAGCCAAGCGCAGATAACATGGGGGAGGTAACTTGTTCAAGCTTTACGTGTACAGAAGTTCTAATAATGTAGTAAAGCCGTCCAAATCTGACGTGTAAAGTGACGATGTGTAGCCAGCTATATGCAGACATGTGTAACAAGGAAACAGTGCAGCGTGTGATTGTCCTTGGTACAATCTCGACTCGTGTGCTGTGTGAGAGTCTTTACATATTCAAGCTTCAGATGCATGACTGGCATTTCGCTTGTAATAGTACCCGAGTGATATCGATAAGACATAGAAGGAATATGGAACAAATCCGGTCATGTATTTACTGGAGTATGAGGACGACGTCAAAACTCGAATGGCATTTGGATTTGAATTGGTTCGGCAGATGTGGACTCAACTAGCTTTAAAACTAAGGGGTTTGATCTTCGTCACTTCCGGATATGAGAGCAGCGGAATTTCTTCATCGCCATGATCTTTGAGAGCGAGCTGCCCCTATCTGGGGATTCATGGGTGATAGTCGAGCGGAGATAGTTTTGATATAAGATCATCAAAAGGTGTTAAGGTTTGAAGCATGGTGTTCGATACCTCCTGGGATTATAAAACAGCAATAGACAGGAGATTGGTAAAAAAAAATTTATAGTGTTTTTTTGATGTGTATTGACAGGTCGAATTCTGTTGTCAATATACAAAAAGTGCTGTCACGAAAAGTGAAGCTGTCGGCCTTTGGAAATGAAACATGATGGAGGCCAAAACTCACATCAAGACAAGACTCCTCTTCAGCATAAGATCAAACCATCCCACATATCCCGTGCAAATTCCCATTGATCATTGCGTCGTCCTTCTTGTGGTGATTTGCGTTCTTTCCGCCAGTGATCTTGCCACAGCCGATATGGCTTGGGTGGAAGAACCCTCTTCTCGACTGCGAAACAGGACTAAG